>OU343216.1:83046480-83093269 GCA_910596185.1 Chrysanthemum makinoi
GCAATTTCTTTGAAGTTCACTGCGGTAAACGACGCCGAATGGTTTGTTGATGAGTGTAAATTGTGAAAGCTGGTTGATGTCGGGAAGATCAAGCTGCGGTGGAGTGAAGTTGACACGGGTCTAATAAGATTCTACTACAAGCTGGAGATCTTCTACACGTTCTTTGATGACTATGCGTCTGATGAAGATGAGCACTGACTTTATGAATTCACGTTGTACTTCAGTGGAGAATTGTCTCATACGACCTTGTACTTTGGCAAGGTACATATCTTCGATGTCGTTGATAGAAAAATTCTCAAAGTCAGCTTCAGAGAATGCATAATCCCTTTCGTCTTGTCTTTTGACCACAATATTCTTGAGATAAGTGTAGTCCCATTTGGACGAAAGATCAACGTGTTTGATGGCAACGATGTTTTTGTATCTGAACACTGCATGTTGAGACTTCTGGACCTCGCAGCTTCTGTAGTAGATTCTTCGGCGTTCCGGCCAATGATGAATCCCGTACATTGCATCTCGGTCGTATGCTTTCACTTTGTTGGAGAACAAGTGATTAGCTCTTTCCTCGATAGCTATGCAGTTTGAGTATTCGCTGCTGGAATGGAAGTGTCAATGATGTAGCGTATTTCCTTGAGCCATCGCCACCGTGTAGAAGAAATTCCAGGTCTTTGTTGAAGAAGTATCGGAATGGAATTCTAGGCTCATTTGGTTGGCCAATTGTTGGTAGTGGTTTAGACCAGTCGGTGTAATAAGGAGGGTTGTCCCGCTGCGTAAAGTCGATGTTTGCTTCTGGGTTGAGCCAATCCATGTTATTAGACATAGCGCGAGCAATGTTATCAAGGTGATATTCGACTTCGATGGCATTTTCTGAGCTATCTTTTAACAGTTGAAAAGCTTCATTCTTGATTCGCCGCAACTCAGATTTCGTCATCTTCTTTACTCGGAATTTTTCTTGCAATATCTTTGCATGCTCCAAAGTATTACCGTCTACCAGATCTTGACCTTCAGCAGGGTAGGGAGTGGAATTAACAAGAGTAGAGAACCATTCAAATTCCTCTGTATTATCTTCATCTAGCCATGATAGGACGTCAACCTTGGGCGCCTTCTTCTTCTTTTGTTTAGACCTAGATGAGGATTCTGGTTTCTGAACTTTGTCGGGAGAGGCGGGTTGTTGTTGGGGCTCATGGTATTCTTCATCGTCACCACCCGTATACTCAAAGTGATCACTGGTTTTCTGAATCTGGGGTGGTGTCTTGGAATCCTGAGGTTTATCAGCAGAAGAGCGAGGAGGAGATCTTTGTTGAGCAGGAGTCCTTTATGGTGGAGGCGGCATTGAGTACTGAATCGAAGATGATTCACCAGACTTCTTTGTGCATTTAGGCTCCTTATCCTTATCTTGATCTTTGTCTTCGTCGTCTCTTGAACGTTTGGGCCTTACAGCTTCTTCTCGGAATGCGGACTGAGTTGGTATTCCAAAGAATGCTTAAACAGTTTAGTTTTGTGTGAGGCAAACGTTGCAGAGCGTTTCGACATTTGCGCTACTAGCCGGTTCACCAATTCATCATCTGAGAAGATTGTGGGTTCAACTGGGTTGATGTTCACAGTCATTGGTGTTGATTTCATGGTTTGCTTGGCTAGATGCATGAGATTTGGATACAGTTGTCTGGTATACATCTCCTTCGTTAGTTTCGGAACGACCTCCATAAGGAACTTATGAGAGTATCCTTTGATCATATCGTCCATGCTTCCTTGAAGATCATCCTTCATAAGCTTCTGGACATACGCCCTTTCAACTTTCATCTTGTCCGTCTCATCGTGAAGATAAGTTATCTGATCAACAATGAAATTCAGCTTTCTATAGAGCATGTCTTTCTTTCTGACTCTTTTGACAGCTTTGGTGATTCGGTTCTTAGTTTGAGACATCCAAGATGGAGTTGGCTTCTTCACTGATCTGGATGATGATTTGGTTGATTTCTTTGATGGTGGTGGTGAAGAATGAGAAGACGAATCTGATGATGAAGAGACATGAGGAGACTCTGGATCCTTTGGAGGTTCAGAGGTTTTCTCCTCTGAGCGAGCAGGACTGTCTAGCAGAAACTTATCATAATCAGTGTCATCTCCAGACTTATCTTTCTCTTCAGTCTTTTCTTTGTCACCCTCATCTTTCTCGGACTTTTCTTTAACAGGTTCCTCAAATTCATGCTCAATAGTATCTTCGACACGTGTCTTTTGTTGTACCAAAGTGGTGGCACCAGATCCCTTATCGGGTTGATTAACCGCATCAGGACCTGGTGAAGGTTGAGCTGCACCACTTGACCCTCCGGGCCACCCATTTGTTCTTTTGCAAATTCTTTTGCCTCGTGTTGGAGTCTAAGGAATTTGAACTTCTTCCTGTATGAAGTATCCAATTGCTCTTCTTCTTCATCTGAGCTTTCTTCATAAGGCACAAGTACAAGAGTCTTCCCTTTTCCTTTGTCAGCTGGTGGACTTGGAGGTTTAGCTGCTGAAGGAGGTGTTTCGGTTGCAGATTCAGAGTAGAAAGTCTCTTCATCTGATTCAGTAGCCTCCGAGTCCTCGTCCATTAGCTTTCTCTGCGGTTCAGGCTTAGATACGGGAATAGGAACAGCTTCCTTGGCGGGAACTTTCCCCTTTCGTGGAGGATTCTTCCTGGAAACATCCTTCGACTCTCAGCTTGCAAAGACTTCCAGACTTCCTCTTCTGGTTCTCCTAATAGGTGTTCCAGAAGGTTTTTCATCGAGATGACCAACTTTGCCTTCTCGCATCCGCTACTTGATACCTTTTGTATGTTTCAAGCTTTTTGATTTCATTTGTCGAAGGTGATCAAAGACGCACCCTGTTTCTTTGTTGACGATTCCTTGATTTTGACTGATAGGGTAGGCTCACCAACATATCGTGATTATCTAGGTCATTGAGCCTCTGTGGAATGTCGGGATGAAGTCCAAGTGCTCTCTGGATCAACAATTTCGTGTATCTGATATAGGGAATCTTTGAGCCAAGTTTCTTGTGAAATGACATCATGTCTTCCCATAGCAGTGCTTCAATTTCGATGTCCTTTTGTTGATTAAAGACCAGAAGATTTGTAGTTCCATGAGCTTGGGATGCTCATAACCACTATCACGACCGGAGACCGATTTGGTAATGATGATGTAGAGGGTTCTCCACGGTTGAGGAATGTTCTTAAGCTCCACATGAGAATGGTTAATGATAATTCCTGAAGCTTCATCATAGCCAATATCCATCGGAATTGCGTAACTGCTCTTCAAGAGGTGTGGCATAGAATTCGGTTGGCTCGATTTCAGGAATTAGAAGAACAGCCCGTAGATCTGCTTGTGTGATGGTGATTTGTTTGTGATTGAGCATCACAGTCACCGCACTTTGACCTTTGATCCTTTGCATTGAATTCCAGAATTGTTGTATGTAGATTTCCGGTACTGTAGCAGAGTGTGAGAGCATATTCTAGTACGGATGATTCCTAAGAATATCCACAGCAATCAAGCAAGAAGATTCTGATTATGTGAGGGTTTCAAAGTCAACTCTGAGATTGTTCTTTACAATCTTTCTTGGATAGCCATTAGGGAAGATATCAGCAATTGTGAGAACCTCAGGTGCATCCACATTCATTTGAGCAGCCATGTCACGATCTGAAATAACATTAGCCAAAAGAACCAACATACCGAAAGACATAATGTTAGTCAACAGAAGGTTTTTATTGTCTAATTATTGAATGTACAGTGTTAAAGATTGTTACGAGTCCTAAGTCACTTGTTTTTCCAATAGTCCAATGACGTCGTGAAACGTTTCGTGAGTTAGTTAACTTTAAGTTTTAAAGTTTATGTTATCACTTATAGTACACAACATATCAAACGTTTTAAGTTTATTAGTGACATTATTGGATTCGTGACGTTATGATTCATTTATTTACAAGTTTGCACGCGTAACAATTCAAAACGAAGGTTTGATCAAGTCTTATGCGTAGGAATAGTAGCTTATGCGTAAACAAGATAAGTATACGCGTAGATGTAAGCTTACGTGTAGGATCCTGACTTACGCGTAAGAAATATTACGCGTAGGAACAGGAGAACCTTATGCGTAAAACTTAAGCGTAGGCGTATATAAACCTTACGCGTAAGGATTACTCGTAAGAGTAAACCTTATGCGTAGAGTAAACTTTACGCGTAATAGTTACGCGTAAAATTTCTCTTACGCATAACTTTCTACGCGTAAGGTGATCCTTATGCGTAGAGTAACAAGGACCTTGATTCTGAGTTTTATGCGTAGCAAGCCTGAAATAAAATCATCATATCATCAATCTTAACATGTATAGTCATTTAAAAACAGATCATAGCATGAAACTCATTCAAACAGTTAGGCGTAGGAAACCTTAAGCGTAGCCAAAAAACCCTAAAGTTCAAAATTTACGCGTATGACATCTAGCCATAGGTTATGCACCAAACGTTTTCTGGTAGGTCTTAAGTGTTGTGAGAGTCTATTAACGAAGTTTTAACATCCAATTCGTGGTGAATCAAAAATACCCAAACTCAAGAACTTTAAACCCTAATTCCTAATTCTGACATAATTAGTGTTTCTGGGTAGTTATAGGGCCTGGATATCATCAATTCAACATGATATTAACCTCACAAAGCAATCTTTTTGACCAAAAACCTTCACATTTGAAAACCCCCAAAGCTACGCATAAACCCTAATTTTGAAAACCAATCAATTCGTGTTTCTGGGTGGATTATGAGGATAAAACTAGTATCATTGATGTTAAAGACAGGTTTTGACACTGACCTTTTAACCATAAACACACAATCTTGATCATGTGTTCATACACATACGCGTAGAACACAAAAACAAGATTATACAACGTTTTGACCGTTGGATTCATGTAAAAATCAAAACCAATGTTTAAAAACACGTTAAGATTATGAAACAACTTACAAAATGATGATCCAAAACACAGATTTCTTGAACGATTTTCGTGCGTAGGATTAGATAGGTTATGAGTAATAAATGTGAGTAGAAATGTTAGGTGGGGTGTTTTTTATTAAAATGACTTTAACCTTTTGACAGTTTTGGTCCCTCCACCTTTTCCTTTTTCATCCAAAGCCATTTAACTTCCATTTTGGTTACCAAACAAAGATTTTAAGAAAGAACTTTGACGACACTCCCCCTCGACTTAAGAAAATAATGAAAGGTTATAAATTTTAGTCCGAGGAGTGTCAGTTGAACCAGAAAAGTTTACCACCATTGATACAAGAAACAACCAGAATAGAGTAACATGCAAGTACACGAATGTTTTGAAACAGTTAAGTGTTAATTTTCTCCCCCTCAACACTTGATCGGAAAAATACTGAATTTTGAAAGATTAAAGTGTTGACGGAAGAAATGTACTTGCCATGTTGAAAGAAAAATAGATAGAGGAATATTTTTGTTGTTTTAACAGGTTTTATATTTTTGTATTTTGTTTTTGAAAATAATATTTACAAAAGAGATTTTGGTGTTTGACAGGTTTTTAAGACTGTTTTAGGAGGTCATCCAATTCCTCTTGAGTCAAACACCTCATACCAATCTGGTGGACCAACTCATTAAACCTAGCGGGAGGCAAGGCTTTGGTGAGAAGATCTGCCAATTGGTATTCTGTACCCACAAAATATAATTCAACAGTACCTTGTTCCACGTGATCCTTGATGAAATGATATCGAAGATCGATGTGCTTTGATTTCGAGTGTTGAACTGAGTTGCACGAGATCGCAATGGCACTCCGATTGTCGCAGTACATCGGGATTCTGTCAAATACGTAACCATAGTCTTTGAGTTGTGTTCTCATCCAAATGACTTGAGCACAACACGCCAACATGGCTACATATTCTGCTTCGGTTGAGGACAGCGATGTACAATCCTGCTTCTTTGATTGCCAAGATACCAGTTTATCACCAAGAAATTGTAAAGCTTCGGAAGTGCTTTTCCGTGAATCTAAGCATCCTGCGTGGTCGCCTCAAAAGCGATTAGTTCAAAACCGAATCCTTCGGATACCAGTTTCCCAAATTAATGGTTCCCTTGATGTATCGGAGGATTCTTTTAGCCTCAGAGAGGTGGGTTTCAGTTGGTCGCGACGAGAGCAAAGATATACGGCAAAGACAATATCAGGTCTACTAGCTGTTAGATACATGAGAGACCCAATAATACTACGGTATTTTGTAGGGTCCACCAATTTCCCATGTAAATCAGCGTCTAGCTTCTTGGTATGAGCCATTGGTGTGGCATAGGTGTCACAGTGTTGCATTCCAAATTTGTTTAACAATTCAAGGGCATATTTGGACTGACTCAAGAAAATACCACGGGGTGATTGATGAACTTGTAGTCCTAGAAAGAACGTAAGTTCACCCATCATGGACATTTCAAAATGTTTCTTCATTAGTTTTGCAAAAGTGATTGAGTACTTTTTATGTGTTGACCAAAAATGATGTCATCCACGTAAATTTGAACAATTAAAATATGTTCCCGTGATATTGTATGAAAAGAGTTGGGTCGACTGAACCTTTGGTAAATTATTGGCAATGAGGAAAGATGATAGCTTATCGTACCATGCCCGAGGAGCTTGTTTGAGACCATACAGAGCTTTGTTCAGTTTGTAGACATGGTTCGGTTAGGCGGGATCAACGAATCCTTCGGTTGGTGACATAAACCGTTTCTTTCAGTTGACCATTCAGAAAAGCAGTTTTGACATCCATCTGAAAGACCGTTATATTCATATGAGCCGCGAACGCGAGAAATATCCGAACCGCCTCAAGACGAGCAACCGGAGCAAAAGATTCTTCAAAGTCAATACCTCTTCCCGACGATAACCCTTAGCACTAGACATGACTTGTTTCGATTACGTTCCTTCAAAGATCCAATTTGTTTTTCCAAATCCATTTTAGACCAATGACATAACCCTGTTGGTCTTTCAACTAATTCCCATACTTCAAGACGTTTGAATTGGTTGAGTTCTTCTTGCATGGATTCAATCCAGTGTCTTTGGTCATTGCGTCTTTGATGTTTTTAGGTTCAGATTGGCAGACAGTGAGTGCATAAATGCAATGTTCACCATCTGAGTGAAGACGTTGTCTCATAACGACTGGTTGATTCGGGTTGCCAATAATGTTTTCCGGAGGATGGTCTTTTGTCCATCTATGTGTGGAGGGTTGATGTTGGTATACATTGTGCAGATTTTGAGGATTCAAATGGCTTGTTGAAGATTCCGCGACATCTGGTGCAGCAGTCTCATTAGTAAACGGGTTAAAAAAGCGATTTGGATCAAAATCTGCAGTGGGGGTACTTCATTCAGAACATCATCGCCGTTCATCATTGTTGGGCGGTTTGTTCAACTGTTGTGTTGAGTTAATGGTGGTGCTTCGTCAACCGTAGTTGTTGTAGCAGTGTATCGGGTATAAGAGTATTATCGTTGAGCAGGGGAAACAGCGGATACACCCGAGCACGTTCATCAATATCGCACTATGGAGCAAATAGCCTTTCCATTTGTTGACGAAAGTGTTCAGGCTGGTTCATGATGATGGGGTTTGGGGAAGTTTAAGCGGTTGTGACCGGGTTCTAAGTGTTATACGAAGCCATATTGAAGAAGTTTCAGAATCGCTTCCCCAACCGACAACTGCTTTAGCAGATTTGAAACTTTGATGAAGTCTACATTTCATCTAACTTTTGAAGGTTTCAGTATGCAGCGGAATTTGTAGATGAGCAGTAAACCATACAAAGAAAATCAGACTAATTGCTGAAGATCCGTTTGAGGGTAACATGCCAGAAATCAACAATATCTTCTCACGTATTTGGGTAACTTCACACAAGATCACTCGTGAAATTGAGACGATAACACCAAAGTGAGACGCTTTGAGCACGATAGTCTTATTTCTTCCCTCTAATTGAAGAAATTCAAGAAGGCATTGGGTTTTCGCAAGGAAGCATGTAGAAGAACAAGGAAGCAATGACCACCTACACACTCTCTCCCCCTCGATGTTTTCAAAGATTCTAAATCATACACCACGTATGTTGATGATGAATTGAAGACAACGTATAAGGAGACAGCGAAACCATGTATGTCCAATATGTATGTCCAATTGATTGAACAAGTGTGAAGTACCAAAAATATTTCGAGAGAGTCAACTGCGATAAAACTTCTCATATTGTTGATCATCAATCATGACATTGTTGTAGGAAACACTTTGATCTTCTGTTATAGAAGATTCGGTTGTTGTAGATTCATGTGTATCGAATTAGAGTATTATCCGTTGCAGCGGAAACATTCGATACACATGAAGCACTTTGGCAAATCTTTAACCGGAGGAGCAAGCAATGTTTCCAATTCATGACGATTAAGTACAATGGTGGAACAGCTGATGGATCATTAAATTTTAGACGGTGAGAAACGGGTCCTACGCTGTATTGCAGTAGAAGCCATTTCCGTAAGTTCACCAAAATGAGCATGAATCGTTTCCATAACCTCCTTTGTTCGACGATTCCAGATTCGGAAACCTTTAGAATTATCACAATATCCTATAAAGACTCCAATGTCAGCTTTGGCTTTGAGCTTTCCAAAGTCATCACGATCATTATTTGGATAGCAAAGAGATCCAAATACATGAAAGTGTTTGAGATTCGGTTTTCTGTTGTGGACAAGCTCAAAGGTGTTTTGTTGTATGCTTTGTAATCATAGAACGGTTTTGAGTATAGCATGCAAGATACGCCCATAAGTAACTGGAAGTTTAGCATTTATTAACATTGTTCATGCAGCTTCCACTAACGTTCGGTTTCGTCTTTCAACAACTCCGTTTTGTTCTGGTGTACGTGCAATAGATGTCTGATGTTGAATTCCCACTTTCTCATAAAATTCACAAAGAGTTTGGTTAACAAATTCAGATTGCCTCTGCTTGATTAGTCGAACGGTGTTTCGTAGTTGAACTTGTATTTTCGTGAGAAAGGTGATGATCATCTGTGGAGCTTGATCTTTGCTTCGAAGAAAGTAGACCCAAGTCCAGCGTGAATAGTCATCAACAATTACTAAGATGTAGCGTTTGCCATTGATTGTTTGCACGCGCATCGGGCCACACAAATCCATGTGAAGAAGATGAAGCACATGCTGAGAGCTGTGTTCCACCTTTGAAGGAAAATGAGCACGAGTGCTTTTGCCTTGTTCACAAGCTGAGCAAAGGTGATCTTTAGAATACCGAAATCGTGGGAGTCCTTCAACTAGTTTGTGTCGAGCAAGGTTGGTGATGGTTTGAAAGTTTAGATGTGAGAGACGACGGTGCCATAGCCATGATTTTGTTGATGTTGCCTTTGAAAGTAAGCAGATGGGAGAAGAAGCAACCATGTCTTGCATAGAGATAGTGTAAAGACTGGAATTACGCGAGCCATACATAAGGTCGTTTCCTTGTAGATCACGAATGAAACAAGTTTTCTCCCTGAAAGCAACCTCCAAATCTCCATCACAGAACTGACCTACTGAAAACAGATTGTGACCGAGGCCTTCCACATAATAAACCCTGCTAATTTCGATGTTCCCATTGATATAGTCTCCGTAGCCCATGATAGCTGCGAAGTGATCATTCCCGAACCTGACAGTGCCAATGAACTTTGCAATAAAGTTTGATAACAGTTTAAGGTTGCCTGTCATGTGTCGGGAACATCCGCTATCAACAATCCAGAATGATCAGATCACTGCATTACACACAGACCACACAGATAGAATAGAAGTAGATGTGGAACCCGAAATGTTAGAGGGTTCCGTAGTAGTTATAGTAGATATACACACATCAATAGCTTTAGGTATCCACTTAAATCCTAGTGTGTTATATATCCATTTCTGCCATCTCCAACTAGTATTTGCTTTAGTCTTAGTGAATGCACTAGGTGGTACTACATTCCTAGGAGGTGAAACTGGAGCTACAGGACAAAAGCGTTTCTTAGAAGCTAAAGAGGGCGGTCTACCAAGCACAGACTTAGAAAGATTAGTGGGCCTAGAGGTATTCCGGTTCTTAGGATTCCTTAAACGAGAGATGATAGCTTTAGCAACACATTTATCATGACAATCAGAATTCATACTTTTACGACAAATAACACAAGGTGCATCGGACTGAATATCAAAAGTGCTTAAAGGTTTAGCATTCGTTACATCACTATTTCTATTACATGTGCCAGACGCAATATCTATAGTGGAAGCAACGTGAGTCTTATTCATAGTCCTAGGGTGTTCTTCTACTTTAGCATTCTTTATTGATCTTTTCTTAGGTCGCAACTTCCTATTCTTCGATGTAGTGCTCTTAGGTCGTGAAGTGCGACGTTTGGAAAAGACGTAACTATTCCTGTTTCAGTAGAAGGAAGCACGTTAGCAACTTGTGATTTGGCAGTAGTGATTCTAGGTTCATGATTACTAAGTGTTACTGGTGCTATTCTCTTAATCACTGTAGGCGGAAGTTGTTCATACTTTCCTAACATTTCTCTTAACTTGAAGATAGTGTGAATCGATCTTGATTTTCGACCGAATATTTCCAGTAAAATGCATAACTTCTTTAGTGTGTGCAAGATAATGATCAAGTTCATTTGATGCTTCATCACGAGTTTTTTGAGTAAATCAAATATGACACCATATTCCTTTTAACTTTTACAAGTTCTTGTTCATATTTTGAGATTTGACACTTAAAAGACACGTTTTGATCATCCAGTTGCTCAATTTTTGGATCAGAAGTTTTGTCACGCAACTGGGCGATTTTGTGTTGAAAAGCAAGTTGTTGATCGTGAATATCTTTTTGACACCAATTAAGACGACGTATTGCATTTGAAAGTTCGTTGGACAATCGTTTGTTTTCAACTTTTAAGGACTCGATCCAAGCACATTATCGTGTTCTCAACATTTACCACAGAATCAACAGATTGTCGAGATATAATCAAATGCATATGACAAAGAATTCAATAGCACAACATTATGGACATCAGCACGAATGACATCTTCCAAGAGTCGATCAACATCTTTTCTCAACAGTTTCTTTTTACGTTTAGTATTAGAAATAGATGTTTCGGTTTTCTCGAAAACGACCTTCATCAATCCAAGTTCCTTATGAAAGTCCCTTTCCCAAGACAATGCACAACTTTTCAAATTTTAACATTTGGTAAAAGATTTTTCTGAAAAATGTCTCTTTGTTCTCGCGCCAGAGGCGATTGAAAATGTTGAACTTTGATTTCGGAATGATATTCTATCTCATGTTGTAAAGTTTGAGGTCAGCCATGAAAAGGTCAAAATATCTAAGAATTTTTCGATTTTCAGGTTTTGAGTTTACTTCACCGATGGAAGGTAAAGGACCATAAGTTTGTGCATAATCTGGTTTGGGATTAACATTAGAAGACTCGGGTGTTTTTATGATAATCCTTGGTGTGTTAGAAGAATCCGTTGGTGTGACGAAAGTGACCGCTTTTGAATAGTTAAAAGGTTTGTTGTAAACAACTTTTTCTAATTTTGATCGACTCTCGCCTTCTGCATCTAATTCCTCTTGACGATGATATTCAACAACACTCATAACTGAATTATCAATTTTATATTCTCTGACCTTTGGAAACTTCGGATTTGGTTTGAATTCTTTGGTTGAAAGCTTAGGTTTGTAATCAGCAAGATTTGGTCCATATCCATTTGGATTTGGTTTTAAAGTAAACTTTTCAATAGCTGTGACCGACTCACCATGTTTGTAAACAACAGTTTTAAACTCTTTAAGTTTGTTTTGCAAGCCGATGATTTCTTCAAGATGATCATCTATTCGTTTCGTTGAATGCTTTTTGTATGCAGAGAATTGTTTTTGACAAGTTAACAACTCAGCCTTAGCTTTTTGATTTTCCAAGGTGAGAGCGTTAATTTGCTTTTTATGTTCATGTTTCAGTTGTTCTATTTCAGCAAACAAAGCATTCTTCGAAGCGCTAGATCACGATCTGCTCTCTAAATATTTTTCGTTTTGATGAGATTTGGCAAAGGCCGCTTCAAAACCGTTTTCACGTTTTTCTTGAGTTTTGAAAAGTTGAGTTGCTTTTGTAAACATTCAAAATCCTTGGTTAACAGTGCATTTTTGCTTTTCAAGTCCCGATTAATGGCATGACATTTTTCCACTATGGTTTGTTGGTCTTGTATTAAACGAGCAAAATCTGGATGAGGCAAAGTTCGATGTGTTCAACGTGAGTCACAACATGATCATTACTTAGATCCTCAAGTATAACCACGGAGTCAATTTGATTATCAAGGGAAACCATTGGTCATCTTGATCGTCAAATATAACTACGGGTCTAGTTGAAAATCGTCGGAATGAGATGTGGACGACTCATTTTGAACATTCTGAGCCTTGCCGGATTCGGATGTTGGCGGAGATATGAGATCAGAGATAAATATGGTTTGTTCGGGTACTGAGACAAGCCATCAGTGTCATACACTGGGCCTTTGTCACTCATGTGTAACTCATGCATATTAGCCATCAACATAACTGCATTGGCCAAGAAGTCTGTGAGAGTTCCACCAGCATCATCCTTAAGAGCCAAAAGAAGAGCTTCTTTGTGATAAGCACTGCCCCTAGTCCTAGGCTTTGGGCATGCATTAGCCAGATGTCCCTTCTCATTGCAGCTGTAGCATCGAAGACCATTCAACCCATTTTGAGCATTTCCCTGTTCCACCACTTGAGCTCTATTGTTATTCCTACCCACAGAATTAAACCCTTGACCACCGCCCATCTGACGACCATAACCACGATTCTGAACTTCAACTCGCCCATTGTTCACAAATGCTTGATTCCTTGTATTAAATGAGGAACGAATACGGTTGTTGGATTTGTTGGTATAACGGCTAAAGGCATTAGCAATCATAGCAAATCCTTGTTGCAATGCTTGAACGGATCGATTCCTCATTAGCTTACTGACAAGTGCTTGAGCATTGTTGTTGTTGTATGGAACCAATTGAGTTTGTTGAGATTGAGGCAGTGAAGGATCATATGGTGTGATTGTAGCAGTTGGTTGAGTTGCTGGTTGAGGAGAATAATGTTTTGAGCATATAAGGCAAGTTGTTGATTTCCGGATGTGTCGGTGGAGCAATTTGAGCACGGAGAATCCTTTCCCTATCAACTTCCTTTTCATGAGGCTTCAAGTAATCGTACAACAATCCATATGTAGAATGATGCAAATTCTTTGCTTGACGGAGAAAAATGACATACTTCTCCCATTCAGGACCAAGACTACTCAGGAACTTAGTATTCACTGCAATTCTTGGCATGATGATGTGGTGTTTATCCAAATCATTGATGATGTCTGAAAAACGATGATGATAAGACTCTAGTGTCTCTCGAGGTTCAATCATGAAGTGTTCATAAGCCAAGTAAATTTTGGATTCCAAATCCTCCGATTGAGTACGATCCTTCCATAAGATGATGAATATGATCCCACATTTCCTTTGCAGTCTTTTGAGCATCAACACTTCGAAGAATTGGGTTAGGTAATCCTAAGAGGATATATTGCATTGCAAGTTCATCACTTTCATAGTGTAGAAGTTCCTCTGAGGATTCGGTGCAACAGCAGTAGCAATGTTGGATTGTTCATCTCTTGGTGGATTAGCATTTGGATCGGCGGGTACGATAGAGGCATCTCAAATGGACCTTCCAAGATAACCTTCTTTAAGAACTTTCCATGTGGCTTCTTCGGATCACAAAACCTAAAGAACCTTATCACCCATTGATCGTAGTTTCCTGGAGTGAGCATTGAGGTCTATCAAGTGATCCAGCCTCATGAATTGATTGTTGGCCGCTTAAAGCTTCACACATCTTTGCAAACCAAGTGGGTTCCTTCATAGTGTTCCTTGATGGATGTTGATTGAATTCATTTGTGTAGGGTTGAACTTGAAGACTTGGTGGTGGTTGAACCATTTGAGGTTGTGGAATTGCAGCAAGTTGTGGAGTATGTTGTTGATTAAATTGTTGTTGATAAATTGCTTGTTGTTGATTCCATTGTTGATGTTGTGGAGTTAGTTGTTGTTGACGTTGAGAATAAGTGTAAGGGAAATAGTTAGAGTATGGTGGTTGTGACATGTTGAAAACTTGTGTTGGTAAAAATGGATCTTTGTAGTCGAATGAACCTTTGTTGATGAAGTGTCCTTAGGCGTAGAAATCACAAGAAACCAAGTAGAACTTATGCGTAAAAACACCAA
The DNA here is from genome assembly GCA_910596185.1 of Chrysanthemum makinoi. Classification (NCBI taxonomy): domain Eukaryota; kingdom Viridiplantae; phylum Streptophyta; class Magnoliopsida; order Asterales; family Asteraceae; genus Chrysanthemum; species Chrysanthemum makinoi. The sequence continues at coordinate 83,060,717 of OU343216.1, forward strand.
AGTTACGCGTAACAATGAGAGTTACGCGTAGTTTTAGCTTACGCGTAAGCAGGAAAAAAGACTAAAGTTATGCGTAGAAAAATTAGGCGAGAAAGTAGGATTATCTTATGCGTAAGACTAGGCTTAGGCGTTAGATGAATCTTATGCGTAGGATTTCTACGCGTAAGCTTTATGCTTATGCGTAAGTTTAGGGTTTTGCCCAAATGATCTTTTACACTATCACAGTGCAAAAGATATCCAAAGTCGACGTATTTTCAGGCTTATCCAAGCAAGAAAACACGGAGTAAACCACGAAAACGAAGATCAAACCAAGGAAAATCTTACGCGTAATATTAGGGTTTTGATACGCGTAAGATTACTCGTAAAAATGATTGTGCCCAAATTTGTTTCTAAACCAGATTTTTGTTATGGAATAGCTTCAATATCACCAAAATAACACAAAAGTGTGAAACTTGATGAACCAAAACAGCTAAACGGGTTACGCATAGAACGACACCCACGAACTAACAAAAAAAGCTTAAAAACTTAGATCCACGCGTAAAGGTTGAAACTTTTTCCCAAAAACAAGTATTTTAACACCTTAAAACGTTGAAAGTACAAGAATCTTGGATTAAAAAGTGTAAAACACGAGTTTTTAAGCGATCCAAAGTGTTAACCACGTTTACGCGTAAGACCGAATACAAAAAAACTTCAAAAACGAAAGTGTTAACCCAACTATTTGGCGATTGATACCACTGTTAGGTCACTGGATTTACAACACAAGCTTCAATGAAAGAGATAGAGAGGCGATTGAACAATATCCAAACAAACACACGCGCATGAATGTAGCCGGTTATGCGTAAGGAGTGAATGAAAGATAATATTGAACAACCAACCTTCAAATGAAGTTTTACAAGAGTATTTATAGGAGGGAAGCTAGGGCAACACTCCTAGTTCTCATCCTTTCCTTATTGGACATGGGCCTAAGCTCATGGGCCTTCTACATAAGCTTAAGGCTAATAACAAACATAAAGGCCATAATTAAGCTACCTATTACATATTAATTACTAACACTTGATTATGGTTTAGGAGTGATTCCAACACATTTTTATCATTAAACATCACCCAGATACACGAATTGATTGATTTTTGAAAAATAGGGTTTATGCGTGGAATTGGGTATTTGAATATGTGAACATTTCTGGCAAATTGGTTGCTTGCAAGATGTTGTTTTCGAGTTTAATTAATCATATCTATGCTTGGATTTTACCCAGAAACACTAATTGCTTATAAATTAGAAATTAGGGTTTATGTTCATAAGAATTGGGTATTTTTATTCGCTAGAGTTTGATGTTAAGACTTGGATAGAACAACTCAATAGGCTTCCTAGACATCCCAGAATCATTTTGGTGCAAATCCTATGGGTAGAAAGCTTGCACGTAGAAATTAAGCCTTAGGGTTTAGGTTTACGCATAACCTGTTTCTACGCTTAACTGCTTAAATAAGTATTCATGATTTGATTTGAAAAGGAATGAATGTATGTGTTAATGTTGATGTTAAGATGAATTTATTTCAGGTTTTCTACGCTTGAAAATTTAGAATCAAGGTTACTTGAAATCTACGCATAAGGATCACCTTACGCGTAGCATGTTATGCGTAAGAGAAATCTTACGCGTAAGGTTCTACATTGGGGACTACGCGTAACCTGTGAAGGATATGCGTAAACAGTAACCTCTACGCATAAGGTTGACTCTTACGAGTAAGCCTTACGCGTAAGGTTCCATATATGCCACGTAAGCTTACGCATAAGGCCCTCTTTTCTACGCGAAGTCAAGAACCTACGCATAAGCTTATGTTACGTGTATACCACTCCGTTTACGCATAAGCTTGCAAAATCTATGCCTAAGCCTAGTTTTAACCTTAATTATGAATTGTTACACGTGCAAACTTGTAAATAAATAAATCATAACGCCACAAAACCAATAATGTCACTAATAAGCTTAAATGTTTAATAAGTTATGAATAATAAGTGAAAACTTGGACTTTAAAACTTAAAGTTAATCAATTCACGAAACTTATCACGACGTTTTTGGACTATTGGACAAACAAGTGACATTGGACTCGTAACAATCATCGACATATCACATTCAATAATTGGACAATAAAACCATCTGTTGACTAATGTAATGTCTTTCGATATGTTGGTTCTTTTGGCTAAATATCTTTCAGATCACGACATGGACGCTCAAATGCAAAACGTGGAAGCACCAAACGTTCTCACCGTTGAAGATATCTTCCCTAATGGCTATCCGATCAAGATTGGAAAAGAACAACCTTCGTGTGATTTTGATACTCTCACTGCTCAGTCTTCTTTGTTTAATTGCTGTGGACATTCTGAAGAATCATCCTTATCGAACATGTTCACCAATTCTCGCCAGTGCCAGCAGATCTACATTCACCGTTCTGGCATACAATGCGAAAGTCAAAGGACAAAATGCTATGACGGTGACGGCAATGACAAACAAGTCACCATCACACCTGCAGACTTAAGGGCTATTCTTCTCATCCCTGTCATCGAACCAACTGAATACAATGCCGCACCAACTGAAGAGACTGTTTTGCAATTCATGATCGACATTGGTTATGACGAAGCTTCAGGAGTAATCACAAAGCATTCATACATGGATCTTAAGAATATTCCTCAGCCATGGAGAACTCTCTACATCATCATCACCAAATCTGTTTCTGGACGTGACAATGGCTATGAGCATCCCAAGCTCATGGAACTGCAGATCGTTTGGGCTTTGGTCAACATGAAACACATTGAAGTTGAAGCTCTAATATGGGACGACATGATGTCTTTCCTCAAAAAGCTTGGTTCCAAGATCCCATATATAAGATATACCAAATTGTTGATCCAAAGAGCTCTTGGGTATAATCCTGATATCCCCAAGAGACTCAATGACCCCAACAATCACTCCATGTTGTATGAGCCTACACTCACAAATGATCCCAGTTAAGGACTCTACAACAAAGAAACAAGGTGCAGTGCTTCCAGATCACCTTATACCGATGATATCAAACAATCTGTATTTGTATAAACGATATCAAGTAGCAGTTGAAGAAAGCAAAGTAGGTTTTCGATGAAAAGTCCTACTGCTGGTACACCTACAAGGAAACCAAGAGGCAGGCAGAAGTGTTACAAGCACGAGAGTCAAAGATAGTTCCTAAAGGAAACCTCCACTCAAGAGGACAGTTCCCTCTAAGGAAGTTGTTCCTATTCCCATTCCCAAGTCTGAACCGCAAAGAAAGCTAGTGGATGAAAGCTCTGAGGAAACCGAATCAGATGAAGAGGTCACCTACTCTGAAACTGCAACCGATGTCACTCCAACAGTAGCTAAACCTCCCAGTCCAAAAGCTGACCAAGGCAAAGGGAAAACTCCAGTACTTGAGCATGAAAAAGAAAGCTCAGATGAAGAGCCACCGATACTTCTACAGGAAGAAGTTCAAAATCATTAGACTCCAACACGTGGCAAAATAGTTTGAACAGCAACAAATGCGTGGCCCCGGAGGGTCAAGTGGTGGTGTCCAATCAACACCAATTCTGGCGCGTTAATCAACCCGATAAGGGAATTGGTGCCACCACTCTTGAGCAACAACAAAAGCGCGTGGAGGATTCTAGCGATTATGACTTTGAGGAACCTGAAAAAGAAAAGTCTGAGAAAGAAAAGGCTGATGAAGAGGCCGCAACTCAAGCCAAAGCAGAGGAAGAGGCCCGAATTCAGGCTGAAGAAAAGGCTAAATCTGGACAAGATGACAAAGTGGATTATGATCTTTTTCTTCTAAGTCAATTCGTTCAAGGAGGAAACTTCTGAACTTCCTAAGGACCCTGAATCTCTCTCATGTCTCTTCATCATCGATTCGTCTCTCACTCTTCACCACCACCATCCAAAAGAACAACCAGATCCACATCCAAATCTGTGAAGAAGCCAACGGACTCTTGATATCTCGCAAAGACAAGGATTGTTAAAGCTATCAAGCAGGTCAGGAAGAAAGATGTGACCAATAAAAAGTTAGATATACTCGCTGACAACATCAAACATCTTCATGATGAGATAGAAAATATGTCAAATGAAAGGGAGTACGTCCAGAAGTTCATGCAACGTGATCTTCAAGGGGAAATGAACGAGATGTTCAAGGGATACACTCACAAATTCCTTCTCGACACCATTCCTGGACAAATGAGAAATGTTCATAGAACAACTCTATCCAAATCGATGCATTTGGCCAAGCAAACTATAAGATCAACACCCATGACCGTATTTGACAATCAACCAACTGAAACTCCTATAGTGTTCTCTGATGCTGAAATTAGGTTTCCAGGCTGGTAACTCAAATGTCTAAACGATCTGCAACATACTTCCTCCCACGAAGGTAAATTGTTTGATGCATTGCTGAATACCAACTCAAATCGCATGCATTCGAGAAGAAGCTCAAAAGCCTAAACGTCCAAGAGACGATGATGATAAGGATAAGGATAAAGATAACGAGCCTAAACGTCCAAAGAAGTCCGGAGAACTCCTCTGTGATTCAAGATCACCACCACCCCTAAGGACTCAACAACAACAAGATGATCTCCTCCACGCTTTCCGCCGATAAAACCTCGGACTCTGAGTTACCACACCAGACAGAGAAAACCGGTGATCACTTTGAGTATACTGGTGGTGGCGATGAGGAAGTCCCTGATCCCCAACAACAACCCACCTCACCGCTTCAACAAAGAAAAAACCATCATCCCTCATCAAGGCCAAGAAAAGAAGAAGACGCCTAAGGCTGATGTCGTCTCATGGCTAGACGAAGATGACACCGAGGTTGAATGGTTCTCTACACTTGTCAATGATGCTACTCCCTACACTGATGAAGGTCAAGTTATGGTAGAAGGTCGAACATTGGAGCATGCTAAGTTACTTCAAGAGAAGTTCTGGGTGAAGAAGATGACGAAATCAGAGTTGAGACGAATCAAGAATGAAGCCTTTCAACTACTCAAAGATAGCTCGGAAAGTGCTATTGAAGTTGAATATCACCTTGAAAACATAGCACGAGCCATGTCCACCAACATTGATAGGCTCAACGCTGAAGCAAACATTGACTTCACCAGAAGAGACAACACTCCATACTACACCGACTGGTCTAGACCTCTACCAACGATTGGCCAACCAGATCAACCTAAGATTCCATTTTGCTACTTCTTCAAAAATGACTTGGAATTTCTTCTACACGGTAGCGATGGTTCAAAGAAATATGCTACATCACTGACACTTCCGTTCCCAGCGACCATATACTCCAACTGCATAGCTATCGAGAAAAAGAGCTACTCACATGTTTTTTAACCGTGTGGATCAGTATGACATTGATGCAATGTATGGGATTCACCATTGGCCGAAACGCCGACGAATCTACTACAAGTTTGCCAGTGTACGAAGTCTCAACATGAAGTGCACAAAGGATAAAGGGAACATCGTTGCCATTGTTAAGCATGTAACTCTTGATCTTCGGTCTAAATGGGATTACATCTTCCTCAAGAATATTGTGGTCAAAAGACAAGACGAAAGGGACTATGAATTCTGTGAAGCGGACTTTTAGAACTTGTCTCTCAACGACATTGAAGATGTGTATCTTGCCAAATTACAGTGGTCAGAATGAGACAATTCTTGACTGAAATTCAACGTGAATACATCAAGTCCTTGCTCATCTTCATCAGAAGCATAGTGATCCGGGAACGTGTAGAAGATTTACAACTTGCTGTTGAATCGTATCAGACACGTGTAAACCTCACCAGACCTCAGCTAGAACTTCCTGACATCAACCAGCTTATGTTCCACAACTTTACACTCTCGTCAGCAAACCATTCAGAGTAGTTTACCGTAGTGAACTACAACGCAACTGCTTGATGACGTGTAGAGATCTTCATAAGTTGGGATCACACTTTGAAGAAGGTCAGGGACGGCACTTGGCTTATAGGTTGAAGGCGATACACGAAGGCATTGGGTCTACAAAGCGATGGAATTCTCAGGAATCGACGGATGTGAAGAGGATCATCACTCGAATCGATGAAAGGTTGTACAGAAGGGACCAATTTAGAACTCTGGAGAGCTTCGTAGGTGGTCGTCCCAGGATTACTCTCACAGGCTATCAACACCCTGTTCGCATTCCTGGACATATTGATGGACTACCTGGTACCCCTTAATCTGTTTCATTTTCAATATTGATTTGGATGTGTGATTATTTATTAATATGGCTTGTGCACACATAACAGTGTACAACCTGTTCTTGTATTGAAAGGACCTTATGGTACGCTTCAGTGCCACAATCCTTATAAAAGGAGCGAAAGCTTCTTACTTTTGAGTAAAACTTATCAAACCTTTCATTTTTCAAAGGTTTTGCTCAAAGGAACAAGTACTTCCCCTTATGATTTTCAAAACCTCAAAAGTTTACATCACTTGTTGAGGGGGAGTATTTGATTAAAAACTTTGTTCACAAATTGTTCATCGTGGTAATCTTCCCACAAAACTCGAAATGGTCATATTTGATATCAAAATTTCGTCAAAAATAACATTTACATTCCATTTTTGAGGGGAGAAAATATTATGTGATAAGAAATATGTTGTGTGATTAGCTATTGAATTCTCGTCGGTGAAAGACTTCAACCCACGAATTGACGGAATCTGAACAGTCAGTACATCAAAAGATTTGTCTTCCAAGACTTATCCGCCGCTAGTAATGTAAACGTCTCAAGAAAGGACTTTCGAGAAACCATTCCGAGAGACATGAACTTTGATGGGTTTGACAACCTTTCGAGGCTTGTCCACACCTTCAAGATAGTTATTAGAGTTAGTTGTCACCTAAAAGCTGATAATGCAACTCTTAACTATGCCATGCAATGTGTCTCAAGGGGAATGTCTATCTTGAGTCGATCAATTCAAAAGTGCGCTTCTTTCCTCACTGTGCGCTTTTTCCGTCAAAACTCTAAAGCACATGTGGAGGGGGAGTATTTTGCTAAAAGATAAAACTCTCACAGTGGTTCAAACATGTTTTTCATTTACAAACCCTTTGAGAGATTTTCTTAAAATGGTTTTATGGCAACATAGGTTAGTCATGGAGTTATAAGGTAACTAAGGTTAGGAATAACTGTCCTATGATCCGCCAGAATCGAGGATCTACCCAAGGACACTACCAATAGTTAGAACTTAGAAGTCCTTAGGTATGATTGTAAAAAAGGAGAATGAGAATCGGAGAGTTAAGGAGTTGAAGAATAAAAAAGAAATGCAAAGAAAAGGGTGAAAATAAATAGCCCTCCAGATTATTCAACTTAGGGCAGAACCAATCGTTCAATTCATATGCTACCTGGTTGTCACTAGATGACACCGGTATTGAAGATTAAAAGTCGCTATGGACCCAGTGACGCATGCACTAAACCTTCTTAACCACTCAAGTTTCTCTCAGCAGAAGCTTGTTTCATTCTCACAGGGAACCCTACGAAACTATCGGCTTCTTAGAGATTGCTGGTATTGAAGAAGGAGCACCTCTCCCTAGTCTCCTCGGCAAAACCAAAAAGCACTATTGAGTCTAGAGCCACGAGATTCATCACAAGATCTCTTAGGTACACTTGACATTTCATCACTTGACATTCAACAATAAGAATTTCAAGTGTACATTATCGAGTCCTTCACAGATCTTAGCAATCTGTCGAGAACATTTATGAGGTTCACATTTGTGATCCTCAGTGATTGAATGGAAACTCCTGCCAGGTCAACATCAAACGCCCCGACAGCAGGTCGCTTCTGTGAACTCCCGTGATCGCCTGAAAGTGGTTCCAACGGCCCATAGTGAGGTGATGCTTCGTGTACCTAAATGACTCATCTCAATCGTAGGTGTACTTCAAGACATCGTGTTATCTCACTTGTGGGACTCCGATCCAGAACGCCTTTGTAAGAATTAGAGTTGTGTTTCACACTATGCTGTCAACACCTCAAGTTCAAACTTGTAAGTGCCGAATCCGCTATTACTAACCGCTTTAATGTTTACTTATGGAAGCTCGAGCGAATGATCGTCAGATTCTCCACTTGTTCACACCAACAACATCATCATCAAAGAAGTTCTATCTTAAAGCAACACAAAGTCAATGATTCTTCGTCAAATCAAAGAATCTACAAAGTTAAAGACTTAAAGAACTTATCAGCACCGTAATCCAACGTTAAAAAAGTGTGTGAGCATGTTGGAGAAAAGACGGAGACACCGGCAAATGGGCGCACTGAAAAGTAGACTGATGCATAATAACAACATACTATCACTCTCATCACAAAGAACAATGATCAAAGAACAAAGTTAAAGATGACGTCAAAGCATAACTGTTCAAAGAAAACTATCTCGCCACTAAGGGAGATGGTTTGACTCCGTGCAATTTTCCTCACAAGAAAGAAGAATGTCAAGACGTCAAAGTACTTTACATATCAACGCCACCGCCATCACCAACACTTGAGGGGGAGATTGTTGGAATCACTCCAAAACCATAATCAAGTGTTAGTAATTAATATGTAATAGGTAGCTTAATTATGGCCTTTATGTTTGTTATTAGCCTTAAGCTTATGTGGAAGGCCCATGAGCTTAGGCCCATGTCCAATAAGGAAAGGATGGGAACTAGGAGTATTGCCCTAGCTTCCCTCCTATAAATACTCTTTGTAAACCTTTCATTTGAAGGTTGGTTGATCAATTTATTCCTTCACTCACTCTCTACGCATAACCGCCTAAGCTTAACGGTGTGTGTGTGTTTGGTTTACTTGTTCAATCGCTTCTATCTTTTCTATTGCTTGTGTTGTGTAAATCTAGGACCTAACAAAGATTTTTATATTCTCGAACTTTGCTCGACATTAAATACAATCAAGTAGCTGGGTCAATAAGCATACAAATAAGCGCCTCGATTCTCAATTAAATAGTGCATGATTCTCAAGAAGTTTAAATGTTAAGATGTCTGTTCTTTAATATAAAAGGCTATACTCTTGACATTAGTGATATTAGTAACATTATCATGTTTTTCTATATCATTTGAAACTTCAGTTTCTTTTATAGTGTTTGTCAGTGACTCTATTCCAATTGTACCGATATGATAATAGTTGTATTAATGAGCATTCATAGGAATTTTTCGATTTTCAGGTTTTGAATTTACTTCACTGATGGAAGGTAAAGGACCATAAATTTGTGCATAATCTGGTTGGGGATTAACATTAGAAGACTCAGGTGTTTTGATGATAACCCTTGGTGTGTTAGAAGAACCGCTGGTCCGACGAAGTGACCGTTTTGAATAATTAAAAGGTTGAAACAAAGCTTTTAATTTTGATCGACTCTCGTCTTCTGCATCTAATTCCTCCTGACAATGATATTCAACAACACTCATACCGTAATTATCAATTTTATATTCTGCAATGGAAACTTCGTGATTTGGTTTGAATGCTTTGGTTGAAAACTTAGGTTTGTAATCAGCAAGATTTGGTCCATAGCCATTTGATTTGGTTTAGAGTAAACTTTTCAATAGCGCGTGATCGACTCAACATGTTTGTAAACAATGTTTAAAACTTTAAGTTTGTTTTGCAAGCCGATGATTTCTTCAAGATGATCATCTATTCGCTTGTTGAATGCTTTTGTATGCAGAGAATGCTTTTGAAAAGTAACAACCTTTAGCTTTTGATTTTCCGAGAGCGCTGATTTGCTTTTTATGTTCATGTTTCAGTTGTTCTATCTCGCATAAACAAAGCATTCTTCGAAGCGGCTAGATCATGCATCCTGTCGCTTCAAATATTTTTCATTTTGATGAGATTTAGCAAAGGTCGCTCAAAACCTTTTTCACGTTTTTTTTGAGTTTTGAAAAAATTGAGTTGCTTTTGTAAACATTCAAAATCCTTTGTTAACAAAGGCATTTTTACTTTTCAAGTCCTGGTTAATTTCATGACATTCTTCCACTATGGTTTGTTGGTCTTGTATTAAACGAGCAAAATCTGGATGAGGCAAAAGTTCGGCGTGTTCAATGTGAGTCACAACATGATCATTACAGAGATCCTCAAGTATAACCACGAAGTCAATTTGATTATCAAGGGAAAACCGCTTGGTCATCTTGATCACAAATATAACTACGGGTCTAGTTGAAAATCGGAATGAATGAGATGACGACTCATTTTGCATTCGGAGCCTTGCCGGATTCAGATGTTGGCGGAGATAGTAGATCGAGATGAATATGGTTTGTTCGGTACCGGAGACAAGCCATCGCTGTCATACACTAGGCCCTGTGGTCACCATGTGTAACTTATGCATATTAGCCATCAACATAACTACACGTGATTGGCTGCAAGTCCCATATCATCATCCGAAATCAGATTTGCCATAAAACTCGTTTTGTTCTGTAGAGATCCACCAAACTTCATTCTTAAGAGCCAAATGAAGAACCTCTTTGAAATAAGCACGCCCTAGTCCTGGCTTTAGGCATGCATTAGCCAAGTGTCCCTTCTCATTGCAGTTGTAGCATCGAAGACCATTCAACCCATTCGAGCATTGCTCCACCACTTGAGCTCGTTGTTATTCCTACCCATAGCATTAAACTCTTGACCACCTCCCATTTGACGACCATAACCACGATTCAAATTCAACTCGCCCATTGTTCACAAATGTTCTGATTGTATTGGATGAGGAACGAATACGATTGTTGATTTTTGTATAACGGTTAAAAGCATTAGCAATCATAACAAAATCGCTGTTGCAATGCTTCGTACGGATCGGATTCCTCATTAGTTTGACTATGAAGTGCTTGATCATTGTTGTTGTTGTAAGGAACCAATTGATTTTGTTGAGGTTGCTGTGATTGATCGCTGGTGGGTTTGAAGCAGTTGGTTGAGTTGCCGGTTGAGGAGAATAATTTTGTTGAGCATATAAGGCAAGTTGTTGATTTACCGGATGGTGGGGGATCAATTTGAGCACAGAGAATCCTTTCCGATCAACTTCCTTTTCATGAGGCTTCAAGTAATCGTACAACAATCCGTAGGTAGACCGATGCATGTTTTTAGCTTGACGGAGAAAAATGACATACTTCTCCCATTCGGGACCAAGACTACTTAGGAACTTAGTATTCACTGAATTCTGGCATGATGATGATGTGTTTATCCAAATCATTGATGATGTCTCAAAATCGATGATGATAGGACTCTAGTGTCTCTCCAGGTTCAATCAAGAAGTGTTCATAAGCCAAGTAAATTTTGGATTCCAAATCCTCCTGATTGAGTACAGATCCTTCCATAAGAAGATCAATATGATCCCACATTTTCTCAGGCACTTTTGAGCATCAACACCAAGAATTAGGTTTGGTAATCCTAAGAGGATGTATTCCATGGCAAGCTCATCAGCTTCATAGTGTAGAAGTTCTTGAGGATTCAAGTCCTGCAACAAGAGCAATGTTTGTTTGTTCATCTCTTGGTGGAATAGCATTTGGATCTCCGGGTACAATGATAGTAGGCATCTCAAATGGACCTTCCAAGATAACCTTCTTTAAGAACTTTCCATGTGGCTTCTGATCAAAACCTAAAGAACCTTATCACCCATTGATCGTAGTTTCTTGGAGTGAGCATTGGAGGTCTAGCAAGTGATTCACTCGAATTGATTGTTGGCTTCTTAAAGCTTCACACATCTTTGCAAACCAAGTGGGTTCCTTCATAGTGTTCCTTGATGGATGTTGATTGAATTCATTTGTGTAGGGTTGAACTTGAAGACTTGGTGGTGGTTGAACCATTTGAGGTTGGGGAATTGCCAAGTTGTGGGTATGTTGTTGATAAACTGCTTGTTGTTGATTCCATTGTTGATGTTGTGAACTTAGTTGTTGTTGTTGTTGAGGATAAGTGTAAGGGAAATAGTTAGAGTATGGTGGTTGTGACATGTTGAAAACCTTGTGTTGGTAAAAATGGATCTTTGTAGTCGAATGAACCTTTGTTGATGAAGTCTCCTTAGGCGTAGAAATCACAATAGCCAAGTAGCACTTATGCGTAAAAAACCAAAGTTACGCGTACAATTAGAGGTTACTATAGAATTTAGCTTACGCTAGTAGTAAGGAAAAGACGCTAAAGTTATGCGTAGACAAAAGTTAGGCTTAGAAAAGTAGGATTATCTTATGTGTAAGACTAGGCTTAGGCGTAAGAAAAATCTTATGCGTAGGATTTCTACGCGTAGGCTTATGCTTATGCGTAATTTTAGGGTTTTATCCCAAGTGATCTTTACACTTCACAAAGGCAAAAGATATCCAAAGTCGACGATTTTCGGCTTATCCAAGCAAAAAAACACGGAGTAAACCACGAAAAAGAAGATCAAACCAAGGAAATACTTACGCGTAGTTTTAGGGTTTTACTACGTGTAGGTTTACTCGTAAAATTGATATTGCTCAAAGATGTTTCTAAACCAGTTTTTGTGTGATGAAATAGCTTCAATAACACCAAAAAGACACAAAAGTGTGAAACTTGATGAACCAAAACTCTTAAAACAAGTTATGCAGAACAATACCCACGAATAAAAACTAGCTCAAAACAATGATCCACGCATAAAGTTTGAAATTATTTGCCAAAAACAAGTATTTTAACACCTTAAAACGTTGAAAGTACAAGAATCTTGGATTAAAAAGTGTAAAAACAAGTTTTTAAGCGAACCAAAGAATACGTTGTGTTTACGCCAAGATCAAAACCAAGAAACTTCAAAACAAAAGTGTACACCCAACTACAATATTGATACCACGATAGGTCACTAGTTTTATAAACACAAGCTTATAAGAAAGAGATAAGGCGATTGAACAAGTTATACACACACACACACATTAGTAATAATACGGTTTAAGCAAAGAGAGTGAATGAGAGAATAACTTGAACAACCAACCTTCAAATGAAGGTTTACATAGGTATTTATAGGAGAAAAGCTAGGGCAACACTCCTAGTTTCCATCCTTTCCTTAATGGACTAAGGCCTAGGCTTATGGGCCTTCTACATAAGCCTAAGGCTAATTGCAAACATAAAGGCCATAGTAAAGCTAACTATTACATATTAATTACAAACACTTGATTATGGTTTAGGAGTGATTCCAACAACCATTAAATTGGGGATCTGGTATCCGAAGGATTCTGGTTTTGAACTAATCGCTTTTTTAGACGCTGACCACGCAGGATGCTTAGATTCACGAAAAGCACTTCCGGAGCTACAATTTCTTGGTGACAACCGGGTGTCATGGCAATCGCGAAGCAGGATTGTACATCGCCACCTCAACCGGCAGAATATGTAGCCATCGGCGTTGTGCTCAGTCATTTGGATGAGAACACAACTCAAAGACTATGGTTACGTATTTGACAGAATCCGATGTACTGCGACAATCTGAAGCGATCATTGCATCTCCTCAGCACTCGAAATCAAAGCACATCGATCTTCGATATCATTTCATCAAGGATCACGTGGAAAGGGTACGTTTGAATTATATTTTGTGGGTACAGAATACCAATTAGATCTTCTCACCAAAAGCCTTGCCTCCGCTTAGGTAATGAGTTGCTCCACCGGATTGGTATGAGGTGTTTGACTCAAAAGGAATTGGATGAACCCCTAAAACAGTCTTAAAAACCTGTCAAACACCAAAATCTCTTTTGTAAATATTTTTCAAAAACAAAATACAAAAAATAAAATTTGATAAAACTACAAAAATATTCTTCTATCTATTATTTCTTTCAACATGGCAAGTACATTTCTTCCGTCAACACTCTAATCTTACAAAATTCAGTATCTTTCCGATCAAGTGTTTAGGGGGAGAAAACATATACCTAACTGTCTCAAAAACATCCGTGTACTTGCATGTTACTTTATTCTAGTTGTGTCTTGTATCAATGGTGGTAAATTTTTCTGGTTAAGCTGACACTCCTCGGACTAAAATTTATAACCTTTCATTATTTTCTTAAGTCGAGGGGGAGTGTCGTCAAGTTTCTTTCTTAAAAATATTTGTTTGGTAACCATAATGGAAGTTAAATGGTCGGGATGAAAAAAGGAAAAGGTGGAGGGACCAAAACTGCCAAAAGCTTAAAGTTATTTTTAATAAAAACACCCACCTAATTTTTTCACTTCATATTTATTACTCTCATCTAACTAATCCTACGCAAATAATTCGTTCAATCACAAACAAGTCACCATCACACAAGCAGATCTACGGGCTGTTCTCCTTATTCTTGAGATCGAGCCAACCGACTTCTTTGCCACACCTACTGAGGAGACAGTTCTTGAATTCCTGATTGATATTGGCTATGATGAAGCTTCAGGGATAATCACTAAGCACTCTCATGTGGAGCTTAAGAACATTCCTCAACCGTGGAGAACCCTCTACATCATCATTACCAAATCGTCTCGGTCGTGATAGTGGTTATGAGCATCCCAAGCTCATGGAACTACAAATCTTCTGGTCATTAATCAACAAAAGGGACATCGAAATTGAAGCACCATATGGAAGACATGATGTCATTTCACAAGAAACTTGGCTCAAAGATTCCCTATGTCGGATACACGAAATTGTTGATCCAGAGAGCACTTGGACTTCATCTCGATATTCCACAGAGGCTCAATGACCCACATAATCACGATATGTTGACTGAGCCTACCCTATCAGTCAGAATCAAGGAATCGTCAACAAAGAAACAGGTGCCGTGTTGCCTGATCACCTTCGATAAATGAAATAAAAAGCTTGAAACATACAAAAGGTATCAAGTGCAGCGAGAAGGCAAGTTGGTCATCTCATCGAAAAGCCTTCTCGAACACCTACTAGGAGAACCGTAAGAGGAAGTGCTGGAAGTGCTGCAAGCATGAGAATCGAGGATGTTTCCTGTGAGGAATCCTCCACGAAAGGGGACAGCTCGCCAAGGAAGCTGTTCCTATTCCCGATCTAAGCTCGAACCGTGAGAAAGCTAATGGACGAGGACTCGGAGGCTATGAATCGATGAAGAGACTTTCTACTCTAAATCTCAACCGAACACCTCCTTCAGCAGCCTAAACCTCCAAGTCCACCAGTGACAAAGGAAAAGGGAAGACTCGTGACTTGTGCCTTATGAAGAAGAAGAGCAACCGGATACTTCATACAGAAGAAGTTCAAATTACTAGACTCTAACACGGCAAACTAATTTGCAAAAGAACAAATGGGTGGCCCCGAGGGTGGTGCAACTCAACCTTCACAGGTCCTCGGGAAGCGTTAATCAACCCGGGGATCGGTGCCACCACTTTGGTACAACAAAGCATTAATGTCGAAGACAATCTTGAGTATGATTTTGAAGAACCAGAATCTGAGAAGTTAGAGAAGGTAAAAGCGATGAAGAAGTCGCAGCCAAAGCCAAAGCCGATGAACAAGCTAAGTCTGGCAATGAAGAAGATGTTTAGTATGATACGTTTCTTCTAGATAGTCCTGCACGATCAAAGGAAGAAACTGCTGAACCACCAAAGGACCCGGAGTCTCCTCACACATCATCATCATCGATTCTTCTTTCTCACTCTTCACCACCACCATCAAAGAAATCAACCAAATCATCATCCATATCGTAGAAGCCAACTCCATCTTGAATCTCTCAATCTAAGAATCGAATCGTTAAAGCTATCAAACGAGTCAGAAAGAAAGATATTCTATACAGAAAGTTGAATTTCGCCGACGATAACGATCTTAATGATGAGAATGACAAGATGAAATTTGAAAGGGAGTATGTACAGAAGCTTATGAAGGATGATCTTCAAGGGAGCATGGACGAGATGATAAAAGGATACACTCAAAAGTTCTTAATGGAGGTTATTCGAAAACCGACAAAGGAGATGTATACCAGACAACTTTATCCGAATCTCTTACATTTAGCCAAGCAAGCCATGAAATCAACTCCGATGAATTTGAGCATCAATCCAGTTGAAACTACAATCTTCTCAGATGATGAATTAGTAAACCGGCTGGTAGCGAAAATGTCAACACGCTCTGCAACGCTTGCCCATGGCTAAACTGTTTGAAGCATTGCAGGAATACCAACTCAAGTCATCATTCAGAGAAGAGGCTATAAGGCCTAAGCGTTCAAGAGATGATGAAGACAAAGATCAAGATAAGGATAAGGAGCCTAAACGCACAAAGAAGTCTGGTGAATCATCTTTGATTCAGTACTCAATGCCGCCTCCACCACAAAGGACTTCAGCTCAACAAAGATCTCCTCCTAGCTCTTCTACTAATAAACATCAGGATTCTTCTGAATTACCACCCCAGACTCAGAAAACCGGTGATCATTTTGAGTATACGGGGGGTGATGATGAAGAATATCATGAGCCTCAACAACAACCCGCCTCACCTGACAAAGTACGTAAAACCTGAACCCTCATCAAGGCCTAAGAAACAGAGGAAGAAGGCGCCCAAGGCTGACGTTCTATCCTGGCTAGATGAAGATACAACAGAGGAATTTGAATGGTTTTCTACACTTGTCAATTCCACTCCCTACACTGAAGAAGGTCAAGATCTGGTAGACGGTAATACTTTGGAGCATGCTAAAATTCTGCAAGAAAAGTTAAAAGTAAAGAAGATGACGAAATATGAGTTGCGGCGAATCAAGAATGAAGCTTTTCAATTATGGAAAGATAGCTCAGAAAGTGCCATTGAGGTCGAATATCACCTTGATAACATTGCTCGAGCTATGTCTAATAACATGGATTGGCTCAACCCGGAAGCAAACATCGACTTTATGAAGCAGGACAACCCTCCATATTACACCGACTGGTCTAAACCACTACCAACGATGGCCAACCAGACAAAACCTAGGATCCATTTAGATATTTCTTCAACAAAGACTTGGAATTTCTTCTTCACGGTGGCGATGGCTCAAGGAAATACGCTACATCCCTGACACTTCCATTCCCGTTCGAATACTCAAAACCGCATAGCTATCGAGGAAAGAGCTAATCACTTGTTCTCCAACAAAGTGGAAGCATACGATCGAGATGTAACAATTTACCGAATCTACTACGTGTCGCTAAAAGTACGTAAGTCTCAACATGCGGTGTTCAAGACTAAAAACATCGTTGCCATCAAACACGTTGATCTTTCGCCACAAATGGGACTACACGATCTCAAGAAGATTGTGGTCAAAACACAAGACGAAAGGGATTATGCATTCTCTGAAGCTGACTTTGAGAATTTGTCTATCAACGACATCGAAGACATGTACCTTGCCAAATTACAGGGTCGTATGAGACAATTCTCCACTAAAGTACAACGTGAATTCATCAAGTCAGTGCTCATCTTCATCAGATGCATAGTTATCAAAGAACGTGTAGAAGATCTCCAGCTGGCAGTTGAATCTTATCGACCCGGTCAACTTCACTCCACCGCAACTTGATCTTCCGACAACCAACTCTCACAACTTACACTCATCAGAAACCATTCGGCATCGTTTATCGCAAGTGAACTTCAAAGAAATTGCTTGATGGCGCAAGGATCTTCACAAATTTGGAGATCACACTTTGAAGATAGTTAGGGACGGATGGCTTACGGTGAAGGATATACACCAAAAGATCGGGTCTCCTAAGCGATGGAATTCTTAGAATCGAAGGGATGTGAAGAGGATCATCACAATGATTGATGAACGGTTGTATGAAGGGATCGGCCGAAGATTGGAAAGCTATATTGGTGGTCGACCCAGGAGAAACATCATCGGCTTTCAACACCCGATTCACACTCCTGGCGACATCTCTGGACTACCTGGTACTCCTTGAAATGCTTCTTTCATTATAAATTTAGATGTATGATTTATTATGTCAATGGCTTGTGCACACATTACAGTGTACAACCCGTACTTGTAAATAAAGGACCCTGTGGTACTTCGCCACAATCCTTATAAAAGGAGCGAAAGTTTACTTTTGAGTAAAACCTATCAAACTTTTCACTTTTCAAGGTTTTGCTCAAAAGAACAAGTACTTTCCCTTATGATTTTCAAAACCTCAACTGTTTATATCACTTGTTGAGGGGGAGTACTTGACTTAAAACTTTGTTGACAAATTGTTCACAGTGGTCATTCTTCCCGCAACACTCGAAATCGTCATATTTATTCTCAACTTTTCAAAAATAACATTTTATATGCCATTTTGAGGGGAGAAAATAATACGTGATAAGAAATATATTGTGTTTTGCTATATGAACTCGTGGTGAAAAGACTTTAACCCAAGAATTGACGAGATCTTAAAATGTCAGTAACTCGAAAAGACTTGTCCGGGACGGGTAATAATTTCAAGCTAGTTCGCTAGTAATGTAAACGTGTCTCGCAAAGGACTTGTCCGAGTAGAATGTACCATTCGAGAAACTCTTGGTAGACATGAACCTAGACGGGTTTGACAACCTTTCGGGGTTGTCCACACCTTCAAGATAGTTATTAGAGTTAGTTGTCACCTAAAAGCCGATAATGCAACTCTTTAACTATGCCACGTAACATGTCTCGCGGGAATGTCTATCTTGAGTCGATCAATTCAAAAGTGCGCTTTCCTCACTGTGCGTTTTTCCGTCAAAACTCTAAAGCACATGTGGAGGGGAGTATTTCTGCTAAAAGATAAAACTATCACAGTGGTTCAAACATGTTTTCATTTACAAACCCTTTGAGAGATTTTCTTCAAAATGGTTTTATGGCAACATAAGTTAGTCATGGAGTTATAAGGTGACTAAGGTTAGGAATAACCGTCCTATGATCCGCCAGAACCGGAGGGATCTACCCAAGGACACTACCAATAGTTTGAATTTAGAAGTCCTTAGGTATGATTGTAAAAAGGAGAGAATGAGAATCGGAGAAAGAAGGAGTTGAAGAATCAAAAAGAAATGCAAAGAAAAGGGTGAAAATAAATAGCCCTCCAGATTATTCAACTTAGGGCAGACACCGGGTTCAATTCATATGCTACTGGTTGTCACTAGATGACACCGGTATTGAAGATTAAAAGTCGTCATGGACCCAGTGACGCATGCACTAAACCTTCTTAACCACTCAAGTTTCTCTCAACAGAAGCTTGTTTCATTCTCACAGGGAACCCTACGTAAACTATCGGCTTTCTCTTAGAGATTGCTGGTATTGAAGAAGGAGACCCTCTCCCTAGTCTCCGCTCAGGTAAACCAAAAAGCACTATTGAGTCTAGAGCCACGAGATTCATCATAAGATCTCTTAGGTACACTTGACATTTCATCACTTGACATTCAACAATAAGAATTTCAGTGGTACATTATCGAGTCCTTCGCAGATCTTAGCAATCTATTGAGAACATTTATGAGAGGTTCACATTTGTGATCCTCAGTGATTGAATGGAAACTCCTCGTGGTCAACATCAGCCTGACAGCAGGTCGCTTCGGCAACTCCCCGTGGATTGCGCTTAGTGGTCTCAAACGGTCCATGTGATGAGGTAGCTGTACCTCGACTCATCTGAATCGTAGGTGTACTTCAATACATCGTGTTATCTCACTTGTGGGACTCCGATTCAGGAACGGCCTTTGTAAGAATTAGAGTTGTGTTTTCACACTATGCTGTCAACACTCTCGAAGTTCAAACTTGTAAGTGCCGGAATCCGCTTATTACTAACCGTTTTAATGTTTACTTCTTATGGAAGCTCGGGAGCGGAATGATCGTGCAGATTCTCCACTTGTTCACACCAACAACATCATCAAAGAAGTTCTATCTTAAAGCAACACAAAGTCAGAATGATTCTTCATCAAATCAAAGAATCTACAAAGTTAAAGACTTAAAGAACTTCATCAGTACCGTAATCCAACGTTAAAAGGTGTGTGAGCATGTTGGAGAAAGACGTGGAGACACTGAAGCGACCCTAAGGCGACTTGATGCGATAACAACATACTATATCTTTCATCACAAAGAACAATGATCAAAGAACAAAGTTAAAGATGACGTCAAAGCATAACTGTTCAAAGAAAACTATCTCGCTATACTGGGGAGATGGTTTGACTCTCAAAATTCTTCTCACAAGAAAGAAGAATGTCAGAAGACATCAAAGCTACTATTACATCAACGCCTTTCACCGCTTCATCATCCAACACTTGAGGGGGAAATTGTTGGAATCACTCCTAAACCATAATCAAGTGTTAGTAATTAATATGTAATAGGTAGCTTAATTATGGCCTTTATGTTTGTTATTAGCCTTAAGCTTATGTAGAAGGCCCATGAGCTTAGGCCCATGTCCAATAAGGAAAGGATGGGAACTAGGAGTGTTGCCCTAGCTTTCCTCCTATAAATACTCTTGTAAACCTTCATTTGAAGGTTGGTTGATCAATTTATTCCTTTCACTCACTCTCTACGCATAACCGTCTAAGCTTAACGTGTGTGTGTTGGGTTTTTTACTCGCTCAATCTCTATCTTTCTATTAAGCTTGTGTTGTAAATCTAGTGACCTAACAAAGATTTTTATATTCTGGAACTTTGCTCGACAGTAAATACAATTGCAGTGTCAATAAGCAGATACAAATAAGGCGTCTCAGATTCTCAATTAAATAGTGCATGATTCGGCAAGTTTAAATGTTAAGATGTCTGTTCTTTAATATAAAAGGCTATACTCTTGACATTAGTGATATTAGTAACATTATCATGTTTTTCTATATCATTTGAAACTTCAGTTTCTTTTATAGTGTTTGTCAGTGACTCTATTCCAATTGTACCGATATGATAATAGTTGTATTAATGAGCATTCATAGGATATCTTGTATGCATATGAAATTTTTATTCTATGTTTGTCATATCGCTGGTATCTGGACAAAATGGTGATGTTTTTTTTATACTAGACGATTAATAGATGATTATTTAAGTTTTGTAAGTATATCTTCACATGTGAAAATTATGAGCAAGGATTGAATCAATGGTCTTACTAGCATATTTTTTATACTAGAAGTGGAAAAATAGGATATATTGATGTTTTTTAGATGATTATTTAATTTTTGTAAAAATATCTTCACATGTGAAAATTATAAGCAAGGATTGAAGCTTTGATCTTACTAGCATATTTTTTATACTAGAAGTGCAAAAATAGGAGATATTGATTTTTAATAGACGATTATTTAAGTTTTTGTAAGCATATCTTCACATGTGAAAATTATGAGCAAGGATTGAATCATTGGTCTTACTAGCATATTTTTTATACTAAAAGTGCAAAAATATGATATATTGATGTTTTTTAGACGATTATTTAATTTTTGTAAAAATATTTTCACATGTGAAAATTATGAGTAATGATTGAAGCTTTGATCTTACTAGCATATTTTTTATACTAAAAGTGCAAAAATAAGAGATATTGATGTTTAATAGACGATTATTTAAGTTTTGTAATTATATCTTCACACGTGAAAATTATGAGCATGGATTGAATCAATGGTCTTACTAGCATATTTTTTATATTAGAAGTGCAAAAATAGGATATATTGATGTTTTTTAGACGATTATTTAAGTTTTGTAAAAATATCTTCACATGTGAAAATTATGAGCAATGATTGAAGCTTTGATCTTACTAGCATTTTTTTATACTAGAAGTGCAAAAATATGAGATATTGATGTTTAATAGAAGATTATTTAAGTTTTGTAAGTATATCTTCACATGTGAAAATTATGAGCAATGATTGAATCATTGGTCTTACTAGCATATTTTTTATATTAGAAGTGCAAAAATAGGATATATTGATGTTTTTTAGACGATTATTTAATTTTTGTAAAAATATCTTCACACGTGAAAATTATGAGTAATAATTGAAGCTTTGATCTTACTAGCATATTTTTGATACTAGAAGTGCAAAAATAAGAGATATTGATGTTTAATAGACGATTATTTAAGTTTTGTAATTATATCTTCACATGTGAAAAAATAGCGTCATAACTTAGTCACATAGTCACATGTGAAAAAATAGGAGATATTGATAAAAAAACATAGTCACATGTGAAAAAATATGTCTCATAACTTAGTCACTTGTGAAACTATATGTTTCATAGCCTTTAAAGATGGTAAGTGATTTGCACACTCTCATAAATAACGGAGAAAATTGAGAAACAATTGAACCACCCAGTTATCGAGGTAAATTTGAATCTTTAATGTTTTTTAAGCTGATACTATTCATTCGGCATGTGTTGTTAATGATAAAGTGACAAACTATTGTTAGGGATCTTGTTATATATATTTAGACGAGATCATGATACAACACTTGGTTAATGATGATACTTTATAATCTTATGTGGGCAGGTACCTTGCTGGGAGAGCTTTAAAGATTTCGATGTTGCTTTTGTTGAAGCTGGTTTGTATCCTAAGCTCCTGAGGTTGGACTTTCTTTGAGTCATTCTTGTCTTGTTGCAATACTACCTATTAATGTATGGTTAATCAAGAACCTATGTCTATGACTAGTAACTATGTGGTTATGAAAAGAATCTGTTTTGAACCACTTTCTTGGACTTTCTTTGAATATTATTGATGTTGAGTTGATATACAAATCCCTTTAGCATAGCATATTATCACTTTGACTTGCTTTCATTGACCCCTTGCCCCTCTTAGCGGGATCGATAATATTTTGAACTTTTCATATGATAATGCCAAGGGAACCATGTTTTTGAAACAAGTTAACACCTCTCAGAGAAAATGGAAGAAAAATGATTCTTATAAACTAATTCAATTTCTTTGATGGCATACATGAAATTATCATTTCAATATCACCTTTGTTATAAAAAAGAGATCACAAAGAACTGACTTTTTTCTGTTTAGAAATGTTTCATTGCGATTTGAAGTATACCCATGTAGTACTTTATGTTATCAAGTAAAATTATTGTAACGAACTTGATTTGGATCTACTAGAGTTCATCATTTTTTATTTTATTTTTTGTTAAGGGGATATTTATGATTTCTGACAATTATTCATTTATATGTGGGCTACTTCCTGTTAAACTTGGACATTATGATCCAAAATCTAAATACTGATATTGAAAGCTTTTCTATTAGACTTTTATTGATATCCTTTTTTTAGAGCTTACACACCATTACTCTTTGTAGGTTCCTGCTGTAATGTGTCTTGATGATGATTGCTTTCCTGGGATCTACTGTTTGTATTTGCTTAGTAAACCATGACTTTCAGACGAATATACACAATGATATTATCATCAATTTGGGGGAGCACTGAAGTAATATAATATGTGATTGTGCTGAGGTATATTATGAGTTGTTCCTTTATGACATTCGGGTTGCATTGAAGCTTCTTTAATAGACACTTCATTTGTCTATTTGCAGTGGGAAAGTTTCACGAGTTACTCCTATATTATTCACATCATTCATGGAATTTACTTGCACTTGACGGGAACAACATCCTTGCTGGGAGGATCTGACCTTTTCATTGATAAAGTTGCTGCACATAATGGTTCTAAGTTTATTAGACAACATTTGGGTTTCTGTTTTTGTTTGAGGCATGTAGTAGTCCTATAGACGTCCCTCAAATCAAATATGGCAATCAAACTAAGGAGCAATCTAAAGAACACGTTTCATGGTGGCTACATGTTTCAAGCCCCACATCTGAAACTCAAGGAAAAGTATATTAAATGTGCTTTTTCCATGAGAAATTATTTTGGAGATGATCAGATGTACCTTTTTTGGTCAAAAGTTCTAAACCAATGTTGGTACTCTAATATAAGGATGTATTTTGTTTATTTTTATGTTAACTATATATAATGTATTTACTAGTGAAGAAAGCATATTCACACGCGAGTAAAAAACTATCTCATGGCAAATAAAATGTACGATATTTACTAAAGAAGATAGTTTATTCACATGCGAAGAAAAACTACTTGCTCATATATGTGTATTTACTAGTGAATAAATTTTATTCACACGCGAAGAAAACACTAGAGAGAAAGAAAAGTTTATTCACGCGAAAAAGTATATACTCATGTATGAATGTACACGTATTTACTAATGAAGAAAGTTTATTCACACGAAGAAGAAAAGTATATGCTCATATATAAATATACGTGTATTTAATAAAGTTTATTCACATGCGAAGAAAAAAGACATATGCTCAATTATAAATGTATGTGTATTTATTAGTGAAAGAAAGTTTATTCACACACGAAGACACATGCTCATAATTTTCACATGTGAAGATATCCTTACAAAACTTAAATAATCATCTATTAAACATCAGTATCTCCTGTTGTTACACTTCTAGTATAAAAAGTACGCTAGTAAGATTAAAGCTTCAATGATTGCTCATAATTTTCACATGTGAAGATATTCTTACAAAACTCAAATAATCATCTACTAAGCATCAAATAATCATCTACTAAGTATCAATATCTTCTAATAAGATCAAACCTTTAATCCTTGCTCATAATTTTCACATGTGAAAATATTTTTTCAAAAATATAAAAAATACACTAATAAGATTAACGCTTCAATTCTTGCTCATAGATTTCACACACAAAGATATTCTTACAAAACATAAATAATCGTCTATTAAACATCAATGTCACCTATTTTTTCAATTCTATTTTAAAAATATGTTAGTAAGATTAAAGGTTCTATCCTTGCTTATAATTCTCACGAGCGGAGATATTCTTACAAAACTAAATAATCCTCCACTAAACATCAACATATCCTATTTCTGCACTTTTAGTATAAAAATATGCTAGTAAGATTTAAGCTTCAATCCTTGCTCATAATTTTCACACGCGAAAATATTCTTACTAAACTTAAATAATCATCTATTAAATATCAGTATCTCCTATTTTTGCCCTTCTATTATAAAAAAATACGCTACTAACACAAAAGCTTCAATCATTTTTTATAATTTTCACACGTGAAGATACTCATACAAAACATAAAATAATCATCTATCAAACATCAATATCTCAAATTTTTGCACTTCTAGTACAAAACATAAATAGATACTATGTGTAATGTATGCGGTATTTACTATGAAGAAACTTTATTCACACCTCAAAGTATATATGCACATGTATAAATGTACGAAATCACAATAGTTAAGTTTAATGTATTTATGGTTATGCACATGAAAAAATCTCATAAATTCACTTCTTTTGAGTCACGATTAAATCACATAAGAAATTTTGATATCGAGTAATTTACTCAAACGAAATCTGAACATACAAAACAATCAAGTGAACCTCACTTTTCGCTAATCAACATGACTAAAATTCTTTGGCAGAAAATTCTATGCGAAAACTAGTTCTGTTAGTTTAAACATTTGACAACGCTTAGTATTCCCGTAAATTTTCAACATGCACATCGAACACTTTACGCCACTCCTCACTATATAGCGAGTGTGCAATCCATGGTACCGTTGACTTCATCTTTGGGAATGCGGCTGCTAGTGCAAAACATCTTTCAATAAAGAGCTCTATAAAATAGAGATAAGTTCTTAACTTGAAGACTACTTCTATGGTTCTCTTTTGAATATTCACCTCTACATAATGGCGCCTACTTTTCTTTTCGTTAATGATTTCCATTAAGTCCGGCCAATGCAGCAACATCCTTGGTGTCTTGTCGAATCTGCATTAAAGTGCAACAATGTTAAACATAAAATTTCATAGAAAACTACTTTTAAATTAGAGAAATGACATCAAGTGAGTTTATATGTCACACACGACACAGAGAACTCTCTCAACCAGATTTGACTTACCATTCTGTAAAAGTTACTTGTTCTGCTTCAGTGTGTGTGTATGTGTGTTTTTTTTGTCTTTTTTTTTACTATTTATTTTTTATTTTTTTCTCTAAATTTTCATCTAATCATGGTCTCACTTCGTTTTGGTCACGAGTATTCCGTACACCACCTAGTACTCTCATACCTTTAGAAATAGGTAATATTTAACCAAAGGTATTGTTATCTTACAGGTCTATTATATTTCATAAATGCATTAGTTTTATTATTTTGAACTCCACAACAAGTTTTAGGAATACATACCGATTAGTGGACCACTTACTCTAAATCTTGTTGGTTTGACTCGCTTGAGAAGATTGTAAGATTACTTATATAAATATATCACATGTTCATTATTCAACATTTGATTTATGTATGACATTAGCATCTTTGAGTTGTTGACAGTTGACGATTTTTCTTGCAGCCTTTGTATGGCACTCTCATTAATTTAAAAGATTTCTAAGTCGTAGAGATTTATATTTTACGACCTTGATTCTGAAGAATGGCACGTAACCATTTGTTACTTCAATAAGAATGTTTTAACTGCTTGAGCCTTTTTGCAAATTCAAAGGAAGCTAGTTCAGCACCTTAAATGCCATTTGCTTATTTCAATGGTTTTACATAGTGGGTTCAATATCGAAACACTTTACCATCATTAAAGGTGTTCTCGACTACTTGTGATTCCAGTTCTAGATGTATATGGACCACTTATATCAGCTATCACAATAGCTTACAAGTTAGTTTCAATTACATTAATCTTATTGTCTAATTTTTTATGTTGTCACTTTATAGAGTGAGTATATACTGTTTAAACTTCCTTTTTACAGACTTTGATGTGGGCACATGGGTAAATTTCTGCCTGGCGCTATAGCCGAATATGATCTTAGCAGTAATTTGGAGGAGAGCTTATATAGGAAGGAACAATGAAGATAAAGGTAGGAACACTATAAAAGAGTTTAGTCATGTTCGGGTCTTGTTAGAGACGGCAAGATTAGCGGGTCAGGCTGGTTGGTAGTAACTTAACTACTTTCTAAGTTATTGTCATGTAGCATGCATAACCTTGAATCGCTTAGAAACGACCACACAAAACCCACCCCTGACATCAGGTTTTTTAAGTACATTCTAACAATCTCTTAAAAAGATGAAAAGGTAATATTAACTTTAAATAAGCTTACCCAAACATCCCTTACTAACACTAAATATAGTGAAAATGACTTTCTTACCGTTTATTGTCCATCCACTTGCAACATGTTGTTTAGAACCAAGCAGTTTTCAAACTATACCCATTGATGGATCAATAAAATTAGGCCTATATTGATCCATCTTACCTGTATATTTGCCAATTTTTTACGCATACTATTGGAAGTGAAGTTATCGTGTACGCATATTATAAAGTGATTAAATTGTACAAATAGTCTCTTCTATCCCACATCATTTAATTATTCTTTTTAAGATTCAAATAGTTGGTAAATAATACCAAAGTTTTATTAGTGGGCATAGTTTTGAAAGGCTCAAGGCGCACTAAGGCGCAAAGGGGGGCAAAGAGCCTCAGGCGCCGGCGCGCCAAGCATTCGCTGATTCATGAATATAGCACTAAATATATTAATTTTTTTATAACATTTGTGACCATTTATGTTGGTTAAATAACACAAAATAACATTAAAATACTTAATACATGACACATATTATTGTTATAAAGATTAAAAGGATCATCGTTGTCACTTCTCAAATGGATAAACTCTTTGGCTCAATGACCTATATAGAGATTAAAATCTATATCGCATAAATATGCTTGTGTCCTACACTTGCAGACTTACATATAACAAAGCTCACAATATAACCCAAAATATTAAGAAAGCAACATATTAATATTCAAGGTATAATGCCACATTTTCATGGTAATATGTCATAAAGAAAATACTTAATAAAACAAAGTACCTTCTTAAATAAAATTTCAATGAATAAAATACACATGAAACCAATTTAAATTTACAAATCATACAAATACTCACCCCTATTACTTAAAAGGCCATGTATATAACTTATAAGGCCTATGTATCTTATTTCAATTTAATATTTAAAAGCCCAAAACTCGTTACATCTCTCGAGGCAAAAAGCCCTGGGCAAAAGGCTAAAGCCCTAAGGCGCTGAGCTTTTGTGGGATTCATGCATGTTGTGAGCCCGCTGAAAAAAAGCCCAGGCTAGACCGGCGCCTAATACTTAAAGCCGATTTTGACAACTTTGTTAGTGGGTGTTTGGAATTGCATGTTAAAAACTTGTACTTTTCCGAAATAACATGTACACTGCAACGCGGGAAATTAGAATTAATGTTACCTTAAATTGACATGATAAGTTGTTATTCTCCGGTATATGGCGTAGCGTTGACCGTCCATAAGCATATACGGAGCTGTAACTTGGTCGTAAGAACAAATAAAATGAAGTTAAAGATACGCGTCAAATGATAAAATATAAGTCATTCATAATGAACCTTTAAATTGACATGTTAAGTTGTTAGTCTCCCATCCGATGTAACTGCGGCACATAACAGTGTTTAAGACATTTTCTAAAATGAATAGAAAAGGAAAGCATTCAATTTTGTCCCAAACCAAGGTATGACTACAAATACCCAAACAAATTTAATCTATAGGTGCATAAATGGCCTGGGCTTTAGACTGGTCAAAACAATTTCAGATAAGGCTTGTTTAAGATGAAATACCCAATTACGCGAATCGTTTTTTCCTGAGCAAGCCCAAAAATCAGTCATAATGCTAGCAACAAAATGAATATCGAAATGATGAATTTTCATATAATATCACTACTACAAAAAGGCTTTTAGACCCCTCAAAAGACCTTCTATAAAAAACACAGGTCTATATGTCTTTTTACTGCTGGGAACTTATTTAGACCCGTCCATTTGATACACACTAACACACGGGTCAAAAAGAAAAATATTATAAACCGGTTAGTATTAATATCACCGGTCTTTAAGATATAATATTTAGACCGGCTTCTTTAAAACCCGGTTAAAAAACAAGATATTTTCACTTTGGTTTTAGGCGCCATTTTAGATCTCAAATTTTCACACACCCACCAAAAGTCAAAAACAACAAGACACTAATCTCATCCCTATGGTCAAGATCCTAACACTCCACAGGTATAGCTCGAATCCTTCAATAATCAGGTATGTAAGTAACATCGAATGCATCTTCACTTGATTTTGTTTCTTGGCAAATTTTGGGGGATTAGATCTGAAAACTTGAGTATGAACTCTAAATCACTATTAATGGTGGTCCAAGCTTAGATTGCTTTAATTTGTTTCATGGGTTGTCTTGCATTTTCATCGGTTACAAACACAGTTATTGTCAGTCATGTTGGTTACCGTATAGACCTGAATTAGTAACAACCATGCTCGTTTTTGTTTGTAACCCACTTTTTATTATTGTAACCTAATAAAATATTGTATATTTTGCTCTTATTTATGTGATGATTGAGATAAGTGTTCACATGTTATCTGAATTTTGGACTTGCAATTTTTAATTTATTTTCAGTTAGACATCCAGATTTTTATATGCACATCAAGTGTTTGTTAAAATGCATAAATGAATTTTGCACCTAATGTCTCAATCTATATGTCTGGTCTTGATTGGAATTTTGTGGACCGTATGCTAGGAGTGGTCTAGCTCCAAGATTGTTCGCGGTAATCCTTTGTGAAACAGTGCTAACGGGAGATGTATTCATTTAGGAAGAGTCATATTTGTTCGAAGCGATGGTTGCAATTTACATAGAAGAGCTTATACCATGGACCCCAACAACCCACTTACTGGTCCAGAGATTCAATGGATATTATTCTTGGGGTGGTCGGCGGTCTTTAACTGTTAAGTTGTCATATTTATTGTCACTTGTTGGTTAATAGGAAGGGCCTTTACTCACGGAAGACGTTATTAAAGAAACAGAGGAATTTGTTTTACTGCATCGGAAGGTCAGTGCAACGTGTTCATTTCAAACTTCAACGTAGACATTGAGTTGCTTTTTTTTAATATTGCAAAACTTTCGCGTCCTGATGTGCGCTTTTACGATCAAATACTATTATGAATAATCAAAATTAAATCAGTCAGCTGTATTAAAACGGGATGTGGAAAATCTTCTATGTGTGTGCTTATTCTGTAATAATATAAAAGAACTATAAATTTCTGACAAAGCTTGACTTTTTCTATATTTTCAGCATTGGTGCAGGCTGCTCTCAGCTTCTCTTGGATATGCAGGCTTTCAAGGTGATTTTTTATAGCAAAAATGGGTTCTTTACATCAGATCTATATTTGGTAGCTAGGTTTTTGTATTTTTGGCTATCATGTTTTAGGCTGCAAATCCAAAGACTATATCATCATTACCTGTCGAGGTAAAAATTGGGTTGAGAAAGCGCAAGAGATATGCCAGGTATTATCTTACAGCTATTCAATGTTATTATGTTAAGACCGGAGTTAGGATAATGTGTGGGCAAGTGCAAAGGGTCCAAAAATAACAAATCGAGTGTTTCGTTAGAATTTTTAATAGAGACCTCAAGTTAGATTGAGCCCAAAGGGGTCAGTTAGGCTGGTTCGTCTACAAGCTAGTTTGGGTGTGACTATTTTTGCTTTTATAGTTCTCTGAAAGTTTATATGTCATACTACTTGAGTAATAGTAAAATTTTGGATTGTTGATGGGATGTGGAGACCAATCAAGGCACACTACCTATTGGTAGAAGGTTGCACTAGATCCTACCGTCAACCAGTGCTTCTAAATTTTAAAGGGCTTGCCAAGCTTGTATGATTGAACTTTTCTATATAAAAAATGTAAAATTATATGTATTTGATATAAAATATGCATAATTTATATATTTTTAATAATTATATTAATTTTTTTAATTATATATCTTTTGTATATGTTGCAAAATTTACATTATGTGTTGTTTTGATTAAGTTTTGGTATACTTTTATCAAAGCCCAATGAGTTATTTGTTGTGCTTATTGTATAAACTTTTTGATGGAGCAAGAAAACACTTATTATTAGGGTTACACAACATTAATAACATAGCCTAAACTTCTTCTTCTCTTCAACCTCCCTCCACCATTAAAACAAAATTAAGAAAATCAAAACCCCAATTGAAGTCAACTAGGTTTTCAATTTCGATCCACAACTCCAAATCAACTAGGGTTTCAAAAATTAAAACCCGAATCAAAAAACCCTATTGAAATTTAAAACCCCTATTTTTTTTTAAATGTTGACTTTTGGTTGACTTTCGTTGACCGCCTAGGGCTTAGATCACTAGCTCCGGCCAGGCGGATGTTTGACCGATTTTTGACTTTTCCGCCTGGCCGACGGTTCTAAATCGGCGTGTGTATGGCGGCCGCCTAGCCCGCTTTTTACAACACTGTTGTCAACTAATAATACCTGTTGCTGCTAAATATGCATGTATATACTCGAACTCAATTTGTTTCTGGTAGTCATGCAATATTTCATCTCATAACGTTATTAACGATCACCAAATGATGAATGACCTGGTTGTCAATCAATGGGTCATCGGATTTCCGGTAGGGTCAGAGTCATTTGTGTGGGCCCAGTAGACTTGAGTCTAACTCCTCAAATTTGTGTTATCCTCCCTGAAGGAGGAGCTAAATCTAGTGGTGTCAAGGTGCTTATATTAACGGATTCATAGTAATGTAGTTTTAACTTATCGTGCTTGATAGATACAAATACGTGACTGCTCGCACCTTTTATAAACAAAAAGTGGTTACTGAATCATATTTGGGATATATAATGGCAAGTCACTAATACAACAGGACTAGAGTATGGGAATTTTTTCATCATATGATCTAACATTCTAGACCATGTAGCGAAAACGGAAAACTGACCACTATACACATGATTCACAGTCAACTTTGTTTGTGTATCATCATCTACTGGGTAACTTTGAAAACACAACATGATTATAAACAAGTTTTTCTACACCTGTTACAGGGATGCGGTTCTGGTTGATTTTGAGGTTGTTCTTGATGTTGTTCAGGCTCATCTGTTGACACTCTAGGGAGTTTATTCTCTTGACTTGCTGAACTGGAGTTTATTCTGTGATATGATTGAGTCTTAGCGATTTAGTAATCAAGTTAAGAGATGTTTGAAGCTCCTTATAAAAGATATTTTGTAATGTTTATTTGCAACTGGTTATAACGGATGTTTGAGATTGCCTATTTAGACTACTTTAAATAATCAATTGCTTGTTTAGTTATACGGGCTGTTTGGGAATGCTTAATTAAACCGCCGCTATATCGATGAGAGTGTTTGTGATTATGTGTTGAGACTAGTGCATGTAGTGGCTTTTTGTGATTGCTTATTAAAACCACTTAGAAAGTTTTAAGTAGTTTCAATAAGCAACCACCACAATCCTTTTACAAGCATTAATTTCAATTGACAATCCCAAACACTGTATTCCCCTTCATTGCATTTATTTAATAGAAAGCAATCCCAAAATGTTCCTTTTTTTTTTAAAACCACAAAGAGATCGGTTTATATGATAACAACCGTCTTATTGAACTCGCTTTAGACCGGTGCATGAACCGTCTTTATATACAAACGAACCCTTAAAACCTATCTTTTAGACCGGGTGCTTCCACCAGTTTTTATGTTAAAACCTTTAGACTCCGTAACCGCCTAAAACCATTTTCAACCGGGCCTAAAAGGCCTTTTTGTAGTAGTGTATATGCATTCAAACTTCCTCAAGACTATATATGATTTCGTGAAAAGAGAGTACATTTTGCCAATCCAAAATCAG
>OU343216.1:83093369-83126645 GCA_910596185.1 Chrysanthemum makinoi
GATCATTAAATCTTTTAAACCTGTTTAAATAGTAGTAACTAGGATAACTTAAGTCATATTAAGTAATGGTTTGTGCTAGTTCAGTGGTTTACTCAGTTTAGCATCCAAACAGTTGTGAAAACTGGTGTTTGGATCAGTGTAGTGGTTTGAGCTTAAACTCTTGTCTGTGTTTGATACCTGTCCATGCAATCTTAATATTGTCTACTTAAGTCATTTTGGTCAGTTATTGTCACTACATTAGCTCAAAAGTCAAAAGTACCATTTAACTGTCCTAATTTCTTGTCTGATGAGATTTTGTGAAGTCAAAAACATGTTTTGTGTTTAGAATACATAGAACCAGCTTGCATTAGGTTTAATTCACTTTAATACATCACATTCAGTCATTAATTCAAGATTAAAGTTCATATAAGTCAACAAAGCAAAACTGTTAAAAAAGGTCAAAACTTGCAAATACCAGTTTTCACCCAACTAGAGGGATTTTTCATGGGTTCATTACTGGTTCAAATCAAGTGAGATTTGTGGTTTTTAAAAGTTCAGCTGGTCTAATTCCTTATTGTCATTTTTATAAGTTTTTAGTAATTTTTCTTAAGCTTCAAAAAAGCTCATCAAGCAGGGCTTATTTGCCCTGCTCACACAACTCAGTCAAAGCTGAGTTGTTCTCAAGCTTTTGCAGAGCTTATCCAAAGCTCCACAGAGCTTCTCTAGGGCTGGTTTTTGGTTTGAAGGTACCTAGCCAGGTCTAGTTTAGACTCCAACAATTGGTTTTGAGTTTGGACTTGTTTAAGTGCTTATTTTCCAGTCTCCAAGTATCACCAATAATCTGTTTTTGGACAATAAGCTCAATACAACCAAATCTGTACATCTTGCATTCCAGAGGTTAAAACCTGTTGTTATAAGTTGCATTTGAGTGATTTTAGCCTAATATAGCTTCTGTGTTGGTTTGGTACCCTTTTAGTATCCTTTGGCTTATTCAAGTGCTTATTTCATAAGCACTTGGTATGCACTTTCATTTTCTCACAAACAAGCCCATGTTTTTCTATTTTTATTAGATTCAGGATATTAAATTAGACTTTTCCTGAAATTTTCATAATTTTCCATAACAGTTTGCTATTTTTCTTAATTAAAAACAGTTTTAGGTAATTTTAAATAGCTTTTAATACAATTAAATCAGAAAAAGCTCAAAAAAATAATTTTTCATTTTTCTTAGGTTTAGATAAATATAAAAAGTAAAAAAAGTAATTTTCCAGATTTTTCATAGTTTAATTTGTAATTTTTAGTAATTTAATTAGTTTTAAATAGTTTAAAATTCATAAAAAATAGAAAAATAATCAGAAAAATATAAAAATAGTTTTGAAAATTCTATTTTGATATTTTAGATTTTTCTAAGTCATAGTTTTATTTTTCTAGCTTTATTTCATATTTTCTTGTATTTTTGGTTAATATTTAATAGTTAAAAATAGTTTTTAATTAATAATAATTAGATAAATAGTTATAAAAATAAATTTATTTTTCTTAAAATTTTCTTATATCATTAGGTATGTAAAAATATCATTTTCATATTTTTAGGATTAATATTGTGTAAGTTTCACGTTTTTATTTGTACGTTACGTAGTTTTTAATTCAGTTTTATAAAAACATAAAATCAAAAACATTAGTTTAAAATAGTGATAGCGTTTATTTAATATAGTTTATCTTTTTAATTTCCTTTAATTTATTAATCTTTTCTTTAGTTATAAAATAACTCAAAATCCTTACTGATCACTATCCTTAGTGATTATTCGACATCTGATTGTGTTAAACACCATCCTCCGTGGGACTTAACGACCCGGGAATCCACTGTATTCTCCTGATCTAAATTGCATTTGGTGTGTGAGCTGTTTTAAGTTCCTTACGGTTAGCCATTAACAAGTGGCTAGCTCGCGTGAGAAAACTTGACGGTTTTGCACCAATCAGTGCCGCCACTATTAATGAAGAGAGAAAGCTAGGGTTTTCAATGTGTGTTTTTTAAATGAAATGAAGAGATAAATGAGGTTTAATAATAATTGATATGGTGCTTGATTTAGGGCCTATATGGCCGGCCATTATGGGGGAACAAAGGACCAATTCTTAGACTTTCCAAGTTATATTTCAATCATGTATATAGTCTTGTTTCAAGTCTAGGTTAATTGTGTACAAGTTGTAATGTTTATGTGTTACTTATAGTTTATTTATTTATGTTCCTTTAATTTATATCATAAGTTACTTACTTTCATAATGTGAATATATTATTGATGATATAACTTGTTAAACAATGTTGACGTTTTTCCCGAGTTTGTAAAATTTTAAGTTTGAGGGCGAAATTGTCATTTCACGCGATTAGAGATTTTAGGGTTTTACAATACGTATACCAATGCACCTATACTTGGTTGTTTAACATGATACGTATACCAATGCACCTATACTTGGTCGTGTAATATTATACGTATACCAGTGCACCTATACTTGGTTGTTTAACATGATACGTATACCAATGCACCTATTTGTATAACATGATACGTATACCAATGCACCTATACTTGGTCGTTTAACATACAGACTCATCCGTTGAACGTATAATGTGTAACCATAAAATACCGACTCATCCGTTGAACCTCTAATGTGTAACAATAACATACCGACTCATCCGTTGAACGTCTAATGTGTAACCATAACATACCGACTCATCTGTTGAACGTCTAATGTGTAACCAGAACATACCGACTCATCCGTTGAACGTCTAATGTGTAACCACAACATACCGACTCATTCGTTGAACGTCTAATGTGTAACCATAACATAGCGACTCAACCGTTGAACGTCTAATGTGTAACCAGGTGGCTGGTTTTTGTAGTGTGCAAGTTGTTATGTGCAGAGAGGAAGAGGATGGATATCTGGAGTGTGGCTGCCCAGCCTATATATTACTGTATTTGTTAGTTGGTCACTTGCTTGTAGCCTTGAAACCTCTAAGGACCAACACATACAAATAATTTCTTAGCAACATATATTGCTTGTAGCCTTGATTTTTTTTAATGACAAAATAACAACACATGTCATCATTTTTAATGATAAGATTAAATTAAATTGATTTTCCCCGGCGACATCTCGCCAGGGATTATTTTTAATGATAAAATAACAACACATGTCATTATCTTTAATGATAAAATTAAATTAAATTGATTTTCCCCTACGACATGTCGCCGGAAATTCTTTTTAATGATAAAATAACAACACATGTCATTATTTTTAATGATAAAATAAAATTACACTTGAGTTTCCCCGGCTACATGTCACGGGGAAAACCACCCACCAAAATTTTCGTTATCGCGCCAATTACGCTAAACAACAAAAAATGTTACTTTCCCCAGCGACATGTCGCCGGGGATTCACTTTGACTTCGTTGACTTTAAGAAAAAATATATATTGACGAGACTTGACGAAACAGAGTAGATATATAGCTATGGGAAAAACAAAAATATTAAATTTATGATGAACTTATACTTGGTTGTTTAACATGATACGTATACCAATGCACCTATACGTGGTCGTTTAACATGATACGTATACCAATGCACCTATACTTGGTTGTTTAACATGATACGTATACCAATGCACCTATACTTGGTCGTTTAACGTGATACGTATACCAATGCACCTATACTTGGTTGTTTAACATGATATTTAAACCAATCCACATATACTTGGTTGTTTAACATGATACGTATATCAATGCACCTATACTTGGTCGTTTAACATGATACGTATACAAAGGCACCTATACTTGGTTGTTTAACATGATACGTATACCAATGCACCTATACTTGGTCGTTTAACATTATACGTATACCAATGGACCTATACTTGGTTGTTTAACATGATACGTATACCGATGGACCTATACTTGGTCGTTTAACATACCGACTCATCCGTTGAACGTATAATGTGTAACCATAACATACCGACTCATCCGTTGAACGTCTAATGTGTAACAATAACATACCGACTCATCCGTTGAACGTTTAATGTGTAACCATAACATACCAACTCGTCCGTTGAACGTCTAATGTGTAACCAGAACATACCGACTCATCCGTTGAACATCTAATGTGTAAACACAACATACCGACTCATTCGTTGAATGTCTAATGTGTAACCATAAAATAGCGACTCAACCGTTGAACGTCTAATGTGTAACTAGGTGGCTGGTTTTTGTAGTGTGCAAGTTGTTATGTGCAGAGAGGAAGAGGATGGATATCTGGAGTGTGGCTGCTAGTGTGTAATGTGAAACGTGACAACCCTCGTATAAAGGATCAAATGTTTATTAATTAACAGGCCCAGCCTATATATTACTGTATTTGTTAGTTGGTCACTTGCTAGTAGCCTTGAAACCTCTAAGGACCAACACACACAAATAATTTCTTAGCAACATATATTGCTTGTAGCCTTGTTATTTTTAATGACAAAATAACAACACATGTCATCATTTTTAATGATAAAATTAAATGAAATTGATTTTCCCCGGCGACGTGTCGCAAGGGATTATTTTTAATGATAAAATAACAACACATGTCATTATTTTTAATGATAAAATAAAATTAAATTGATTTTCCCCGACGACATGCCGCCGGGGATTCTTTTTAATGATAAAATAACAACACATGTCATTATTTTTAATGATAAAATAAAATTACACTTGATTTTCCCCGGCGACATTTCGCCGGGGATAACCACCCACCAAAATTTTTGTTATCGCGCCAATTACGCTAAACGACAAAAAATATTAATTTCCCCAGCGACATGTCGCGGGGATAACTGTTTTTATTGACAGTTTCCCCAGCGACATGTAGCCGGGGATTCACTTTGACTTCGTTGACTTTAACAAAAAATATATATTGATGAGACTTGACGAAACAGAGTAGACATATAGCTATGGGAAAAACAAAAATATTAAATTTATGATGAACCTATACTTGGTTGTTTAACATGATACGTATACCAATGCACCTATACGTGGCCGTTTAACATGATACGTATACCAATGCACCTACACTTGGTTGTTTAAAATGGTACGTATACCAATGCACCTATACTTGGTTGTTTAACATGATACGTATGATACGTATACCAAAGCACCTATACTTGGTCGTTTAACATGATACGTATACCAATGCACCTATACTTGGTTGTTTAACATCATATTTATATCAATGAACATATACTTGGTTGTTTAACATTATACGTATACCAATGCACCTATACTTGGTCGTTTAACATGATACGTATACCAATGCACCTATACTTGTTTGTTTAACATGATACGTATACCAATGCACCTACACTTGGTCATTTAACATGATACGTATACCAATGCACCTACACTTGGTTGTTTAAAATGATACGTATAACAATTCACCTATACTTGGTTGTTTAACATGATACGTATACCAATGCTGCTATACTTGGTCGTTTAACATGATACGTATACCAATGCACCTATATGCTTGGTTGTTTAACATGATATTTATACCAATGAACATATACTTGGTTGTTTAACATTATACGTATACCAATGCACCTATACTTGGTCGTTTAACATGATACGTATACCAATGCACCTATACTTGGTTGTTTAACATGATACGTATACCAATGCACCTATACTTGGTCGTTTAACATACCGACTCATCCGTTGAACGTCTAATGTGTAACCATAACATACTGACTCATCCATTGAACGTCTAATGTGTAACAATAACA
This sequence comes from Chrysanthemum makinoi, assembly GCA_910596185.1. Lineage (NCBI taxonomy): Eukaryota > Viridiplantae > Streptophyta > Magnoliopsida > Asterales > Asteraceae > Chrysanthemum > Chrysanthemum makinoi. Next base: position 83,099,142 of record OU343216.1, read on the forward strand.
TACCGACTCATCCGTTGAACGTCTAATGTGTAACCATAACATACCGACTCATCCGTTGAACGTTTAATGTCTAACCAGAACATACCGACTCATCCGTTTAACGTCTAATGTGTAACCACAACATACTGACTCATTCGTTGAACGTCTAATGTGTAACCATAACATAGCGAATCAACCGTTGAACGTCTAATGTAGCCTTGATTTTTTTTAATCACAAAATAACAACTCATGTCATCATTTTTAATGATAAAATTAAATTAAATTGATTTTCCCCGACGACGTGTCGACAGGGATTATTTTTAATGATAAAATAACAACACATGTCATTATTTTTAATGATAAAATAAAATTAAATTGATTTTCCCCTACGACATGTCGCCGGGGATTCTTTTTAATGATAAAATAACAACACATGTCATAATTTTTATGATAAAATAAAATTACACTTGATTTTCCCCGGCTACATGTCGTCGGGGATAACCACCCACCAAAATTTTCGTTATCCCGCCAATTACGCTAAACGACAAAAAATGTTACTTTCCCCAGCGACATGTCGCCGGGGATACACCTTGACTTCATTGACTTTAAGAAAAAATATATATAATGATGAGACTTGACGAAACATAGTGGATATAAAGCTATGGGAAAAACAAAAATACTAAATATATGATGAACCTATACTTGGTTGTTTAACATGATACGTATACCAATGCACCTATACGTGGTCGTTTAACATGATACGTATACCAATGCACCTATACTTGGTTGTTTAACATGATACGTATACCGATGCACCTATACTTGGTTGTTTAACATGATACGTATGATACATATACCAATGCACCTATACTTGGTCGTTTAACATGATACGTATACCAATGCACCTATACTTGGTTGTTTAACATAATATTTATACCAATGAACCTATACTTTGTTGTTTAACATTATACGTATACCAATGCACCTATACTTGGTCGTTTAACATTATACGTATACCAATGCACCTATACTTGGTTGTTTAACATGATACGTATACCAATGCACCTATACTTGGTCGTTTAACATACCGACTCATCCGTTGAACGTGTAATGTGTAACCATAACATACCGACTCATCCGTTCAACGTCTAATGTGTAACAATAACATACCGACTCATGTGTTGAAGGTCTAATGTGTAACCATAACATACCGACTCATCCGTTGAACGTCTAATGTGTAACCAGAACATACCGACTCATCCGTTGAACGTCTATTGTGTAACCACAACATACCTACTCATTCGTTGAACGTCTAATGTGTAAGCATAACATAGCGACTCAACCGTTGAACGTCTAATGTGTAACCAAGTGGCTGGTTTTTGTAGTGTGCAAGTCGTTATGTGCAGAGAGGAAGAGGATGGATATCTGGAGTGTGTCTGCTAGTGTGTAATGTGAAACGTGACAACCGTCGTATAAAGGAGCAAATGTTTATCAATTAACAGGCCCAGCCTATATATTACTGTATTTGTTAGTTGGTCACTTGCTTGTAGCCATGAAACCTCTAAGGACCAACACACACAAATAATTTCTTAGCAACATTTATTGCTTGTAGCCTTGATTTTTTTTAATGTCAAAATAACAACACATGTCATCATTTTTAATGACAAAATTAAATTAAATTGATTTTCCCCGGCGACGTGTCGCCAGGGATTATTTTTAATGATAAAATAACAACACATGTCATTATTTTTAATGATAAAATAAAATTAAATTGATTTTCCCCGACGACATGTCGCCGGGGATTCTTTTTAATGATAAAATAACAACACATGTCGTTATTTTTAATGATAAAATAAAATTACACTTGATTTTCCCCTGCTACATGTCGTCGAGGATAACCACCCACCAAAATTTTCGTTATCACGCCAATTACGCTAAACGACAAAAAATGTTACTTTCCCCAGCGACATGTCGCCGGGGATTCACCTTGACTTCGTTGACTTTAAGAAAAAATATATATAATGATGAGACTTGACGAAACAGAGTGGATATATAGCTATGGGAAAAACAAAAATACTAAATTTATGATGAACCTATACTTGGTTGTTTAACATGATACGTATACCAATGCACCTATACGTGGTTGTTTAACATGATACGTATACCAATGCACCTATACTTGGTTGTTTAACATGATATGTATACCAATGCACCTATACTTGGTTGTTTAACATGATGATAATGACGATACCAAAGCCCTATACTTGGTCGTTTAACATGATACGTATACCAATGCACCTATACTTGGTTGTTTAACATGATATTTATACCAATGAACCTATACTTGGTTGTTTAACATTATACGTATACCAATGCACCTATACTTGGTCGTTTAACATTATACGTATACCAATGCACCTATACTTGGTTGTTCAACATGATACGTATACCAATGCACCTATACTTGGTCGTTTAACATTATACGTGTACCAATGCACCTATACTTGGTTGTTTAACATGATATGTATACCAATGCACCTATACTTGGTCGTTTAACATACCGACTCATCCGTTGAACGTCTAATGTGTAACCATAACATACCGACTCATCCGTTGAACGTCTAATGTGTAACAATAACATACCGCTAATCCGTTGAACGTTTTATGTGTAACCATAACATATCGACTCATCCGTTGAACGTCTAATGTGTAACCGAACATAACGACTCATCCGTTGAACGTCTAATGTGTAACCACAACATACCGACTCATTCGTTTAACGTCTAATGTGTAACCATAACATACCGACTCAACCGTTGAACGTCCTAATGTGTAATCGGTGGCTTGTTTTTGTAGTGTGCAAGTTGTTATGTGCAGAGAGGAAGAGGATGGATATCTGGAGTGTGGCTGCTAGTGTGTAATGTGAAACGTGACAACCCTCGTATAAAGGAGCAAATGTTTATTAATTAAAAGGTACGGCCTATATATTACTGTATTTGTTAGTTGGTCACTTGCTTGTAGCCTTGAAACCTCTAAGGACCAACACACACAAATAATTTCTTAGCAACATATATTGCTTGTAGCCTTGATTTTTTTAATGACAAAATAACAACACATGTCATCATTTTTAATGATAAAATTAAATTAAATTGATTTTCCCCGGCGACGTGTCGCTGGGGATTATTTTTAATGATAAAATAACAACACATGTCATTATTTTTAATGATAAAATAAAATTAAATTGATTTTCCCCGACGACATGTCGCCGGGGATTCTTTTTAATGATAAAATAACAACACATGTCATTATTTTTAATGATAAAATAAAATTACACTTGATTTTCCCCGGCTACATGTCGCCGGGGATAACCACCCACCAAAATTTTCGTTATCGCGCCAATTACGCTAAGCGACAAAAAATGTTACTTTCCCCAGCGACATGTCGCCGGGGATTCACCTTGACTTCGTTGACTTTAAGAAAAAATATATATAATGATGAGACTTGACGAAACAGAGTGGATATATAGCTATGGGAAAAACAAAAATACTAAATTTATGATGAACCTATACTTGGTTGTTTAACATGATACGTATACCAATGCACCTATACGTGGTTGTTTAACATGATACGTATACCAATGCACCTATACTTGGTTGTTTAACATGATACGTATACCAATGCACCTATACTTGGTTGTTTAACATGATACGTATGATACGTATACCAAGGCACCTATACTTGGTCGTTTAACATGATACATATACCAATGCACCTATACTTGGTTGTTTAACATGATATTTATACCAATGAACCTATACTTGGTTGTTTAACATTATACGTATACCAATGCACCTATACTTGGTCGTTTAACATTATACGTATACCAATGCACCTATACTTGGTTGTTTAACATGATACGTATACCAATGCACCTATACTTGGTCGTTTAACATTATACGTGTACCAATGCACCTATACTTGGTTGTTTAACATGATATGTATACCAATGCACCTATACTTGGTCGTTTAACATACCGACTCATCCGTTGAACGTCTAATGTGTAACCATAACATACCGACTCATCCGTTGAACGTCTAATGTGTAACAATAACATACCGGCTAATCCGTTGAACGTCTAATGTGTAACCATAACATACCGACTCATCCGTTGAACGTCTAATGTGTAACCAGAACATACCGACTCATCCGTTGAACGTCTAATGTGTAACCACAACATACCGACTCATTCGTTTAACGTCTAATGTGTAACCATAACATACCGACTCAACCGTTGAACGTCTAATGTGTAACCAGGTGGCTTGTTTTTGTAGTGTGCAAGTTGTTATGTGCAGAGAGGAAGAGGATGGATATCTGGAGTGTGGCTGCTAGTGTGTAATGTGAAACGTGACAACCCTCGTATAAAGGAGCAAATGTTTATTAATTAACAGGCCCAGCCTATATATTACTCTATTTGTTAGTTGGTCACTTGCTTGTAGCCTTGAAACCTCTAAGGACCAACACACACAAATAATTTCTTTGCAACATATATTGCTTGTAGCCTTGATTTTTTTTAATGACAAAATAACAACACATGTCATCATTTTTAATGATAAAATTAAATTAAATTGATTTTCCCTGGCGACATGTCGCTGGGGATTATTTTTAATGATAAAATAACAACACATGTCATTATTTTTAATGATAAAATAAAATTAAATTGATTTTCCCCGACGACATGTCGCCGTGGATTCTTTTTAATGATAAAAGAACAACAGATGTCATTATTTTTAATGATAAAATAAAATTACACTTGATTTTCCCCGGCTACATGTCTCCGGGGATAACCACCCACCAAAATTTTCGTTATCGCGCCAATTACGCTAAATGACAAAAAATGTTACTTTCCCCAGAGACATGTCGCCTGGGATACACCTTGACTTCGTTGACTTTAAGAAAAAATATATATAATGATGAGACTTGACGAAACAGAGTAGATATATAGCTATGGGAAAAACAAAAATACTAAATTTATGATGAACCTATACTTGGTTGTTTAACATGATACGTATACCAATGCACCTATACGTGGTCGTTTAACATGATACGTATATCAATGCACCTACACTTGGTTGTTTAAAATGATACGTATACCAATGCACCTATACTTGGTTGTTTAACATGATACGTATGATACGTATACCAATGCACCTATACTTGGTCGTTTAACATGATACGTATACCAATGCACCTATACTTGGTTGTTTAACATGATATTTATACCAATGAACCTATACTTTGTTGTTTAACATTATACGTATACCAATGCACCTATACTTGGTCGTTTAACATTATACATATACCAATGCACCTATACTTGGTTGTTTAACATGATACGTATACCAATGCACCTATACTTGGTCGTTTAACATACCGACTCATCCGTTGAACGTGCAATGTGTAACCATAACATACCGACTCATCCGTTCAACGTCTAATGTGTAACAATAACATACCGACTCATGCGTTGAAGGTCTAATGTGTAACCATAACATACCGACTCATCCGTTGAACGTCTAATGTGTAACCAGAACATACCGACTCATCCGTTGAACGTCTAATGCGTAACCACAACATAACTACTCATTCGTTGAACGTCTAATGTGTAACCATAACATAGCAACTCAACCGTTGAACGTCTAATGTGTAACCAAGTGGCTGGTTTTTGTAGTGTGCAAGTTGTTATGCGAGAGGAAGAGGATGGATATCGGAGTGTGGGCGCTAGTGTGTAATGTGGAACGTGACAACCGTCGTATAAAGGAGCAAATGTTTATTAATTAACAGGCCCGCCTATATATTATCAGATTTGTTAGTTGGTCACTTGCTTGTAGCCATGAAACCTCTAAGGACTAACATACACAAATAATTTCTTAGCAACATTTATTGCTTGTAGCCTTGATTTTTTTTAATGACAAAATAACAACACATCTCATCATTTTTAATGATAAAATTAAATTAAATTGATTTTCCCCGGCGACGTGTCGCCAAGGATTATTTTTAATGATAAAATAACAACACATGTCATTATTTTTAATGATAAAAGAAAATTATATTGATATTCCCCGACGACATGTCGCCGTGGATTCTTTTTAATGATAAAAGAACAACAGATGTCATTATTTTTAATGATAAAATAAAATTACACTTGATTTTCCCCGGCTACATGTCGCCGGGGATAACCACCCACCAAAATTTTCGTTATCGCGCCAATTACGCTAAATGACAAAAAATGTTACTTTCCCCAGCGACATGTCGCCGGGGATTCACCTTGACTTCGTTGACTTTAAGAAAAAATATATAAAATGATGAGACTTGACGAAACATAGTAGATATATAGCTATGGGAAAAACAAAAATACTAAATTTATGATGAACCTATACTTGGTTGTTTAACATGATACGTATACCAATGCACCTATACGTGGTCGTTTAACATGATACGTATACCAATGCACCTATACTAGGTTGTTTAACATGATACGTATACCAATGCGCCTATACTTGGTTGTTTAACATGATACGTATGATACGTATACCAATGCACCTATACTTGGTCGTTTAACATGATACATATATCAATGCACCTATACTTGGTTGTTTAACATGATATTTATACCAATGAACCTATACTTGGTTGTTTAACATTATACGTATACCAATGCACCTATACTTGGTTGTTTAACATTATTCGTATACCAATGCACCTATACTTGGTTGTTTAACATGATACGTATACCAATGCACCTATACTTGGTCGTTTAACATTATACGTGTACCAATGCACCTATACTTGGTTGTTTAACATGATATGTATACCAATGCACCTATACTTGGTCGTTTAACATACCGACTCATCCGTTGAACGTCTAATGTGTAACCATAACATACCGACTCATCCGTTGAATGTCTAATGTGTAACAATAACATACCGGCTAATCCGTTGAACGTCTAATGTGTAACCATAACATACCGACTCATCCGTTGAACGTCTAATGTGTAACTAGAACATACCGACTCATCCGTTGAACGTCTAATGTGTAACAACAACATACCGACTCATTCGTTTAACGTCTAATGTGTAACCATAACATACCGACTCAACCGTTGAACGTCTAATGTGTAACCAGGTGGCTTGTTTTTGTAGTGTGCAAGTTGTTATGTGCAGAGAGGAAGAGGATGGATATCTGGAGTGTGGCTGCTAGTGTGTAATGTTAAGCGTGACAAACCTCGTATAAAGGAGCAAATGTTTATTAATTAACAGGCCCAGCCTATATATTACTGTATTTGTTAGTTGGTCACTTGCTTGTAGCCTTGAAACCTCTAAGGACCAACACACACAAATAATTTCTTTACAACATATATTCCTTGTAGCCTTGATTTTTTTAATGACAACATAACAACACATGTCATCATTTTTAATGATAAAATTTAATTAAATTGATTTTCCCTGGCGACATGTCGCTGATGAGTGTCTATATACTCATCGTTTTTGTACCAATTAAACTGCAAAAACATCTGAAAACACTCAGAAATGCATCAAAATGATAAAAATATCACAAATAAGTGTTTTATGTGTTTTAAATGAAAAAATATCAAAATCTGGTGAAAAACGTATCAAGTTTGCATAATTGGCAGTTTTAGTCCCCCAAGTTTCAAAAGTTGTCAAAAACAGTCCCTGGTAAATCTAAATAAAGAAAATTATCATTTCAAGTCCCTAGAGATTCATGAGTTGTCAAAATTGGTCCTTGAGATTTAAAATTGCAAATTTACAACTTAGGTCCCTAAACTTTGAAAATTGTCACAAATAGTCCTTGGAAATTTGAAAATGTCAAAACTAGTCCTTGTACTATTGGAACTTGTCAAAAGTGACCCTTATGTTAACTTTGGAGAAATTACAGGTTTGGTCCCTCTAATTTGGCAGAATTGCAAAACAAGTCCTTGTCATTTAAACCTAAGCCTTGAACTTGTCAAAACACTTTAGAACCCCCTGTCAAAACCCATTGTGACCCCCTGTCATTATCTATTTTGGACCCCCGGTCAACCCACAGTCAAATCCTTCACCTTTTCCCTCCCACCTGTACACCTTTCTTCCCCACTTGCCCTGCAACAATAAGCCCTCTCCCATCACCTTATCACCTTATTCCTCCCCCTCATCATCATAACCCACCACAATTAATGCCACCCCCCCTAGTTGCAAAAATCAGAGCCTACAGGTCAAAACCACCTTTCCCGCCAAAAAATGATCAAATGGCCAAAATCATTTCAAGACATCCAATGGCTGAGATTCTGAGTGGGAATCAATCAGAGGACACGTGGAAGCAATTTTGGGTATAAAAAAGGGAAGAGAAGCAAGAGAGAAACCAAGTACTTAGTTTTTTTAATTCATGTATGTCGTTTTTCTTAAAACTGTCTTAATTAGTTTACAAATTTGTAACTCTAAGTTCTAATGTACTAAACTTAAGATAATTAATCTTTGTATGCAAGTTTCAAGTTTAAATTCAAAGTGTTATTGTGGTTTCAAATTTTACACTAACTGTTTGAAATTTCAGTATAAATGTGCTAAAAACCAAGCTTCAATAAGCTTCTTTAACAGTCAAACAAGCTTATTTAAGCTTATTATAGCTTTTGATAAGCTTGGAATTCAGTTTCAAGCAATTTTCATCCTTGGTCAACGAAAGTCAACTGAGAAGAACATTTGGTTAAGCAGGTTTGGAAATGGAATGGGGTTGTTGCAGAGCTTAATTTGGGTTGGATTTGAGTAGGTTAGAATAGATTGGGTATTATTTGAGTTGCAATCATAGCTGGGACACTTGTGAGTTTTGTTTACCTCATTTTCATTTTTAGTTCAATTTGCAGTTTGTGCTTGTATTTGTATTTGTGAACATTGTAAGTTTAAACCTGTTTAATTAGTAGTAACTAGTATAAGTAATCTCAGTTTAAGTAAGAATATTAGCTAAAGCAGTAATGAGCTTAGTTTAAATAGCAAATCTGTCACAAAAACAGTGTTTGGATCAGTTGGTTTGATTGATCTTAAGCTCTTGTTTGTGCTTGAAATTTGTTCACTTAGTCTCCATTAAGTCCATTTGAATCATCTGAGTCATTCACTTGTGCATCAAGTTACCAAAAGTCAAAATTAGATTGAACCTATTTTAATTTCAAATCTGTTGGAATTTTGCAAGATCAAAAGCTTGTTTTGTGCTTAGATATCATAGAAATAGATTTAATTAGTTTCATTTCACCATAACTCATCAATATCAGTCCTTAAATCAGTTGCAAAACTCATAAAAGTCAAAGCTTTCATAACTGTCAAAAAGTCAAAAAGTGAAAATCTAGTTTTCAGCCCACCTTGGGTGATTTTTCATTGACTCAGTTTTGGGTCAATTCAAGTGAGACTTTTGGTTTTTAAAACTTCAGTTGGTTAAGTTACTTATTATGATTTTTATTAAATTTTAGTAATTTTCTAAAAGCTTCAAAAGAGCTTATCAAACAGGGCTTATTTGCCCTGTTCAAAAACTCAGTGAACATTGAGTTTTCTCAAGTTCTTGCAGAGCTTGTCCAGAGCTCAACAGAGCTTCTCTTGGTCTAGTTTTTGGTTTACAAGCACATAGCCATGTCTACTTTAGATTCATACTTTTGGTTTTAAGTTTGGACTTATTTGAGTGCTTATTTTCGAGCTACAAGTAGCCCATCAAAACTGTTTAAGCACTTGAGTGTTCAAATCATCAAATCTGTGTAATTGGTACTCCAGAGGTTAAAGCTTGTTGTAATAAGTTGTTTTAGAGTACTTTTAGCATAATATAGCTTCTGTGAAAGTTTGGTTCCCAGTTTGTACCTTGTGCTTATTCCAAGTGCTTATAAATAAGGACTTATAACTGCAGTCTCATTTTCTTACACACAAGCCCATGTTTTTATATTTTTCTAAGATTCATTATATTAAATTAGACTTTTCCTGAATTTTTCATATTTTTCTAGGACAGTTTGCTATTTTTCTTAATTAAAAACAGTGTTTAGGCCATTTTAATTAGCTTTTAATACAATTAATTCAGAAAAAGTTCAAAAAAATAATTTTTCATTTTTCTTAGGTTAAGAGAAATATAAAAAGTCAAAAAAATATTTTTCCAGATTTTTCTTAGTTAAATTTGTATTTTTAAGCAATTTAATTAGTTAAAAATAGTTTTTAATTCATAGAAAATAGAAAAATAATCAGAAAAATACAAAAATAGTTTTGAAAAATCTTTTTAGTTATTTTAGATTTTTCCAAGTCATAATTTCATTTTTCTAGCTTTATTTCATATTTTCTTGTATTTTAGGGTATTATTAATTAAGTAAAAATAGTTTTTAATTAATAATAATTAGATAAATAGTTAAAAAATTAATTTTCTTTTTCTAAAAATTTTCTTTTATCATTAGGTTTGTAAAAATATCATTTTCATATTTTTAGGATTAATACTGCTTCAGTTTCACATTTTCTTGTGTACGTCACGTAGTTTTTAATTTAAGTTTTATAAAAGAAAAATAAAAAACATCAGTTTAAAAAATAGTGATAGCGTTTATTTAATATAGTTTATCTTTTTAATTCTCTTTAATTTGCATTTAAGCCCCTGTAGTTTATGTACTTTATCCTTAGTTATAATCAATCACAATCTTTATCCGTTCAAATCCTCTCGATCACTACTCGTTTGAGTATTCTCGCACAGCTCGTTGGGACATAACGACCTGGGGAAACACTATACTCTCCTGGACTTCATTGCATTTGTTTCCAGATTGTTTTAAGTTTGTTACGGTTATCCATTCACAAGTGGCTAGCTTGCGTGATAAAACTTGACTGTTTGGGACGAATCAAAATTTTGGCGCCGCTGCCGGGGAGCTGTGCTAATTGTCTTACGTTTAGCAGATTAGTGATTTGGATATTCACTCCTTGTTCATACCATCTATCTATATCTATATATATTTTCTTATAAAAATCCAAAAACCCAAAAACGTATAAAACACAAAAATATTTTTCTTTTGTTTCTATATATGTATCAAAGGTAAAAATACAAAAAGATTTGTCGTTTTCTTTAATAAATAACAACATAAAAGATTACCACCGCAAACCAAGGCAAAGTGTACTACCTAAGCTGGGGTATGACCATAATAAGTTCCCGAACCAAAGATTTAAAACTTGCCTTTGTGTCCTTGTGAGTGGTGTAACTTTTTCAAAGAAGCCATTCATCTTGTGATTATTGGTTAAGTTCACTGTTGTTTTGCCTCGATTTTGTTTTAATTGGATTTGTTGTTTTCAGAAAACCCAAAAAGATTCTTCTCACCCAATTTTCATAATTCAATTTCATAATTCCTTTCCTTAACTCTGAGATCTCTTAGAGTTAACTCTAGTGTATCGCGCGCTTTCTAGGTCTGTAGAAGCCCATTTCGTGAGCTTGTCGGGATTCCAGAAGGCGTAGACTTTCGCTCCATCGGTCGGATTCGAGATCCGATGCTCACACTACTTCCGTTGTCATGTCTGGAAGAACGTCCTATGTGTGAGCTTCTCCGTGTACCCATCGACGGGTATGGAGATGCTATTGTTATCCCACCATTGTGGTGAAAATTTTGAACTCAAAACCGAAGTTCTTGAATCTTGTAACCTCAAATCAGTTCTATGGTTTTGAGCGGGATGATCCTCATGCTCATATTCGATGGTTTAACAAGATTTCATCTACCATCAAATACAAGAATGTCCCTACCGATGCTGTTAAGCTTCTTACGTTCCCATTTTCCTTGAGGGCAAGCCGGATTTGGCTTGAAAACAACCCCTAAATCAATCGAAACATGGGAAGACTGGTGAAGAAATTTGTGAACGAAGTTTTATCCACCTTCCAAAACCACGAGTCTTAAAATGAAATCATCAAATTCACACAGAAGTTTGATGAACCCTTCAGTGAATCGTGGGATCGTTTTAAGGAATTGCTCCGCAAATGTCCTCACCACGGTTTCTCCGAGTTGATGCAACTCGATACTTTCTATAATGGAGTGAGTCAATCGGATCAAGATTCTCTCAATTCCTCCACTTTGGAGGAAATTTCTTGAGCAAAACCTGTAAAGAAGCTTTGACTATAATTGAAAACAAGTCTAAAGTCCGCACCGCATCTAAGCAAACCGGTTGTTTCCCAAGTCAGTGTTGGTCCTTCTTCTTCATCACCCGTGAGTCAGTCTAGCACCGATGCTAAGATTGACAAACTCACGGAAGCAATTCAAGCTTTGGTTCTCTCCAACCAAAAGAAAGTTTCTTCCACAAACTTCACCTCCTGCTGAAGTTAAGAAAGTGGAAGTCTGTGTTACTTGTGGTGGCCCCATGCCTATTACGATTTGTATGGCCACGATGGTAACCCTTTGAAGCAAATGCTGTGGGCGGAATTCCCAATTCAGGAGGCAACCAATATCGTGCTCCTATGGACCCGAACCACCGTCCCTAACCACTACTGGACCACCTGGTTTCAACCAAAACCAAAACCGTAATCAAAATCAGAATAGACCAAACCAAGGTTTTCAAAACCAAGGTAATTTTAGGTAAAACAACGGTTTTCAAAATCAAAACTTCCAACACCAAGGAAATTTTAACAGAAACCAAGGTCAGTGGAAATTTCAACCACAGGTACTTTCATGGCAATAATCAAGGAAATTTTCAAAATCAAGGCCCTAATCCTAACAATAGAGGCCGAATTTTTCCTGTGCAAAATCAAGCCATTGCTCCAACTGGACCATCATCTGATGTGTTGTTGAAGCAATTCATGAAATCCCAGGAGGAAATGAATATGTTGTTGGTTACCGATTTCGACATTAAGAATTCTTTAAATGATCGACCCTCGGGCTCAGGTACTTTACCTAGCAACACGATCGCTAATCAGGGCTTATGCAAAGGCGATCACAACCGTAAGTGGTACTTCATATAATGGACCCGCTATTCCTACTACCTCTTCTTCTTCTCTCCCGAAGGTAGTGGAAAGTGAACTTGAGGCGACAAAGGACAAGGAACTTCCTACTAATAACGGAGGTACCAGCAATGTCCATCCTCAGGTTGTCCCGAAACCCAATCGGAGTTGTTTTTGAACCTCGGTTGGTAACCCCAAATCCAAAACTTCTATTCCTTACCCCTCACGTTTAAATGAGCAAAAGCTCCGCGAAAAAGCCAGTCATCAAATGGAAAAATTCTTTCAAATTTTCCAAGAACTTCATTTTGACATAAGCTTTGCGGATGCTATCATGTTGATGCCCAAGTTTGCATCAACTCTCAAACACATGTTAAGCAATAAGGAAAAACTGTTTGAAATGGCCAAAACTCCTTTGAACTAGAACTGCTCAGCCAGTTGTTAAAGAAGCTTCCCGAGAAGCTTGGAGATCCCAAAATTCCTTCTTCCTTGTGTGTTTTCGGGGATGATTGAATGCTTTGCCCTTGCCGATCTTGGTGCAAGCATCAATCGATGCCTTATTCGGTATGGAAGAAACTTTCTCTTCGAACTTGTTCCTACCGCATGACTCTTGAGCTTGCAGGATCGTTCTATATCGGCGTCCTCTTGGCATTGCCGAGGATGTATTCATGAAAGTAGGAAAGTTCCATTTTCCAGCTGACTTTGTGGTTGTTGATTTCGATGCCGATCCTCGGGTTCCCTCATTGTTGGACGGGGATTCCAGAGCGGGCCGTGCTCTCATTGATGTATTTAAGCAAGAAATCACATTACGTGTGGGTAATGAAGCTGTTACCTTTAACCTTGATCAAACTTTGAGGTACTCCTCAAATTATGATGCTGAATCGGCCAATCGAATCGATTTAATTGATATTGCTTCAGAGGAGTACTCTCAAGAGTTTCTTGGTTATCTTCATAATTCTGGGAGTGGGGATTCCACCACATCTTCTCAACCAATCATTGCCGACTCTTTCCCCTCTCTCACTCCATTTGAGGGAGGTGACTTCCTTCTGGAAGAGATCGATGAATTTCTTATCGATGAATCAATTCCCCTTGAATTGATGGTGTTTATGATTGAGAGGAGATATCCTTTATCTGGAACAATTGTTAAATGAAGATCCAATACCTTCACTCCCTCCGAAAGAGATCACGATTGAGGAAATCAAATCAATACAAACATCTACTTGAAGAATTTCGAGGTTGAACTTAAGGACCTACCTCCTCATCTCGAGTATGCATTCTTGGAGGTGATGATAAATTACCCGTCATAATTGCTAAAGACTTAAGCGAGGAGGAGAAGCTGCTCTCATAAAAATATTGAAGTCACACAAGCAAGCAATTGCTTGGAAACTCTCCGATATTAAGGGTATCAACCTTGAGTTTTGTACTCACAAAATCTTAATGGAGGATGACTTCAAACCAATGTCCAACATCAGAGAAGAGTGAATCCTAAGATTCACGAGGTTATCAAACAAGAGGTTCTCAAACTTCTTGATGCCCGTTTGATTTACCCGATCTCTGATAGTCCTTGGGTTAGCCCAATTCCACTTGTGTTCCAAAAAGGGTGGCATTACTGTTGTCACAAATGAAGAAACGAGTTAATTCCAACTCGATTGGTTACGGGATGGCGTGTGTGTATTGACTATCGCAAGTTAAACGAAGCCACCGGTAAAGACCATTTTCCTCTACCCTTCATGGACCAGATGCTTGAGAGATTAGCAGGGAACGAATACTATTGTTTCCTTGATGGTTTCTCGGGTTATTTTCAGATCCCCATTGATCCGCTTTGGATCAAGAAAAGACACATTCACCTGCCCATATGGAACTTTTGCCTACGCACGTATGCCTTTTGGCCTATGTAATGCTCACGCGTTCCAACGATGTATGATGGCAATTTTCCACGACATGATCTGGGAAACTATGGAGGTGTTTATGGATGACTTCTCGGTCATTGGGGACTCATTTCAGACATGTCTCTCCCATTTAGATAAAATGCTAAAACGGTGTGAAGACACCAATCTATGTCTAAATTGGGAGAAGAGCCACTTTATGGTCAAAGAAGGCATAGTCCTTGGCCATAAGATTTCCAAAAACGGGATTGAGGTAGATAGAGCAAAAGTTGATGTTATTGCTAAATTGCCTCATCCTACTACCGTCAAAGGTATTAGGAGTTTTCTAGGTCATGCCGGGTTTTATCATAGATTCATACAAGATTTTTCTAAAATTGCTCGGCCTATGACCCATCTTCTTGAAAAAGATGCTCCTTTTATCTTCTCACCGAGTGCATCAAAGCTTTTGAAACATTAAAGAAAAAGCTTACTGAAGCACCCATTCTAGTTGCCCCGACCGATTTACCCTTTGAGCTCATGTGCGATGCAAGTGATTTTGCTATCGGTGCGGTCTTGGGGCAACGAAAACCAAGCATTTTCAACCTATCCACTACGCAAGTAAGACTATGACTGAAGCTCAAACCCATTACACCACTACGGAAAAAGAATTATTAGCTGTGGTGTATGCGTTTGAGAAATTTCGGCCATACCTCATCTTGACCAAATGCGTGGTGTATACGGATCACTCGGCTCTCAAATATCTCTTTGCAAAACAAGATGCAAAGCGGAGATTGCTCCGTTGGGTTCTCCTCCTACAAGAATTTGATATCATTATACGTGATAAAAAGGAGCGAGAACACAGCTGTGGCGATCATCTGTCCCGTCTTGAAAACCCTCACCAAGATGTGTTTGAGAAAAAGGAAATAAATGAAACATTTCCTCTCGAAACACTCAATGTGGTTTCTTTTCGTGGAGACTCTTCTACCCCATGGTTTCTGACTTTGCAAATTACCATGCGGGTAACTTTGTGGTGAAAGGGATGTCGTCCCAACCGAAAAACAAATTCTTTAAAGATGTAAAACATTACTTCTGGGACGACCCCTACTTGTTTAAAATTTGCGCGGATCAAGTCATCAGGCGATGTGTAATGGTCAGGAAGCTATTGACATTCTCAAGGCTTGCCATTCTGGACCTACTAGGGGACATCATAGCCCCAACTACACCGCCAAGAAGGTGTTTGATTCCGGATTCTATTGGCCCACTATTTACAAGGATGCCCATGAATTTGTCAAAACTGTGGCGCTTTGTCAACGTCCACGGGAATATCTCATTAAAGAAATGAAATGCCGCAAAACGCCATTCAAGTGTGTGAGATTTTTGACATCTGGGCATTGACTTTATGGGGCCATTTCCTTCTCACGTTAATAAGTACATACTCATGGCCGTTGACTATTTGTCAAAATGGGTTGAAGCTAAGGCTTTGCCTACCAACGATGCCCGAGTTGTTGTGAAATTCTTAAAATCTCTTTTGGCTAGGTTTGGAACTCCACGAAGCTATAATCGCGATCGGTAGTACGCATTTCGCAATGACCGGTTTGATAGAGTCATGCAAAAGTATGGTGTAACTCACCGTCTCTCTACTGCGTACCACCCCAAACAAGTGGGCAAGTGGAAGTTTCCAACCTGGGATTAAAAGAATTCTGGAGAGGACGGTTGGCGAAAACCGTGCCTCTTGGTCGGATAAGCTAGATGATGCACTTTGAGCCTTCCGTACAGCTTATAAAACACCCATCGGGTGTACTCCATACAAGCCAGTGTACGGAAAGGCATGTCATCTGCCGGTTGAGCTTGAGCACAAGGCATACCGGGCCTTGAAGCATGCCAACCGATATTGATACCGGTGATCACCGGAAAGTTTAAATGAATGAATTAAATGAACTCCGTGATCATGCATACGAGAACTCTTTGATCTATAAAGAAAAGACAAAGAAGATTCATGACTCAAAAATCAAGAACCGCGTTTTCAACGTCGGTGATCGAATCCTTCTTTTCAATTCAAGATTGAAGATTTTCTCGGGAAAACTAAAATCCCGTGTCGGACCATTCACCATCACTCAAGTATTTCCATATGGAACCATTGAGTTATCTCAACCCGATGGTCCAAACTTTAAAGTGAATGGTCATCGATTGAAGCATTATTTCGGAGAGGACATTCCTCCTGTGGTTGTCCCAGATCTACAAACTTTCCCCATGAATCAATGAATGCGGGGATCAAGTCAAGCTAGCGACTCGGGCATCAAAAACAGTAGCATGCTACATGGGTTTTCACCCGTGTGTACCACCCTAGTGTGGGGGAGTTGCCCCCCGCTGTTGTATATAAGAGTTTCATCAAAAAAAAAAATCTTTCAAATAATGGCCGTAGTATTTCCTTTTACGTTCTTTGTTTCGGCATAACCGCCGGTACTTTGAATATTGAGGGCAATATTCATTTCTAGTGTGGGGGATGGAATTCTCACGAATTTTATCATGTAATTATACCGCCTAATTCCCCCATTTTTGGCCAAAATTTTTTTTTGGAGTAAGTGTTTTGCACTTACTCAATTTGCGGTTATCAGTCCACCATGTCTAATAAACAAAAGGATTGGCTAATCCAGGAGCAAACGGCTCTTGGTAAAGATATCTCAAATCCGTTGACGGCTTGCAATTTGCCCAAAATTGTATGGTATTCAGCTCACCATATCCTTAAAAGTGAAGAGTTGGCTAGCCCGCAAGTTTATGGCTTGTGGTAAAGGCATTGGAAAAACCATAATTGGTAATCAGCTCACCAAAGATAATATTGATAATTTATCTAAGAGTTGGCTAGTCCGAAGCAAGCGGCTTCGGTAAAGACAAATCAAATCCGTTGGAAGGCGGTGATTTGCTCAAAATCATTTGGTTATCGGTATACCAAGGTTCTTACTTGAACTGAAACATTTGGCTACTCCAGAAGTAATGGCTTTTGGTAAAGAGATTGAAATCCATTAATTTTTCTCAAAACATTGCTAGGGACTAGCAATGTCTTAGTGTGGGGGATTGATGAGTGTCTAAATACTCATCGTTTTTGTACCAATTAAACTGCAAAAACATCTGAAAACACTCAGAAATGCATCAAAATGATAAAAATATCACAAATAAGTGTTTTATGTGTTTTAAATGCAAAAATATCAAAATCGGATGAAAAACGTATCAAGTTTGCATAATTGGCGTTTAGTCCCCAAGTTTCAAAAGTTGTCAAAAACAGTCCCTGGTAAATCTAAATAAAGAAAATTATCATTTCAAGTCCCTAGGGATTCATGAGTTGTCAAAATTGGTCCTTGAGATTTAAAATTGCAAATTTACAACTTAGGTCCCTAAACTTTGAAAATTGTCACAAATAGTCCTTGGAAATTTGAAAATGTCAAAACTAGTCCTTGTACTATTGGAACTTGTCAAAAGTGACCCTTGTGTTAACTTTGGAGAAATTACAGGTTTGGTCCCTCTAATTTGGCAGAATTGCAAAACAAGTCCTTGTCATTTAAACCTAAGCCTTGAACTTGTCAAAACACTTTAGAACCCCCTGTCAAAACCTATTGTGACCCCCTGTCATTATCTATTTTGGACCCCTGGTCAACCCACAGTCAAATCCTTCACCTTTTCCCTCCCACCTGTACACCTTTCTTCCCCACTTGCCCTGCAACAATAAGCCCTCTCCCATCACCTTATCACCTTATTCCTCCCCCCTCATCATCACAACCCACCACAATTAATGCCACCCCCCCTAGTTGCAAAAATCAGAGCCTACAGGTCAAAACCACCTTTCCGCCAAAAATGATCAAATGGCCAAAATCATTTCAAGACATCCAATGGTGAGATTACAGTGGGAATCAATCGAGGACACGTGGAAGCAATTTTGGGTATAAAAAGGGAAGAAGCAAGAGAGAAACCAAGTACTTAGTTTTTTTAATTCATGTATGTCGTTTTTCTTAAACTGTCTTAATTAGTTTACAAATTTGTAACTCTAAGTTCTAATGTACTAAACTTAAGATAATTAATCTTTGTATGCAAGTTTCAAGTTTAAATTCAAAGTGTTATTGTGGTTTCAAATTTTACACTAACTGTTGAAATTCAGTATAAATGCTAAAAACCAAGCTTCAATAAGCTTCTTTAACAGTCAAACAAGCTTATTTAAGCTTATTATAGCTTTTGATAAGCTTGGAATTCAGTTTCAAGCAATTTTCATCCTTGGTCAACGAAAGTCAACTGAGAAGAACATTTGGTTAAGCAGGTTTGGAAATGGAATGGGGTTGTTGCAGAGCTTAATTTGGGTTGGATTTGAGTAGGTTAGAATAGATTGGGTATTATTTGAGTTGCAATCATAGCTAGGACACTTGTGAGTTTTGTTTACCTCATTTTCATTTTTAGTTCAATTTGCAGTTTGTGCTTGTATTTGTATTTGTGAACATTGTAAGTTTAAACCTGTTTAATTAGTAGTAACTAGTATAAGTAATCTCAGTTTAAGTAAGAATATTAGCTAAAGCGATGTGAGCTTAGTTTAAATAGCAAATCTGTCACAAAAACAGTGTTTGGATCAGTTGGTTTGATTGATCTTAAGCTCTTGTTTGTGCTTGAAATTTGTTCACTTAGTCTCCATTAAGTCCATTTGAATCATCTGAGTCATTCACTTGTGCATCAAGTTACCAAAAGTCAAAATTAGATTGAACCCTTTGTTTTAATTTCAAATCTGTTGGAATTTTGCAAGATCAAAAGCTTGTTTTGTGCTTAGATATCATAGAAATAGATTGCATTAGTTTCATTTCACCATAACTCATCAATATCAGTCCTTAAATCAGTTGCAAAACTCATAAAAGTCAAAGCTTTCATAACTGTCAAAAAGTCAAAAAGTGAAAATCTAGTTTTAAGCCCACCTTGGGTGATTTTTCATTGACTCAGTTTTGGGTCAATTCAAGTGAGACTTTTGGTTTTTAAAACTTCAGTTGGTTAAGTTACTTATTATGATTTTTATTAAATTTTAGTAATTTTCTAAAAGCTTCAAAAGAGCTTATCAAACAGGGCTTATTTGCCCTGTTCACAAACTCAATGAACACTGAGTTTTCTCAAGTTCTTCAGAGAGCTTGTCCGAGCTCAATGAGCTTCTCTTGGTCTAGTTTTTGGTTTACAAGCACATAGCCATGTCTACTTTAGATTCATACTTTTGGTTTTAAGTTTGGACTTATTTGAGTGCTTATTTTCGAGCTACAAGTAGCCCATCAAAACTGTTTAAGCACTTGAGTGTTCAAATCATCAAATCTGTGTAATTGGTACTCCAGAGGTTAAAGCTTGTTGTAATAAGTTGTTTTAGAGTACTTTTAGCATAATATAGCTTCTGTGAAAGTTTGGTTCCCAGTTTGTACCTTGTGCTTATTCCAAGTGCTTATAAATAAGGACTTATAACTGCAGTCTCATTTTCTTACACACAAGCCCATGTTTTTATATTTTTCTAAGATTCAGTATATTAAATTAGACTTTTCCTGAATTTTTCATATTTTTTTAGGACAGTTTGCTATTTTTCTTAATTAAAAACAGTTTTTAGGCCATTTTAATTAGCTTTTAATACAATTAATTCAGAAAAAGTTCAAAAAAATAATTTTTCATTTTTCTTAGGTTAAGATAAATATAAAAAGTCAAAAAAAATATTTTTCCAGATTTTTCTTAGTTCAATTTGTATTTTTAAGCAATTTAATTAGTTAAAAATAGTTTTTAATATATAGAAAATAGAAAAATAATCAGAAAAATACAAAAATAGTTTTGAAAATTCTTTTTAGTTATTTTAGATTTTTCCAAGTCATAATTTCATTTTTCTAGCTTTATTTCATATTTTCTTGTATTTTAGGGTATTATTAATTAAGTAAAAATAGTTTTTAATTAATAATAATTAGATAAATAGTTAAAAAATTAATTTTATTTTTCTAAAAATTTTCTTTTATCATTAGGTTTGTAAAAATATCATTTTCATATTTTTAGGATTAAGACTGCTTCAGTTTCACATTTTCTTGTGTACGTCACGTAGTTTTTAATTTAAGTTTTATAAAAGAAAAATCAAAAACATCAGTTTAAAAAATAGTGATAGCGTTTATTTAATATAGTTTATCTTTTTAATTCTCTTTAATTTGCATTTAAGCCCCTGTAGTTTATGTACTTTTTCCTTAGTTATAATCAATCACAATCTTTATCCATTCAAATCCTCTCGATCACTACTCGTTTGACTATTCTCGCACAGCTCGTTGGGACATAACGACCTGGGGAAACACTATACTCTCCTGGACTTCATTGCATTTGTTTCCAGATTGTTTTAAGTTTGTTACGGTTATCCATTCACAAGTGGCTAGCTTGCGTGATAAAACTTGACTGTTTGGGATGAATCAGTCGCTGGGATTATTTTTAATGATAAAATAACAACAAATGTCATTATTTTTAATGATAAAATAAAATTAAATTGATTTTCCCCGACATGTATCGCGTGGATTCTTTTAATGATAAAGAACAACGATGTCATTATTTTTAATGATAAAATAAAATTACACTTGATTATCCCACTCACGTATGTCGTAGGGATAACCACCACCAAAATTTTCGTTATCAGTCGCCAATTCGCTAAGCGACAAAAATGTTACTTTCCCCAGAGACATGTCGCCTGGGATACACCTTGACTTCGTTGACTTTAAGAAAAAATATATATAATGATGAGACTTGACGAAACATAGTAGATATATAGCTATGGGAAAAACAAAAGTACTAAATTTATGATGAACCTATACTTGGTTGTTTAACATGATACGTATACCAATGCACCTATACGTGGTCGTTTAACATGATACGTATACCAATGCACCTATACTTGGTTGTTTAACATGATACGTATACCAATGCACCTATACTTGGTTGTTTAACATGATACATATGATACATATACCAATGCACCTATACTTGGTCGTTTAACATGATACGTATACCAATGCACCTATACTTGGTTGTTTAACATGATATTTATACCAATGAACCTATACTTGGTTGTTTAACATTATACGTATACCAATGCACCTATACTTGGTCGTTTAACATTATACGTATACCAATGCACCTATACTTGGTTGTTTAACATGATCATCGTATACCAATGCACCTATACTTGGTCGTTTAACATACCGACTCATCTGTTGAACGTGTAATGTGTAACCATAACATACCGACTCATCCGTTCAACGTCTAATGTGTAACAATAACATACCGACTCATGCGTTGAAGGTCTAATGTGTAACCATAACATACCGACTCATCCGTTGAACGTCTAATGTGTAACCAGAACATACCGACTCATCCGTTGAACGTCTAATGTGTAACTACAACATACCTACTCATTCGTTGAACGTCTAATGTGTAACCATAACATAGCAACTTAACCGTTGAACGTCTAATGTGTAACCAAGTGGCTGGTTTTTGTAGTGTGCAAGTTGTTATGTGCAGAGAGGAAGAGGATGGATATCTGGAGTGTGGCTGCTAGTGTGTAATGTGAAACGTGACAACCGTCGTATAAAGGAGCAAATGTTTATTAATTAACAGGCCCAGCCTATATATTACTGTATTTGTTAGTTGGTCACTTGCTTGTAGCCATGAAACCTCTAAGGACTAACATACACAAATAATTTCTTAGCAACATTTATTGCTTGTAGCCTTGATTTTTTTTAATGACAAAATAACAACACATGTCATCATTTTTAATGATAAAATTAAATTAAATTGATTTTCCCCGGCGACGTGTCGCCAGGGATTATTTTTAATGATAAAATAACAACACATGTCATTATTTTTAATGATAAAATAAAATTAAATTGATTTTCCCCGACGACATGTCGCCGGGGATTCTTTTTAATGATAAAATAACAACACATGTCATTATTTTTAATGATAAAATAAAATTACACTTGATTTTCCCCGGCTACATGTCGCCGGGGATAACCACCCACCAAAATTTTCGTTATCGCGCCAATTACGCTAAACGACAAAAAATGTTACTTTCCCCAGCGACATGTCGCCGGGGATTCACCTTGACTTCGTTGACTTTAAGAAAAAATATATATAATGATGAGACTTGACGACCTGAAGCAGTAGATATATAGCTATGGGAAAAACAAAAATACTAAATTTATGATGAACCTATACTTGGTTGTTTAACATGATCACATTATACCAATGCACCTATCGTATTGGTCGTTTTAACATGATCGATTATACCAATGCACCTATACTTGGTCGTTTAACATGATACGTATACTAATGCACCTATACTTGGTTGTTTAACATGATACGTATTGTTGGATCGATATACTTTAATCAAACTAACTTAACTAGCTTGTTAAGGTTTAATAACCTCGGATAAATCCTAAGTTATTAACAAAGAAACGAGAAGCAATCTTTATCAAGTACGCGGAATTTACTTAACAAAGCTAAGAAGAATAACTTTATAATAAACTCTAAATCGCTTATTATCATGGATACTCTAATACAACTCTAAGATAATCGAACTTTTCTCTAAAACACTAATTCAAAAAACTCTAAAACTCTTATTCTGAAATCGTACCTCTAATGCCAATCTAGGAGTCCTTTTATAGGCTCAAGGATATCCTAGTCGGTTTACAATTTGTAACCTTATACGACAAGTAATCTAAACATAGAATACAATTCTTTCCATAAGCAATATATAACAGTTCTTTTGTTCTTGCAGTACTTTGACTTCATAAAGCAGTACTTTGACTTTATCTTTAGCGATTTGACTCTTTGACTTCTTCGTGATACTGCAGCTACAGTACTTTCATATCTTCATTACTTTCATATTTTGACTTTCATATCCCAACAATCCTCCCTGACCTTGAATTCTACTTGCTTGACTTCAAGTTCCTTTGTGAATATATCTTTAACTTGACTTCATCTTTAAAAACGGATTGTTTTCTTAGTCTTTAGATTGTATCTCTGTAATATCTGTACTTGTCAAAGTATCTCTTAGAATTGTTCTCTTCTTAAAGACTGACATCCATAAGCTCCATCTTTTCAACGAAGCAACATATGAAAAATTGTACATTAATTCAGTTTAAGTTGCATAATATTCTCATCACTTCCAAGTGAATCATTGAAAAATTAATGGATTTAAATCTCTTTACCAAAGCCATTATCTCTGGAGTAGCCAAATGTTTTGGTATGTAAGACCATGGTACATTGATAACCATATGATTTTAGCAAACCACCGCCTATCAACAGATTTGAGTTGTCTTTACCAAAAGTTGTACCCTTCTCGACTAGTTAGTTCTTTTATCTAATGGTGAACTAATTACCAATAATGGTTTTCCACAGCCTTTACCACAAGCCATTTTCTTGTGGGCTAGCCAACTCTTCACATTCACTGATATGGTGAGTTGATTACCATACAACTTATTAGCAAGTTGTCAACTAAAAGCGGATTTGATATATCTTTACCGAGGTTTGCTCATGGATTAATCAATCCTTTTGTAACCATGGTGGATTGATAACCTATTGATGTTATCATCACAAAAACCATTTATTCAACCTTTAGTTCAAAATATTTATTACTTAGCAAAAGAGGTTTCTTCTAAAATTTATTTAACTGGTTTAGTTAAAGAATATTACTTTGATGAAATTTGTATGCGTCAGCAGCATACTTTGAATAAAAGTCTGATATATCAAAAAGTATTTATTCAAATAAAATTCATACGGTTATTGATCATTCAAAGGCAATGGTAGTCCAAGTTTATAAACAAGTTGATAACCATGCAAGCAATTTCATTATCCTCTTCTACTTCCAATCCATGCTCTAGCATTCTTCTCATGAGCTCAAGTGTGAGAGGGTATCTTCTTCGCAAACATGTGTATCATTGTTCCATTTTCCGCTCAAAACATGAACAATTTATTCTTCAAAGAATCTCCAGTAAACTATTTCCTAGCTTTCTTGATTCTTCCAGATATCATTAGTGCTTTCTTCTTCAGTTTCCCATATAGTTATGAGATCACCATGTAAAACCAAACCAATCCTTCCAATGGATTATTTTCAAAGTAAGCCTTCACAACATGATATAAGTAGAATAGGTCTACTCTATCTATAATGTACGATATATCCCATAGCCTTTTGAAAACTTTGAAGCTTTCATCTTCTTTATGAAAAATCATGTAATCTCCATTCTTTGATTTCACAACTTTAAAAACACTAATCTTTGATATGTTCATCTTCATGTCATCATCTTCCTTTGTATAATCAAAATCTACCACTCTGAGATAATTCTTTAATTCATCACTAGTTTCATCTTAATTCAACCTTTTCTTTCTTTGAAAGCTGAACATCACAGTAACTTCAGTTTTCTTTTTCTCTTTAAGCTCTTCTTCCTTTAGCTTACCAATGAGCTTCTTCTCTAAAGTCTTTAATATCGCCACTCTTCTTATAAGCTTCATTTTCAAACATCATAGAGTCTTTTCATATCAACATAGTTTAGCTTAAAGAACCTTTATATCCTCTACCTTTTAAATAAGCCATCATAGCATTCCTGTCCTTAGCTAAATTAGGTCTTCTTGGCATATATCTACTGTGTGTAGGAGAATGTAATGGTTCGGGAAGCCGCGATTCTACCATATCTTGCACCTTTTGAACCGCTTCTCTGCCCGTGAGTTTCGGCGATTCTCGCTCTTTCTATCTTAGCATCCAACTCTTTCTTGAACTTTTCTAGTCATATTATTCCTAGCAATCAATGGTGCTTCTAGCTCCCGCCAAAGCTTAGTTTTTCGGTTTCCAATCAACACCTTTCCCTTTATCTTTTCGATCAATTGTATGTCAGAGAAGTTCTCGCTTGTTCTTCTTCAAAAAATAATCTCTCACACACAACTCCTCCTCTTGGTTGTGATAAATCTAAAATTGTAGTACTTTGTCACTTGCGTAACGAATAGGTTTTGTATCATGTAGCTTACCTCCTCTTCTATAACAATTGTGTATGACCAAATTTTCTTCTTCAAAATTCATACTGTGTTATTACTTCTTGCTCAGATAATTCAAAATAGACTTTGATGTTCAAAGTATTTTGATCATCGGCACCTTGAACTTGCATCTTCTTTCTTCTTGTTCCTCGTAATTTTAAATAATCTTTTTCATAGTACTTACTGTTATTCTTCTTCGTAATATCTTCTTCAAATTTTCCTTTCTAAATTCCTCCCAAGTCGAATGAAGAGCGGTGGTAGGAACTTCTTACGCTTAGTCCTTCAAGTTGTTTCACGCCGCCAACTTCCTTTGCCCATGAGTTAGACATTCCGAATATATGGGTTTAATAAAATTTCTTAACCACATATTCTACGCACTAACTGCTTTAGTTTCTGAAACCCCAACAAACCTTGTTCAACTCCAACTGAAGCCCCCTGCCGTTGCCATTAATTATCCAAAGTCAAACCTTCATCAGGTATATGGTACGACCATCACCTTCCAGATGGTCGTTCTCCGAACAGAATGTAATCGTTACAGATGAAGGTGTTCTTTCAATCTCGCTGAACCTCGTGGCTTGGAGAGGAACAAGTATTCCTGTAGAAGATGCATTCCTTCACAAGCAGACTTTATGCAAAGCATCTTCAAGACTTGCAGCGTGATTCAACAGCTGCATCCTTGGAGAGGCACTTGGTAAAGCAGCACTCATGTACGTAATCAGCAATTACCTTTCATCCCCATGCCTTTCATCAATGTGATACCAAATACACTTCCATCATTATAGAGAATTGAATATCTCCACCTCTAACAAATCATCACTAGCCATAAATGTAAAGATTTTGGCTTGTTGTAATAATGATGTGTAACAAAAGCAAAGGTGTTTTGGAACACAACAATTGCTTCTTTTAAGAAAACCCTGCATAAACCTTGGGGTACACAATTATCGGGACCCGGAGTGATATACGATAGCATCCCATCCAAAAATAAGCCTTGAAAAATTAAACACTCTGCTCAGAAGCTGCAAACCAACCACTGCTAGAGGCTATATTGGACCCAGAACCGCTTCCCAAGAAGTACTTTTAGAACTTTATGCACGGTTAGCATATGAATCAAGAACTTCCATCAGGATAATAACAATCCAATGTTTGTTCTCACCAAGATCCTTCAACCAAGATTCCACAAAAGTATCCCAAATCAATTGTTTGTCAAATCGGAATGTTTCATCTTTGATCAAATAATAAATCTTCTAATTAGAGGCTTCAGAATCTTTGATAGTCCTATTCAAAGAACTGACTAATATATTTATTCATCTCCATGAGTTGTCTTTAGTATTAGTTCAAAATTTTCAATCCACGGTCTGCTGAATATCCGCCTAACCTGAAAGAGCATAACCAATAGGCTAACGAAGATAATCAATGATATCATAAAAGCCACATTCGCCTTTCGTCCACAATTAGCCGTTCATATTGTGCGCTTTGAAACAAGAAGCGATTCGCCATCGGTTGAATAAGCAGCACAATAAAGATTTTATCGAATAATGTTAGAGGGTGATCGTGGAGATGGGTATGGAAAGATGTAGGTAATAATATGAGGGAAATCGAAAGTAGTTATTTATAGGGTCGGGATTTGAAAATCGCAAAATTATAATAAC
>OU343216.1:83126745-83159539 GCA_910596185.1 Chrysanthemum makinoi
TGTAGTCCTCTTTCAAGACTAGGTTAATTGTGTACCATTTACATGTTTATTTGATACTTAGACTTATAATTATTTATGTTCCTTTAATTCATATCATAAGTTACTTACTTTCATAATGTGTAAATATTATTAATCATATAACTTGTTAAATGATGTTGACGTGTTTCCCGAGTTGGTAAAATTTTAAGTTGGAGGGCAAAATTGTCATTTCACGCGATTTGAGATTTTAGGGTTTTACAGAAATAGGTAGCCACTCTATCATCCGATTCTAAATGGTGGAGGAGGAATTTAGGGTAGGTATCTAGGGAGAGTCGCACTTGGTGTATAGGAAATTCCTTTAGGTGCTAAAGTCATGATGAAGTTTGGTCGCTAATAGTCCCCAAAGTATCCTCAAGAGAACTCCCATCCGTGCAAAATCATCAAATCTATATGACTATATAGTAACACTTATTTAGCTCGATCTCGTCTCATCAAACAAGAACTATCACGAGATCAAGTTAGATAAGTGTTTATTACTGAGCTCCATATCTCTGATGACTCAGCTAGATTTTGGGACTCCCCTATCGGACAAAAGACCATGTTATCCAATGAAGTGGGTCTAGACGAAATTTTTCGAAAACATAAGCTGCATTAAAAGTGTGTAAGGCGATAGGAAAAGAAAGATCGACGTGAAAGCGGTTATAGTCTAGAATTAAAATGCAACCTAGTTCTCTAACCAAGGCTCGATACCAATCATCACACCCCAAAATAGAAGGAAATCCGATAGTGTCATGGGGTATGACGTCATAGCACAAAGTATGGATACGAAAACGACCTCTATAATGAGACGTTTTGAAAAGTTTACCATTCGATTAAATAAAGTTAAAGTCTACAAAACATGAGATCCCAAAGTTTGATAATACATAAAGGTTTACAAATCATGTCGAATGGTAATTGTTAAAAGCACAAGACTCCCATGTATGCCATGTGACCCAAAAGCTCCATGAAATGCTATCATCACCTGAGATAAAACATGCTAAAAAGTGTCAACACTAAGGTTGGTGAGTTCATAAGTTTAAAAAAAATGATTTGAAATACTCTCAGGCCCCTCAATCAAACGCTCACCTACTTCGTCCCAACAAATAGGTGCTCTACATTTCCTCCCATATAACAGTTCATAAGGTGCAGCCTTGATGCTAGCATGCCAACTATTGTTGTAGGCAAACTCCACCAAACATAAATACTCATCCCAACTCCTGGTCCACTCTAAAGCACATGCCCGCAACATGTCTTCTAATGTCTGAATGGTCCTCTCCGACTGACCATCCGTCTGAGGATGAAACGCCGTACTGAACTTAAGACGAGTGCCCCAAGCCTTATGCAAACTCTTCCAAAAACGAGACGTGAAACGAGGATCTCTATCTGACACAATCGCTGTGGGAGTACCATGAAGTCGAACAATCTCTCCCCTGAAAATCTCCGCTAAGTTAGAAACACGATCGACATACTAATGGGTAAGAAATGAGCAGACTTGGTTAGCCGATCAACGACCACCCAAATCACATCATGTCTTTTACGAAAAGAGGCAAACCGGTGACAAAATCCATAGAAATCTCTTCCCACTTCCAAGTAGGAATCTCCAATGGCTGAAGTAGACCACTAGCCCGCTGATGCTCTATCTTGAATTGTCGACATGT
Organism: Chrysanthemum makinoi; assembly: GCA_910596185.1. Taxonomy (NCBI): domain Eukaryota; kingdom Viridiplantae; phylum Streptophyta; class Magnoliopsida; order Asterales; family Asteraceae; genus Chrysanthemum; species Chrysanthemum makinoi. The sequence goes on from OU343216.1 coordinate 83,128,422, forward strand.
CATACACCTAGAAACATACAAAGCCACATCCTGTTTCATGCCATTCCACCAAAAATGCTGCTTAAGATCTCGGTACATCTTAGTAGAACCTGGATGAATAGTGAATGGCGAATGTGAGCTTCGCACAACACCGCCTCACGTAAATCAGATCATTCGGAACACAAAGCCGGTCACCAAACCATACCACACCAGAGCTATCAACCAAACCGATTGTTTCCCTTCTTCAATGTTCAACAATAGACCAAAGCTCACCGTCATCCTTCTGAGCTTCCTTGATCCGCAAAAAGATGTTGGACTCCACCTTCATACTAGCCCAATAACCATCATAACCCCGGAAATAAAATTCCACATCCATAAGCTCAAGATCGTGAAGAACCCCGGGTTCAATTTCCAACTACAATCATACCCGACTTTTCGCTTAGTGCATCTGCAACCACATTAGCCTTACCCGGTGATACTGGATGTTCGTGGTCATAATCCTTAAGAAGCTCTAGCCATCTCCAATGCCCTTCATATTGAGCTCCTTTGTGTGAATATATACTTTAAACTTTTGTGGTCAAGAAAGATATCATAATGACTCACCGCGTAATGCCCAAATCTTGAGGGCAAAACAACGCGCAAAACAACTCCAAATCATGCGTAGGGTAATTCTCCTCATACGACTTCAATTGCCTCATACATAGGCAATCACCTTACCGTGATTCGTTGAAGTGAGTGTGTGAAAACACAAATATCAACGTATATCAAATAACCGAAATTCGACAAATCAACCCTTTAGGAAAAAGGTCAACGGCCAAACCTCTCACGGGTGTGATAAAGTGATACCGGGAAAGTGATTTCCCGGGTCGTGTCCCAACGAGGTGTGAATGGAAGGATTCGCTGAGTTTCGTGATTTGAACTTGAATTGGTTTTTAATGATTTGGATTTGATTACTTAATTCTACAATTTAATGAACGGGGTAAGTAAGGCGGGAACCCTAAGAAACTAAAATTAAACTATCACTAAACCTAAGGAATGATAAAACTAAGTTACACTAAGTCCTAGGGTGCTAAAACGCAAAAACGTAAAAACGGGAAAACAACCCGAGCCATAAACGTAAAAATTTTGCAATTTAAGGGCTACGGGTGTGAAATCAATTTTCCTACGATCTATTTGACTAAAAATGATTTTAGGAAAAAGCGGAATATTTTTTTGACTTTTAAATTAATTACTATGAATTAAAATCTAATTTATACTAATTAAATGATTAAAAATACTAAACTAATCAAGAAAAATCTGAAATTTTACAGAAAACTCTTTAAGGTGCTACAGAATCTGTGAAAATGAAAAACACACGGTGCTATAGAAAATAAGCAAGAAATAAGCCAAGAATGGCTTATAAGCAAAACTGCTCAAGGGTCTTTAATGATTTGTTTGTGCAAGTTTCAACGAGACAAGACCCAAGGGTGCAATGGTAGGAGTGTTGGTTGTGAGGGGAGGACCTGGTCGAATCCCACTGGCTACTCTTTTTGCAAACAATTTTTTTTTTCAACTTTCTTTGAGCTTGTTTAGTACAAAGTAATAAGCAACTTCTGTGAAAACTCTTGTGTAATATCTTCTAATAAGCAGCTTTAAACTTATTTCCAATAAAGTAGACCAACTAAACAAATCTTTCTTTTCCTTCTTTGAAGTGATTCCAAACAAACACACCCTTTTTGTTGTCTTCCTTTTGAAACTTACAAAACTAGTTAACAAGAATACTATTTGTGAGAACCTTTTTCAAGAAACCTATAAATAAGCTGTTGAACAAATTTTCCTTGAACTCACTTTTGACGAACCAAACCAAAACCTTTTAAGTTGAAACCAAACACCCTTTTAGCCTATTTTCAATCGCTTACAAAGATTAACAAAGAAGCGCTTTGACAAATAAAAAATGATCAACTAAAGGTAATAAGTGAACTTAAGCACTATAAGCTCATAGGACAAGGGGTAGCAAATGGCATATAAGTTCTATACTATGGGGGTCCTAAGGCTAAAACTAGAATGAACACAAGGAATAAAAGTCTACAATTAAGCACTAGGTGAGACTTGAATAAGCTACAACTAGAACTAATCCTAACTTAAGCAACTAAATACTCTACAAGAAACCTCATTAACAACAGATAAACACTAATAAGCTTAAAAGAGTGACCTGTGTCTATGAACTGCAGCTCACAAACAACTAAGGGGAATCATGAGCTTTATTCCAAACTAAGAGTGAGTTTCCAGAAAGTGCACACGCAAAAACATAGTTAAGCCAAGAGATGCAAAGTAAACCAAGTTAAGGACAAAGATAAGTCAGTTTCGCTTGAAAATGTCGAGATCGCTTGGCTTTTAACTATTTTGATCTTGCATAATTTAAATGGAACAGATTTGGAAACCATTTTGAACTAAGCTAAAGAGATCAGAGGTATATAAACTTGATGAAGCTAAGTTGAGCTTATGAAGATTAAGGAAAACAAGATTCACAAGTTTTGGACAATCTATTGAGCCATATTTTGCACATGAATGTACAGCCTAATGCACGTTTCCGTTTCGCTTACAAAAAACAGAATTCAATTTCTTGTTGCAACCACAAATGAATTGCTTATAAACATATTCAAGACTTTGTTACTAGTTTGAGACCACAACATGAGTTTGACTGGCAAACAAAACGGGTAAAAGCAAATTTTGACTCTTTTTCATCATCATGACCCAAAACACTTTTGCAAAAAGTTTTTGACCCTCTGCTTATTTTTCAAAACCAAGTACATTAACTAATAACAAAGATTGATAGTAGCTAGAAATGAAAGAGACAAAGATAACTCAAATAAGCTTTTTCATTGAAATAAATTAAAGATTACAAAGAAAAACTTAAACTGAAATTTTGACTAAAACTAGGTGCCTTTCATGGCTTACAACCGCTCCTATTTATACTACTAAACTAGGTCTTCAAATCTTCTTTGTGCTTCTGTGTGAGAGAGCAAATAAGCAAAAGACCAAGGTGTGCTTCTTTAACTCAATCTTGACCATTGATCAATTAGGTACATCTTGTGAACAATCTGAGCCATCCATGGATACTTATGAAGCAAAGATTGGTGACATGGCTATTTGAATGAGCTGGAAAAAAATGAAAGTGGGTTTGGGATTTGGGTGTATCCGATTAAAGGAGATGGTGGAGTGTTTGGGTTTAGGTGAAGTTGGGTAAAAGGGAGAAGGAGGGGTGGAGTGTTCTTGGTTGTGGAGAAAGAAAGGTAGGTTAGTCTATGGGGATTGGGTAACTAGGTTCGCATGTGGTATCTTGGGCGGGAAAGGGGAAGAAGAAAGAGGTGGGATGGGTATTATTAGCTCGGGTGAAGGAACGGTCGTGGGATGGGTTGGTTGTTTGTTAACTTTGGGCCTTGGTTAGATAATTGACTTAGGATTATTAGTGAAACCATTTATCATTTAGGACCAAATGTGTAACATCCTAATTTCCAGGATCACTCATGTAATCTTATGAAGTATTATCCAAGGGCTGTCTTTGTCAATCACCAAAAGTGCAGGGACTGAATTTGCCAATTTGTGAAACCTGAGGACTAAACTTGACAATTTTAAAAATCCAGGGGTTAAAACTGTAATTTCTCAAACTTTTGAAATTTATCACCAAAGGACTAATTATGACAACTTATGATTTCAAAAGGACCTTTGGTGACTTTTCTTTTTAAATTACGTCTCGGGACTATTTCGCAATTTTGAAAGTCGGGGGACTGAAACTGCCAATTATGCAAACTTTGTTCATTTTTCATCTGATTTTGATAATTTTGCATCTGAAACATATAAAACACAATTTTGAGATATTTTGATTTTGATGCATTTCGGAGTGTTTTTAGATGTTTTGCAGTTCCGATTTGACCTAAAATGATGAGTGAATACGCACTCATCAAATACCCCACACTAAAACATTGCTAGTCCCTAGCAATCTTTTGAGAAAACTTAATGGATTTGAGCCTCTTTACCAAAAGCCATTACTTCTGGAGTAGCCAAATGTTTCAGTTCAAGTAAGAACTATGGTACACCGATAACCATGTGATTTTGAGCAAACCACCAGCTTTCAACGGTTTTGATTTGTCTTTACCAGAAGCCGTTTGCTCTGGACTAGCCAACTCTTAGATAAATTATCAACATTATCTTTGGTGAGCTGATTACCAATTATGGTTTTTCCACTGCCTTTACCACAAGCCATAAACTTGCGGGCTAGCCAACTCTTCACTAATTAAAGATATGGTGAGCTGAACACATTACAATTTTGGGCAAATTGCAAGCCGTCAACGGATTTGAGAAATCTTTACCAAGAGCCGTTTGCCTCGATTAGCCAATCCTTTTGTCTTACACATGGCGGATCGATAACCAAATGAGAAAGTAAACACTTACTCCAAAAAAAATTTTGGCCAAAACGGGAATTGGGTGGATAATACATGATAAAATTCATGAGAATTTCCCCCCACACTAGAAATGAATATTGCCCTCAATATTCAAAGTACCGGTTATGCCAAACAAAGAACGTAAAAGGAAATACTACGGCCAAATTTGAAGAATTTTTTTTCAAAAACTTTATACAACAAATGGGGCAACTCCCCACACTAGGGTGGTAGAAAGTAGAAAGAAGTCAGAAATACGGGTGAAAACCCATATAGAGTGCTACTGTTTTTGTTAACCGAGTCGCTAGCTTGACTCGATCCCCGCATTCATTGGTTCATGGGGAAAGTTTGTAGATCCGGGACAACCAAGGATGGTATGTCCCCTCCAAAATAATGCTTCAATCTATGTCCATTCACCTTGAAGTTTGGTCCGTCGGTTTGAGATAACTCGACGGTGCCATATGGAAAACTTTGGCAATAGTGAATGGACCGTCCAACGGGTCTTAAGCTTCCCCGAGAAGATTTTCAATCTAGAATTGAAAAGAAGGACTCGGTCACCAACGTTGAAAACGCGGTTCTTAATCTTTGAGTCATGGATCTTCTTTGTCTTTTCTTTATAAATCAACGAGTTCTCGTAGGCTTGATCACGGAGTTCATTTAATTCATTGAGTTGAACTTTCCGTTGATCACCCGCGGACTTAAGGTCAAAATTGGCATGCTTCAAGGCCCAATAGGCTTTGTGCTCGAGCTCGATCGGAGATGACACGCTTTCCATACACAAGCTTGTAAGGAGTACACCCATGGGTGTTTTGTGCGGTGCGGAAGGCCCAAAGTGCATCTTCAAGTTTGTCCGACCAAGAGGCACGGTTTCACCTACGGTCCTCTCCAAGATTCTTTTCAAACCACGATTCGAAACTTCCACTTGCCCACTAGTTTGGGGGTGATACGCGGTAGAAAGACGGTGAGTGACACCATACTTAAGCATGACTTTTGCGAATTGGTCGTTGCAAAAGTGCGTACCGCGATCACTAATGATGGCACGGGAGTTCAAACGGGTAAAGAGAGACTTCAAGAATTTCACAACTACCGCCGTTGGTAGGGAGCGCTTTCACTTCCACCCATTTAGACAAGTAATCGACCGCCACGAGTATATACTTGTTCCTCGAGAAGGGGAACGGACCCATAAAGTCAATGCCCCATACGTCAAAGATCTCGCACACTTGAATAGCATTTTGAGGCATTTCATCTCTTTTAGAGATGTTGCTATGACGTTGGCAAGAGTCGCAAGATTTGACGAGGTCATGGGCATCTTTGTAAATCGTGGGCCAATAGAAACCGGAGTCAAACACCTTTTTAGCGGTGTAGTTCGGGCCATGATGTCCCCCCGTGGGTCCATGATGAAAAGCCTTGAGAATATCATCTTGGCCGTGAACACCGTCGGATGACTTGATCCGCACAAACCTTAAACAAGAAGGGTCGTCCCCAAATAATGCTTAACATCTTTGAAAAATTTGTTCTTTTGTTGGGACGACATCCCTTTCACAACAAAGTTACCCGCATGATAGTTTGCAAAGTCGGCAAACCATGGGGTACTCGAATTTTCATGATGAGATACCACATTAAGAGTCTCGAGAGGAAACGTTTCATTTATTTTTCTCGAGCACATCTTGATGTGGATTTTCAAGACGAGAGAGATGATCAACCGCTAGGTTCTCCGCTCCTTTTTTATCACGGATAATGATATCAAATTCTTGTAGGAGGAGAACCCATCGGAGCAATCTCGCTTTGCATCTTGCTTAGAAAAGAGATATTTGAGAGCCGAGTGATCCGTATACACTATGCTTTTGGACAAGATCAAGTATGGCCGAAACTTCTAGAAAGCATACACCACGGCTAGTAATTCTTTCTCCGTCGTAGTGTAATGTGCTTGAGCTTCGGTCAAAGTTTTGCTAGCATAATGTATAGGCTGGAAATGTTTTTGACGTTGCCCCAAACGGCACCTATGGCGAAATCACTTGTGTCGCACATAAGCTCAAATGGTAATTCCCAATCGGGGGCAACTAGAATTGGTGCTTCCGTGAGCTTCTTAAGAATTTGAAAAGCTTCAATGCACTCAGAGAGAAGATGAAAGGAGTGTCCTTTTCAAGAAGTCGGGTCATAGGCCAGGATATTTTTGAGAAGTCTTGAATGAAACGACGATAAAATCCGGCATGACCAAGGAAACTTCTAACTCCTTTGACGGTTGTGGGAGGAGGTAATTTTGAAATGACATCGACTTTAGCTTTGTCAACCTCAATCCCGCTCTTAGAAATCTTATGGCCAAGGACAATGCCCCTTGACCATAAAGTGACATTCCTCCCAATTTAGACTAAGATTCGTGTTTTCACAACGTTCAAGCATCTTGTCCAAATGGGAGAGACATGTTTGAAAAGAATCCCCAAAGACCGAAAAATCATCCATAAAGACTTCCATAGTCTTTTCGATCATGTCATGGAAAATGGCCATCATACACCTTTGGAATGTACCGGGAGCATTGCATAAGCCAAAAGGCATGCGTCGGTAAGCAAATGTTCCATAAGGACATGTGAATGTGGTCTTTTCTTGATCTTGTGGGTCAATGGGTATTTGGAAGTAACCCAAGAAACCATCGAGAAAACAATAGTATTCGTTTCGCTAATCTCAAGCATTTGGTCCAGGAAAGGTAATGGAAAGTGGTCTTTACGGGTGGCTTCATTTAACTTTCGATAGTCAATGCAAACACGCCATCCCGTAACCAATCGAGTAGGAATCAACTCGTTTTCATCATTTTCAACAACGGTAATGCCACCTTTTTTGGGCACACAATGAACGGGGCTAACCCAAGGACTATCCGAGATAGGGTAAATCAATCCGGCATCGAAAAGTTTTATGACTTCCGCTTTGATAACCTCATGAATTTTAGGATTCACCTTCTTGGTGTTGAACCGCTGGTTTGAAGTCATCTTCCATGAGAATTTTGTGCGTACAAAATCTCGGGTCAATACCCTTGATGTCGGAAAGGTTCCAAGCGATGGCTCGCTTGTGTGACTTCAAAACCTTTATGAGAGCGGCTTCTTCATCCTCACTCAAGTCCTTATCAATGATGACGGGTGATTTATTGTCACCCTCCAAAAATGCATACTCGAGATGAGGTGGTAAGTCCTTAAGTTCGACCGGGAGGATCATTCATTTTTCAATTGTTTTGATTTCCTCTTTATGAAGTTCTTGAGGAGGGAGTGATGAAGGATTCATTGAGCACTCGATGAGAAGTATATCTCCCTCAATGTCGATGGGAGCGTGATCAATGGAACAGAATCACTAGCCAAGTATGCTTCAATCTCTTCCAAAATAAAGTCACTTCCCTCAAACGGAGTGAGGGAGGGGGAAGAGAGAGCAACAATGGGATCAACCGAAGTGGGATTGCCACTCGAGAATCCAAGAATTTCTTGAGAATACTCCCCCGACACAATGTCAATGACATCAATTTTGTTGACGGAATTGTCTTCATAATTGGGGAGTATTTCGTAACTTGATTGAGATTGAAAGTAACGGCTTCCTTGTTTACCAAAAGTGATTTCCCTTCATCAACATCGATCGATGCCCGACCCGTTTTCAAGAAGCACCTCCCAAGGATGAGGGGTACTCGGGGATCGGCATCAAATTCGACAACAACAAAGTCGGCGGGGAAATGAAACTTGCCTACTTTCACAAATACATCCTCGGCTATACCTAGCGGACGAGAACTTGTACGGTCCGCAAGCTCGAGGATCATACATGTAGGTGTAAGCGGAGGTAATGAAAGCTTTTTCCACATGGAGTGTGGCATCAAGTTAATGCTAGCACCAAGATCGGCCAAAGCGGAGCATTGAACTATGCCTTGAAAATCACATGGGATGAGAAATTTTCCGGGGTCTCCTAACTTTTCGAAGCTTTTAAGGATAACCGCCGAACAATTTTCGTTCAAAGAAGTTTTAGCCATTTCAGAAATCTTTTCTTTGTTATTCAACAAATTTTTGATTGTCGGACCGAACTTTGGCATTAGAAGAAGAGCATCCGCGAAACTAATCTCGAAGTGCAAATCTTGAAAGATTTGGACAAGCTTCTCCATTTGTTGACTAGTTTTATCACGGAGTTTTTGGTCATTAAGCCTTGAAGGATAAGGAAGTGAAGGCTTAGGAATGGTCATCGGAACAACGGGTTCCGAAATTTGAGGTAAGACCACCGAAGGTTGGACTTGTGCGGTACTTCGTGGGCTTGAGTTATGCACCTTGTCCTTTGATACCTCGGTTTCTCGTTCCACATCCCTCACCGAAGAAGGATTAGGCATCGAGGGTCCTTCATAAGATTTACCACTTCGGGTGGCAATAGCATTCAATTCACCTTTTGGGTTGGGAATGGTATTACTCGGAAGAGCACCCGAAGTTAAAGCTTGATTCTTTTGACTCATGAGACTAGCAAACATGCTTTCAATCTTGCTTTGAGATTGATCAATCTTGTTACTAGTAGCTCTAAGCTCGGAAGTGAAATCATTCTTCAAAGTGGTAATTTGATTTTGCATGGACACCATCTTAGCTTCATTGCTTTTGATGTAATTAGCAATGTCAATGGAAGCTTGAGGAGGTTGGGCATGCACATTGTGTTGAGGAGCTTGGAATCGGTTTTGATTGAAATTTCCTTGATTTTGAAAACCTTGATTTTGATTTTGAAAATTCCGATTCTGACTCTGATTTTGATTGAACTGATTATTTCTATTTTGCACATTTTGATTGTTCTGATTTTGATTAAACCCGTGTGGTCCAAGGAAATTGTTAGAACGATAGCTGAGAAGGTTTCGGTCTCCTTGCGGTTGGTAGGAATTACCTCCCGTATTGTAGGAACCAGAAGCGGCATAAACGCCTTTGAGTGAAGCCACCATAGGCTGGACACTCAAAATAAGGGTGTGGACCACCACAAGTTTCACAACTCTTGTTTACGACATTCACTTGTTGATTGTTGTTATTTTGACTCATTTTAAGTACGGCAGTGGATATTTCTTCAATCTTTTTGGTTAGAGTCGCGGTATTCGAAGATGGAAGAGTGGTAGATCTTCTTGACTCACTCCTCTCGGCTGAGGAATCCCAATAATTGTGGTGGGCAGTCATGTTTTCAATGAGATCATAGCACTCTTCGGTCGCTTTTCATAAAGGTACCACCGGCAGCAGCATTAATCGTGTCACGATGTCTCAATGTTAACCCGTTATAGAATGTATCTATTTGGGTGACAAGAAACATGTTGTGGTTCGGACATCGATCAATCGAAAGCTTATAGCGTTCCCATGCCTCAAATAAGGACTCATCGGGATGCCGAAAATTATGATTTCATTCCGTAGTTACGTCACCATCGACGGTGGAAAATATTTCGCCAAGAATTTGGAGACCATTTCATCGAAACTATGGATTGAGTTCTTGGGAAGACGATCAAACCATGTGGTGGCATGAAGCGTCAAGGAATATGGAAAGAGATATGTTAAGCGAAGGCCATCATGGTGACCCCATTTTGCTGCATACTTTGGGTGACGGTGAGAAATTTGTCGAGATGCTTGTTGGCATCGTCACCCGGTGATCCGTGAAATTGGCAAAACCTTTGGACTTGTTGAATCATGTGATGCTTAAGTCCAAAATCCGTGGCCTCGATGTGACCGCAATTGGACCCGTCCATCCATCGTGGTTGGCAAAGCTCCATCGTTCGAGATCGGGAGCGGATCTTGTGGATCGTGCATGGGACTCAAGGTCCGTTCCTTGGTTATGTCATTGTGATTTGTTCGACGGTACGTATCTCGGTACGTTTGCTTGGTTACGGTTACGTCTACGAGCTTGAGAGCGAGTGCGCATGCACTTCCAAAAACAACACTTTCAATTAAAACAAGACCGAGGCAAAACAAAGTGAACTTAAACCAATAATCCCAAGTGAAATGATCACATCTATAAGTAAAACGCACAAAGGAGCGGAGAGACTTTGTAGGTCAGCGCGAAGCTTATTAAAACCCCGTCTCTTTACAGCCGCAATTTAATGTCAGGCCGTCCTTATACCCCTCACACAGTTTGTTAAACCGATAGAAATAAACCAAAACACGAGCGACACAAAGGCAAGTTTTAAATCTTTTGTTCGGGAACTTATAATGATAACACCTCAGTTGAGAATGTTATATTGATTGTGTCTTCTATTTATTTAAAACAACAAGGAAAATCTTTTTGTATTTTTAGTCTTTTACATATATATACAAAGAAAAGAAAAATATTTTTGTATTTTGTATTTTTATAAAAACAATAACTTCACGAGGAAGGTTCTTCAAGTCACTAATCGCAAAATCTTCACGATATTGTCGCAACACACCTCCCCGGCAGCGGCGCCAAAATTTGATTCGTTGTGAAGTGAGTGTGAAAACACAAATATCAACGTATATCAAAATAACCGTAAAATTCGACAAATCAACCCTTTAGGAAAAAGGTCAACGTGCCAAACCTCACGGGTGTGATAAAGGTGATACCGGGAAGTGATTTCCCCGGGTCGTGTCCCAACGAGGTGTGAATGGAAGGATTCGTTGAGTTTCGTGATTTGAACTTGAATTGATTTTTAATGATTTGGATTTGATTACGAATTCTACAATTTAATGAACGGCAAAGTAATTAAGGCAAGGGAACCCTAAGAAACTAAAATTAAACTATCACTAAACCTAAGGAATGATAAAACTAAGTTACACTAAGTCCTAGGGTGCTAAAACGTAAAAACGGGAAAACAACCCGAGCCATAAACGTAAAAATTTTGCAATTTAAGGGCTACGGTGTGAAATCAATTTTCCTACGATCTATTTGACTAAAAATGATTTTAGGAAAAAGCGGAATATTTTTTGACTTTTAAATTAATTACTATGAATTAAAATCTATTTAACACTAATTAATTGATTAAAAATACTAAACTAATCAAGAAAAATCTGAAATTTTACAAAAACTTTGGGCTAGCAATGTCTGCGGAAAAATGAAAAACACACCGGGTGCTATAGAAAATAAGCAAGAAATAAGCCAAGAATGGCTTATAAGCAAAACTGCTCAAGGGGTCTTTAAATGATTTGTTTGTGCAAGTTTCAACGAGACAAGACCCAAGAATGGTAGAGTGTTGGTTGTGAGGGAGGACTGGGTTCAATCCCACGTGCTCTTTTGCAAACAATTTTTTTTTTTTTTCAACTTTTTCTTTGGAGCTTGTTTAGTACAAAGTACAACTTCGTGAAAACTCTTTTTGTAAAATAACTTCGAATAAGCAGTTAAACGCTTATTTCCAACAAAGAGACCAACTAATCAAAACAACTCTTCTTTTCCTTCTTCTTTTTGACAGATTCCAAACAAACACACCCCTTTTTTGTTGTCTTCCTTTTGAAACTTACAAACTAGTTAACAAGAACACTATTTGTGAGAACCTTTTTCAAGAAACCTATAAATAAGCAGTTGGAACAGCTCTTCCTTGAACTGACTTTTGACAGTAACCAAACCAAACACCTTTAAGTTAAAACCAAACACCCTTTTAGCCTATTTTCAATCATACAAAGATTAACAGCAGCGCTTTGACAAATAAAAAAATGATCAACTAAAAGGTGAATAAGCTGAACTTAAGCACTATAAGCTCATAGGACAAGGGGTAGCAGCTAAGCATATAAGTTCTATACTATGGGGGTCCTAAGGCTAAAACTAGAATGAACACAAGGAATAAAAGTCTACAATTAAGCACTAGGTGAGACTTGAATAAGCTACAACTAGAACTAATCCTAACTTAAGCAACCTAAATACTCTACAAAGAAACCTCATTAATAAGCAGATAAACACTAATAAGCTTAAAAAGAGGACCTGTGTGTCTATCAACTGCGGCTCACAAACAGCCTAAGGGGGTCTGTTTAGAGCTTTATTCCAAACTGGAGTGAGTTTCCAGAAAGTGCACACTGCAAAAACATAGTTAAGCTAATAGAGATGCAAAGTAAACCAAGTTAAGGACAAATATAAGCTGTTCAAGCTTGAAAATAAGCTGAGATCAGCTTGGCTTTTTAACTATTTTGACTGCTGGTACACTTAAATGGGACAGATTTGGAAACCATTTTGAACTGCTTAAAGAGATCGTGAGGTGCATATAAACTTGACAGAAGCTAAGTTGAGCTTATGAAGATTAAGGAAAAACTAGATTCACAAGTTTTGGACACCCATTGAGCCATAATTTTAGTACATGAACAGAGCTTAATGCTACTGTTTCTGTTCGCCATAAAAATGTAGAATTCAATTTTGTTGCAACTACAAATGAATTAAGCTTATGCAAACATATTCAAGACTTGTTACTAGTTTGACTAATAACATGAGTTTGACTTGGCAAACAAAACGTAAAAGCAATTTTTGACTCTTCATCATGACCCAAACACTCTTTTTGCAAAAAGATTTTGACCGCTTATTTCTTTTCTCAAAACCAAGTACATTAACTAATAACAAAGATTGATAGTAGCTAGAAATGAAAGAGACAAAGATAACTCAAATAAGCTTTTTCATTGAAATAAATTAAAGATTACAAAGAAAACTTAAACTGAAATTTTGACTAAAACTAGGGGTGCCTTTCATGGCTTACAACTGCTCCTATTTATACTACTAAACTAGGTCTTCAAATCTTCTCTTTTGTGCTTCTTGTGTGAGAGCAGTCAAGCAAAAAGACCAAGGTGTGCTTCTTTAACTCAATCTTGACCATTGATCAATTAGGTACATCTTGTGAACAATCTGAGCCATCCATGGATACTTATGAAGCAAAGATTGGTGACATGGCTATTTGAATGAGCTGGAAAAATGAAGTGGTTTGGGATTTGGGTGTATCCGATTAAAGGAGATGGTGGAGTGTTTGGGTTTAGGTGAAGTTGGGTAAAAGGGAGAAGGAGGGGTGGAGTGTTCTTGGTTGTGGAGAAAGAAAGGTAGGGTTAGGGTTCATGGGGGATTGGGTAATCTAGGGTTCTGGGCATGTGGTATCTTGGGCGGGAAAATGGGAAGAAGAAAGAGGTGGGGATGGGTATTATTAGCTCGTCAAGGAATGGGTCGTGGGATGGGTTGGGTTGTTTGTTAACTTTGGGCCTTGGTTAGATAATTGACTTAGGATTATTAGTGAAACCCATTTATCATTTAGGACCAAATGTAACATCCGAAATTCCGGGATCACTATGCATGAAGTATTATCCAAGGGCTGTCTTTGCAATCACCAAAAGTGCAGGGACTGATTTGCCAATTTGTGAAACCCGAGGACTAAACTTGACAATTTTAAAAATCCAGGGTCACAAATGTAATTTCTCAAACTCTTGAAATTTTTCACCAAAGGACTAATTATGACAACTTATGATTTCAAAAGGACCTTGGGTGACTTTTCTTTTAAATTACGTGCTCGGGACTATTTCTCAATTTTGAAAGTCGGGGACTGAAATGCCAATTATGCAAACTTTGTTCATTTTTCATCTGATTTTGATAATTTTGCATCTGAAACATATAAAACACAATTTTGAGATATTTTCAATATTTTGATGCATTTCGGAGTGTTTTTAGATGTTTTGCAGTTCAGATTTGACCTAAAATGATGAGTGAATACGCACTCATCACCGTGCTGCATCAATACACAACCCAACCCTTTCTTAGACGCTGGCCGCTTATAACCGAAACCTCCGAACCCGATGGAAGTGTCAAAACAGGCAAGAACCAAATCGTTTCAACTCCTCAACTCTCGCTCACGCCCGGCCCATTCAAACTTCTCTCCTTTCCTCATCAATTGCGCCAAAGGTAACGCCAATTGGAGAAACCTCAACAAAACGACTCGCATAACCAAAGAAGCCCCGTAAAAACTCCTAACTCGCCACAAAGAGGGTCTCTACCATTTGTGATAGCCTTCTACTTTTAGATGTGTCCATTCATGTACCATCGCCAATAACAAGCGCCACCAAGAAAAGCAACTTGCCCCCGAATTACACTTTAGAAAATTTGCATACAACTTCGCTTCGTGAAGAATCCAATACAATCGATGATCGTGCTCACCTCCTCCTAGAATACACAAGGATGTCATCGATGAAGACGATTACAATTTTATCGAGGTACTCGTGGAAAACACGATTCATAAGATCCATAAAGGCGGCGCATTAGTCAAACCAAATGGCATAACCAGAAACTCATAATGGCCGTAGCGAGTACGAAACGCGGTCTTAGGAACATCTGTTCTTCACACGTAATTGATGATAACCGACCTCGGATCAATCTTAGAGAAGAATTTGGGCCTTGCAATTGGTCAAACAATTCGTCGATGCGAGGAAGAGGATAACTTATGGATAGTGATACGGTTTAGCTCACGGGTAGTCAATACACAGTCTCATACTCCCATCCTTCTTCTTAACAAATAATACAGGTGCACCCCAAGGTGAAACATTGGGTCTAATAAAGCCGTTCTCCAATAGTTCTTGCAACTGTTCTTTCATCTCTTTCAATTCAATCGATGCCATTCGGTAAGGAGCTTTAGATATAGGTTCAGCACAGGGAATCAAATCAATGCCAAATTCGACTTCTAGGCGGAGGAATGCCGGAAGTTCATCGGAAAAACATCAATTCGCGCACCACGGAAAAGACTTTCAATAGTCGAACTTCCGAAGTATCTTTGATGGATGCCGGAAAACCAAGGCAACCATGAGAATGAGAGTCGCGGGCTTTCATAGCCGATATGATCTTAACCGACTTGAGTGGTTGAGCACCATGGTATACAAAATCAGGATGATGAACATTACAGAAGATAACATTACGAGCATGACAATCAATAATAGCCCTATGCAAGGCCAACCAGTCCATACCCAATATAATATCAAATCGGACATATCGGAGAAGTAGATTAGCGAGCGAATACCATCATCGAAGCGTAGGGCGGTTCACATATTCGTGATTAATAAGTACATGATTTTTCATAGGGGTTGATATAGATAAATGATTCTTTAGTGGTGTTGGAGATAATTTGAGCTTCTTAGCAAAGTTTACCCGTCACGATAGAAATGTGGCGCCACGATCGAACAACAAAACAAGCGTTGGAATCACCAAAATAAATAGTGCCGTGTAGTACCGGCGCTTGTTCCGCCTGATCTCGAAGTAACTGAATACACTCGTCCGGTGGTGGGAGGTGGTTTGATGTAGTTCGAAGGAAGTAGCCGATGCCCTGTTTAGTAGTCCTTCACCCTATGATCTGTCTCCCCACAATGATAACAACCTCCGGTAATCCTTACGCAGACACCGGGTGCCTTACCACACGACACTTTGGAGGAGGAGGTAGCACCTCGAAGTCCTCCTCTGGAAGATGTCGTTGAATGATCATGATAAGTACTGCGAGATGACTGATCCCGATGTTGTTTCGAAAACTACCTTACGACCCGACGATCATCACCCGACCTATCAAATCTCCGCTGATTGCCACCTGCTCTCGAACATAGCTACGGTCGTACCGACCTCTAACTCCCAGTTCGATCACGACACCCTCTGACGGAACTATGGTCACGGCGACCCCGGAATCCCGAGTATGGTCCTCACGACCCCGAGAATGAATACGATCCCCATCTGTTCCTCTTGTTGTAACCCCTGTTCTCATGCAACTTATGTTAAGGCAGCATCCGCAATCGGCAACTATCTCCTCACATACTCTATTAATCACCTGTCCACCCACTTTAACCCCCATTTGAACTTACGAGCGGCATTGAGCATCACCAAGAACAGCATCCACAAACCCAACCATCCTCATAAATGCTGCATATACTGTGAGAATTTTTCTTCCAGGTGATGTATGGCCATACTCCCTTTCGTATCATTCATTGCTCGACTGGGAATCTTCGTTTGTAGAAGATGTCTCTGAAGGTATTCCAAGCACAAGTATCAATGAAGTTCTCTTCTTTGGACAAGAGATAGGCCTTCCACCAGTTTAGGGCATCACCCTCAAATTTGAAAGTAGCAAGACGGGTTTTCACCTCATCACCACAACCCAGCACATTGAAAAGCTTTTCCATGCGTAATCGATCCTCGCATCATTAGATGAAGCCGAAATAAAAGGAAGTGGCTTAAGTTTGTTGAAGCGCCGATCCATACATGAATGGGTGTAGGTGGGTTAACCCCCACCATTATCCCCACCGAAGAGCTAGCACCATTTGAACGTTATTAGTGATGGTAGCCACTATCTCGGCATATAAAGGGCCGTGAGCGCGTCGCGATCAAAGCCGAAGTTAGGATGTCCATCCCCGTTGTCGCGCCGTCGTTCCTGAGTTTGGACCATCCGAAGAGTTCATTAAACGATTAGCAAAGGTTAGGAAATAGGATGAAGATCATGAACGGAAATGACGATAATGAACCTAGAATCTACCCAAACCTCACGGATCAAATCTTAAGCTCTACGGGTTAACGCTTAGGGTCCATATGTCACAGGTGACTACAAGTCGAAACACGAGCTCACGATACCATAATTGTAACACCCCAACCCGATAAGGGTAGAAGTATCACATTTATGGTGCCAAATCAGAACAATACATATAAACCATGCAAGCGGAAGTCTTATAATAATAATCAAAAGGGTAACAAGTCAACACGACTTGAACAATACAAAAGTTCCAAAAGATGTCCAAAGGAAATGAAACGATACAAAGTCTAAGCCTCCAAAACAAATAACAATGGAAATCAAAGTCTAAGATAACTAAGGCAAGTCCTCAAAAGCATCCTACTCTCAATCCCAAGAAAAGCCCCAGCTCCTAGCTTAATAACCTGCTGGGAAAGAAAAGAAATGCTGAGCTTAAAAGCCCAGTGAATGATATAACAATACAAAAGCAATAATAGAACCGAAGGCCAGATAAATAAGATAAGAATGATATGAAGCAATATAGAGTGGGTAAATGAAACAAAAGAAAAGGAGGTCAGTTTTCCACCACGAGCCAACAAAACAAACCAAATCAAATCATATATCCATAGTAGCTGAGTAACCATTGTATTCGGAGGGGTGACCTCGAATACCAAACCAATAGGAGGGAGTCCTCAAGTAGCCAATGGAGTGATCAGCTCCCAAAATGTGAGGGGGTGTATTGCACACACTCACCACATCACCAAAACAATATATCAATATCAATACAATACAATACAAATCTAGGATGCATCCATACTCCCCTGCAGAACAATAGTGGCCATACAATATATCTGAAGCGCGCATAATCAATACAAAATGGGGACGGTGTGGAACATCACTCAACCACACTAAAGTCATGCCATTGGTGCATCAATGACATGGACATGGAACCCCCATGCCTAGTTAATGGCTCGGGTATCAACTGACAGGTCAAAGTGTACAATATAGAGGTCAATCAATATCAAAGGTTCCGTATTAGCAATTCACAAATCAATATCAATAATCCAATATCAATGGTTCAATTATCAAAGGTTCAATAGCAAAGGATCAATATCAAAGGTTCAATAGCAAAGGGTCAACATCACAAGTTCAATAGCAGAGCAAAGGTTCAATATTAATTTGGCAAGAGATCAAAGATGCAAAGAGATCATGAGAAACCTTATGAGAAAGGTCAGAATATCTGTACCTTATTCGAAGCCATCAACAATGAAAGTAAAGTCAAGAAAGGAGATCAATCACGTCGCCCGGAACCTATATGAATTAGATAACGTTCTATAAGAATCAGAAACACCCGTTTAAGACGGCTTTCCATTTTTAGCATGTTTCCCATTTTAGTAATCTTTCCATTTTAAGTACTTTCTATTTTAGGAAACTTTCTATTTTAGCCAGGTTTCTATTTTTAGTAACTTTCCAGAAATAGCAGATTTCCATAATTAGTAACTTTCTAAAAATAGCATGTTTCCATATTTAGCAGGTTTCCATAATTAGCAGGTTTCCATAATTAGTAAGTTTAGTTACTTATCTCAAGTTAATTAATGAAAATGAGTATTATTATGATTTTAGGATCATTTATGACAAGTTACAAAAGTTTAGGGTTTAAAATGTCAATATTGCAAAGTATAGGGTTAAAAGTGTAAATATAGTAAGTTTACTCATTTTACTCATTTAATCCATTTAGTTAGTATATTAACAAGTTAATCCATCAAGTTTCATAATTTACAAAACAACCCCTTAACTTTATTAAATCATGTAATTACAAACCCTAGTTTTAGGTTATGGTTATCGAATCCGTTCTAAACCATTTTAGCTCGATTAATACAAGATTACATGACTCCTAATGTGATATCATATTCAATTCGAGACATCCTTCATCAAATCCATTTTATACGCCCCATTTGAAAATCAAAACACACTCGTAAATCATTCGTTATCAATTCCATTTATCATATACGTAATCATATAATTCATAAGCTCATTTAATCCTTTTAAACCAAACACATATGTCGACCAAAAGAAAGACTCAAAATCAGTTTCATAATCATATTACATATCTTATGTCATTCGAATTATATAGAATTAGAATCAAGGTTTTTATGTAATCTTGTTTTATCATTTCATGTGACAACATATTCATGATTTTATGTGATTCATATTATCAAATAACAAACCCTAGAAAACATCATAGCCACGAATTGATTAAGAAACAAAGAGGAAAATATTTAAGATGATGATACGTTACCCTAGTAGCGTGTACGAGACAAGAAAACAAGAATCAAACCACCAAAATCCAACCAAGCCTCCCTTAGCTTAAACCAAACCCACCTACATACAATAAATAACCCACGACCAAGCTCCAATTCGAACCAAAACACGATTACCACGTCCACCAATCGATTACACACGATCACGAGCCTCCTAGTAACCTTTTTTTGTTAAATTTTCGGATGGAATGGGAGAAAAATATAAGGTGCCTGATGAGTGTGTAAATACTCATCATTTTTGTACCAATTAAACTGCAAAAACATCTGAAAACACTCAGAAATGCATCAAAATGATAAAAATATCACAAATAAGTGTTTTATGTGTTTTAAATGCAAAAATATCAAAATCGGTGAAAACGTATCAAGTTTGCATAATTGGCAGTTTTAGTCCCCAAGTTTCAAAAGTTGTCAAAAACAGTCCCTGGTAAATCTAAATAAAGAAAAATATCACTTTAAGTCCCTAGGGATTCCTAAGTTGTCAAAATTGGTCCTTGAGATTTAAAATTGCAAATTTACAACTTAAGTCCCTGAACTTTGAAATTTGGCAAAAATGGTCCTTTGAGAATTTGAAAATGTCAAAAATGGTACTTGTACTATTAAAGTTTGTCAATTTCAGTCCTTGTGTTAACTTTGAGAAAATGGCATGATTGGTCCCTCTAGTTTGGCAAAATTACAAATTGGTCCTTATCTATAATAAAACAAGACTTGTCAAAACCATTTGACCCCCTGCCACTTAACCCATTTGACCCCTGTCATTAGTCTTTTGGACCCCAGGTCAACCAAAGTCAAACTCCCTGCCGCCACCTACTGTTTATCCCTTCCACTGTGTCTTCCAACTTGCCTGCAACCCTTCTCCAGTCACCTCAACCTTTTCCACCACCCCCTCATCATCACAAACCACTGCATTAAATGCCACCCCCCCCCCTAGTTGATAAAACACAGGCCTACAAGTCAAATCCAAGTTTCCCGCCAAATTGATAAAACGGCCAAAACACTCAAAACTCACCCATTGGCTCCAAAAAGAGGTGGGATACTCTCAGAAGGACACGTGGAACATTATTGGAGCATAAAAGAGGAAGAAAGGCAAGAGAAGAAGCAGTCTTTAGTTTTTTAAAATTTTTGTATGTCGTATTTTATTTCCATGTCTTTAATTAAGCTTTAAACTGTAATCTTTGGTTTTCATTGTATCAAATTAAGCTTTTTAAGTGTATTCAAACTATTATCAAGTATCATTTCAAGTTTTTATTCACATTTCATGTTTTGTGCTTACTGTTGCAAATTTCCAAGTCAAACTCTTGTTACCAAGCTTCAATAAGCTTATTTAATAGTCAAACAGGTTTATTTAAGCTTATCATAGCTCTTTGTAAACTTGGAATTCAGAAACAAACAAACTTGCCACAAGGTCAACAAAAGTCAACAGAGAAGAACATTTGGTCAAGCAGGATTGGAAATGGTTTATGGGTGTTGCAGAGATGGATTTGGGTTGGTTTTGGATTAGTATAGTGTAGTAATAGTTCTGGTTTAAGCTGCAACACAGGTTGGACAGTTGTGAGCTTTTTTCTCTCATTTCCATTTTTTTATGCAGTTTGTGCTTGTATTTGTAGTTGTGATCATTAAATCTTTTAAACCTGTTTAAATAGTAGTAACTAGGATAACTTAAGTCATATTAAGTAATGGTTTCTAGCGGTGGTTTACTCAGTTTAGCATCCAACAGTTGAAAACCCGGTGTTTGGATCAGTGTAGTGGTTTGAGCTTAAACTCTTGTCTGTGTTTGATACCTGTCCATGCAATCTTAATATTGTCTACTTAAGTCATTTTGGTCAGTTATTGTCACTACATTAGCTCAAAAGTCAAAAGTACCATTTAACCGTCCTAATTTCTTGTCTGATGAGATTTTGTGAAGTCAAAAACATGTTTTGTGTTTAGAATACATAGAACCAGCTTGCATTAGGTTTAATTCACTTTAATACATCACATTCAGTCATTAATTCAAGATTAAAGTTCATATAAGTCAACAAAGCAAAACTGTTAAAAAAGGTCAAAACTTGCAAATACCAGTTTTCACCCAACTAGAGGGATTTTTCATGGGTTCATTACTGGTTCAAATCAAGTGAGATTTGTGGTTTTTAAAAGTTCAGCTGGTCTAATTCCTTATTGTCATTTTTATAAATTTTTAGTAATTTTTCTTAAGCTTCAAAAAAGCTCATCAAGCAGGGCTTATTTGCCCTGCTCACACAACTCAGTCAAAGCTGAGTTGTTCTCAAGCTTTTGCAGAGCTTATCCAAAGCTCCACAGAGCTTCTCTAGGGCTGGTTTTTGGTTTGAAGGTACCTAGCCAGGTCTAGTTTAGACTCCAACAATTGGTTTTGAGTTTGGACTTGTTTAAGTGCTTATTTTCCAGTCTCCAAGTAGCACCAATAATCTGTTTTTGGACAATAAGCTTAATACAACCAAATCTGTACATCTTGCATTCCAGAGGTTAAAACCTGTTGTTATAAGTTGCATTTGAGTGATTTTAGCCTAATATAGCTTCTGTGTTGGTTTGGTACCATTTTAGTATCCTTTGGCTTATTCAAGTGCTTATTTCATAAGCACTTGGTTTGCAGTTTCATTTTCTCACAAACAAGCCCATGTTTTTCTATTTTTAATAGATTCAGGATATTAAATTAGACTTTTCCTGAAATTTTCATAATTTTCCATAACAGTTTGCTATTTTTCTTAATTAAAAACAGTTTTTAGGTAATTTTAAATAGCTTTTAATACAATTAAATCAGAAAAAGCTCAAAAAAATAATTTTTCATTTTTCTTAGGTTTAGATAAATATAAAAAGTAAAAAAAGTAATTTTCCAGATTTTTCATAGTTTAATTTGTAATTTTTAGTAATTTAATTAGTTTTAAATAGTTTAAAATTCATAAAAAATAGAAAAATAATCAGAAAAATATAAAAATAGTTTTGAAAATTCTATTTTGATATTTTAGATTTTTCTAAGTCATAGTTTTATTTTTCTAGCTTTATTTCATATTTTCTTGTATTTTAGGTTAATATTTAATAGTTAAAAATAGTTTTTAATTAATAATAATTAGATAAATAGTTATAAAAATAAATTTCTTTTTCTTAAAATTTTCTTATATCATTAGGTTTGTAAAAATATCATTTTCATATTTTTAGGATTAATATTGTGTTAGTTTCACGTTTTATTTGTATGCGTACGTAGTTTTTTAATTCAGTTTTATAAAAACATAAAATCAAAAACATCAGTTTAAAATAGTGATAGCGTTTATTTAATATAGTTTATCTTTTTAATTTCCTTTAATTTATTAATCTTTTCTTTAGTTATAAAATAACTCAAAATCCTTACTGATCACTATCCTTAGTGATTATTCGACATCTGATTGTGTTAAACACCAGTCATCCTCCGTGGGACTTAACGACCCGGGAATCCACTGTATTCTCCTGATCTAAATTGCATTTGGTGTGTGAGCTGTTTTAAGTTCCTTACGGTTAGCCATTCACAAGTGGCTAGCTCGCATGAGAAAACTTGACGGTTTTGCACCAATCAAATTTTACGCCTTGCATTGCCGGGAAATTTGTAAGCGTGTTTTTAGCATTTTTCAGACCCGTACTTGCACATATACCACCTTTTGTAAAAAGTTTTCTGTAAAGTTATAACAAAATCAAAAAGTTCATTAACACTTTTCCTAAAGTGTTAAAACACCAAACAAAATATAAAACAACAAAACAATCGTAGCGTTTTCTAGCTTGTGTTTCTTTTAAGGTGATTCTTAAAGAAATACGATTTGGTTAAACGAGGCGATACCAAAAATATTGTCCAAAAGTTTTAAACCCATCGGCACAAATCTATACCTACGTCTTTTAGTGGTACTTAATATATATACATAAAAATCAACCACCGCAAATCAAGGCAGTACACCTACCAACTGGGGGTGTGACCATAATAAGTTCGAACATCGTTTAAAACTTGCCTTTATGTCCTTGTGATTTGGTGTACCTTTTTCAAAGAAGCCATTTCATTTGTGATTATTGGTTAAGTTCACTTGTCGTTTTGCCTAGCATTTGTTTTGAAAATTGATTTTTATACTTAGTGCATGCGCACTCGTTCTTCCAGTTCTACAAGTCCACTTCCAGAACTTGGAAAGATTCCTCGTAGACGTAGAGGACGTTTTGCTCCTTCGGCCGTGGCGAGGAGGCGTTTACCACCACCACCACCTGCTGTAATGGCAGAAGACAAGCCGATGAATGAGCTTCTCCAAGCACCCATCGAGGGTTACGGAGATGCTATTGTTGTCCCAAATGACGTCGGCACTTTTGAGCTCAAAACCGGGTTACTTAATCTGGTAACCCAAAGCCAATTCTATGGTTTTGGGCGGGATGATCCTCATGCACACATTCGATGGTTTAACAAGATTGCATCTACCATCAAGTACAAGAATGTCCCACATGAAGCTATCAAGCTTCTTCGGTTCCCATTTTCTCTAGAGGGACAAGCACCGGAATTGGCTTGAAACAACCCCTCGTTCCATTGAGACATGGGAAGATCTTGTCACAAATTTTGTTAACGAATTCTATCCTCCATCCCGAACTACAAGTCTTAAGAATGAGATAATGAAATTCTCTCAGAGATTTGATGAATCATTCGGGGAGGCATGGGATCGTTACAAAGAATTGCTTCGTAAGTGTCCGCATCATGGTTTTACCGAGTTAATGCAAATGGATACTTTCTACAATGGTGCGAACCGACTAATCAAGACTCTTTGAATGCCTCGGGAGGTAATTTCTTGAGCAAGACCACAAAAGAAGCCTTGCAAATCATTGAAAACAAGTTACGAGTCCGTCCTTTCCTCAGACAAAGACATATCATCTTGAGTCTAATGTTGGACCTTCTACTTCATCTCCCGTGAGTACATCTAGCACCGATGCTAAGATTGACAAACTCACGGATATTGTTCAAGCTTTGGTTCTTGCTAACCAAAAGTTACTTTCACACAAGCACCATCATATGGTGAAGTAAAGAAAGTTGAAGTTTGTGTTACTTGTGGTGGTCGTCATGCATACTACAACTGTCATCGCCACGATGGTAGTCCGTTTGATGCTAATGCTATAGCCGGTACTTCAAATCAAGGAGGTAATCAATACCGTCCTCAAAATGAACCAAACTACCGTGCTAACACTTATCGGGCACCACCGGTTTTAACCAGAATCCTAACCGAATCGGAACCAACCAAGAATGAACCAAGGTTATGAAAACCAAGGTAATTTCTATTCCGGACCCAATCAAGGTTTCCAACATCAAGGAAATCTTAATCAAAACACTTACAATCGAGGGAATCAATTTCAGGGAAATATGAATCCTAATCAAGGAATTGGCTATAATCGGAACATACGACCCCAATTATCCCTCCACCTCCTCCTGTATCAACATCTGATGAGCTTTTAAAGCAATTCATGAAGACTCAAGAGGAGACAAACAGGGTTGTTGGTCGGATCATGAATTAAAGAAGTCATTAAATGATCGACCCTCGGGCTCAGGTACTTTACCTAGCAACACGATCGCTAATCCGAGGGCGATGCAAAGGCGATCACAACCAGAAGTGGTGCTTCGTATGATGGACCGCTATTCCTACTACCTCTTCTTCTTCTCTCCCGAAGGTAGTGGAAAGTGAACCTGGCGGCAAAGGACAAGGAACTTCCTACTAATAACGGAGGTACCAAGACTGTCCATCCTCAAGGGTTGTCCTAAAACCCAATACCAAACAGGTTGTTTTGAACCTCCATTGGTAACCCCAAATCAAAATTTCTATTCCTTACCCATCACGTTTACATGAGCAAAAGCTTCGCGAGAAAGCTAGTCAACAAATGGAAAAATTCTTTCAAATTTTCCAAGAACTTCATTTTGACATAAGCGTTGCGGATGCTATCATGTTGATGCCCAAGTTTGCATCAACTTTCAAACACATGTTAAGCAACAAGGAAAAGATGTTTGAAATGGCTAAAACTCCTCGAGCGAGAACTGCTGCAGGTTATCTTGAAGAAGCTTCCGAGAAGCTTGGAGATCCCGAAAGTTCCTCTTACCTTGTGTATTTCCAGGAATGGTTGAATGCTTTGCCTTAGCCGATCTTGGTGCAAGCATAAACCGATGCCTCATTCAGTATGGAAGAAACTCTCTCTTCCGGACCTTACTCCTACATGCATGACTCGAGCTTGCGATCGTACAATATCTCATCCTCTTGGAATTGCAGGGGACGTATTTGTGAAAGTAGGAAAATTCCATTTTCCAGTGACTTTGTAGTTGTTGATTTCGATGTCTTGATCCACGGGTTCCTCTCATTGTTGGAAGAGGATTCCCGAGAACGGGCCGTGCTCTCATTGATGTATTTGAGCAAGAAATCACATTACGTGTTGGTAATGAAGCAGTCACCTTTAACCTTGATCAAACTTGGGGTACTCCGCAAAACTATGATTCTCGAGTCGGTTAACGAATAGATATCATTGATGTTGCTTACGAAGAGTACTCTCAAGAAGTTCTTGGTTATTATCATAATTCGTGAGTGGGATCCCACCATCTTCTCAACCTATCATAGCCAATTCTACTCCTTCTCTCTCCGTTTGAGGAAGTGAATTCATCTTGGAAGAGATTGAAGCATACTTGGCTAGTTGTTCCATGGGAAATTGATCACGCTCCAATTGACATCGAGGGGGACATACTTCTCATTGAGAAATTGCTTAAAGATGATCACTCATCAACCCCTCACACTAGTGATGCAATTCCAAAAGAGATTAATCACCATGAGATTAATTAGAGGGAGATATTCTTATTCTTGAGAAGTTTTAAATCAGGACACTTCTCCTCCCTCCCTCCGTCAAACTTCATAACAAGGAAGTCAAGTCGGTGAGAAGCGAAGAATTTCTGAAGTCGAACTTAAGGACTTACCTCCTCATCTCGAGTATGCATTTCTTGAAGGTGATGATAAATTGCCAGTCATTATTGCTCGAGATTTGAGTAAAGATGAAAAGACTGCTCTCATAAAGGTCTTGAAGTCACACAAGCAAGCAATTGCTTGGAAACTCTCGGACATTAAGGGTATCAACCCTGAGTTTTGTACTCACAAAATCTTGATGGAGGATGACTTCAAACCAGCATTCAACATCGAGAAGGGTGAATCCAAAATCCATGATGTTATCAAACGAGGTTATCAAACTTCTTGATGCGTGATTGATTTACCCAATCTCGATAGTCCTTGGGTTAGCCCATTCAATGTGTTCCAAAAAAGGGTGGCATAACTGTTGTCACGAATGAAGAAAACGAGTTAATTCCAACTCGATTGGTTACGGGATGGCGTGTATGTATTGACTATCGTAAGTTGAATGACGCCACCCGTAAAGACCATTTTCCTCTACCCTTCATGGACCGGATGCTTGAGAGATTAGCAGGAAATGAGTACTATTGCTTCCTTGATGGTTTCTCGGGTTACTTTCAGATCCCCATTGATCCACAGGATCAAGAGAAGACCACATTCACCGGCCCATACGGAACTTTTGCCTACAAACGTATGCCTTTTGGCTTATGTAACGCTCCTGCACGCGTTCCAACGATGTATAATGGCCATATTCCACGACATGATCGGGGAAACAATGGAGGTGTTTATGGATGACTTCGGTCATCGGGACTCATTTCAGACATGTCTCTCCCATTTAGACAAAATGCTAAAATGGTGTGAAGACACCAATCTCTGTCTAAATTGGGAGAAGAGCCACTTTATGGTCAAACAAGGCATAGTCCTTGGCCATAAAATTTCAAAAAACGGGATTGAGGTAGATAGAGCAAAAGTTGATGTTATTGCTAAACTGCCTCATCCTACTACCGTCAAAGGTATTAGTAGTTTTCTTGGTCATGCCGGTTTTATCGATTCATACAAGATTTCTCTAAAATCGCTTCGGCCTATGACCCATCTTCTTGAAAAGAAGCTCCTTTTATCTTCTCTCTGCGAGTGCGTGAAGCTTTTGAAACACTTAAGAAAAAGCTTACGGAAGCACCCATTCTAGTTGCCCCGACTGGGATTTACCCTTTGAGCTCATGTGCGATGCAAGTGATTTTGCTATCGGCAAGTCTTGGGGCAACGCAATACAAAGCATTTTCACCTATCCACTACGCAAGTAAGACTATGATCGAAGCTCAAACCCATTACACCACTCTGAGAAAAGAACTATTAGTGTGGTGTATGCGTTTGAGAAATTTCAGCCATACCTCATCTTGACCAAATGCGTGGTGTATACGGATCACTCGGCTCTCAAATATCTCTTTGCAAAACAAGATGCAAAGCGAGATTGCTCGTTGGGTTCTCCTCCGCAAGAATTTGATATCATTATACGTGATAAAAGGAGCCGAGAACCCTGGCACGATCATCTGTCGATTAGAGAACCCTCACCAAGATGTTTTCGAGAAAAGGAAATAAATGAAACATTTCCTCTCGAGACACTCAATGCGGTTTCTTTTCGTGGAGACTCTTCTACCCCATGGTTTGCGACTTAAATTACCATGGTAACTTCATAGTGAAAGGGATGTCGACCCAACAGCAGAACAAATTCTTCAAAGATGTTAAACATTACCGGGACAACCCTACTTGTTCAAAATTTGCGCGGATCAAGTCATCGCGATGTGTATGGTCGAAGCCATTGACATTCTCAAGGCTTGCCATTCGGACCTCTTGGGGACATCATAGTCCCAACTACACCGCCAAGAAGGTGTTTGATTCGGATTCTATGGCCCACTATCTACAAGGATGCCCACGAATTTGTCAAAGCTTGTGACGCTTGTCAACGTCACGGGAATATCTCACAAAGAAATGAAATGCCGCAAAAACGCCATTCAAGTGTGTGAGATCTTTGACATCTGGGGCATTGATTTTATGGGGCCATTTCCTTCTTCTCGCGGCAATAAGTACATACTCGTGGCCGTTGACTATTTGTCAAAATGGGTTGAAGCAAAAGCTTTGCCTACCAATGATGCCCGAGTTGTCGTGAAATTCTTGAAATCTCTTTTTGCTAGGTTTGGAACTCCACGAGCCATAATCAGTGATCGTGGTACGCATTTCTGCAATGACCGGTTTGAAAGAGTCATGCGGAAGTATGGTGTAACTCACCGTCTCTCTATCGCGTATCACCCCAAACAAGTGGGCAAGTGGAAGTTTCCAACCGGGGGCTTAAAAGAATTCTTGAGAGGACGGTTAATAAAACCGTGCCTCTTGGTCGGATAAGCTAGATGACGCACTCGGGCCTTCGGAAAGCCTATAAAACACCCATCGGGTGTACTCCATACAAGCTTGTGTACGGAAAGGCGTGTCATCTGCCGGTTGAGCTTGAGCACAAGGCATACTGGGCCTTGAAACATGCCAACCGATATTCGATACGGTGGTGATCACCGGAAAATTCAAATGAATGAATTAAATGAACTCCGTGATCAAGCATACGAGAACTCTTTGATCTATAAAGAAAAGACAAAGAAGATTCATGACTCAAAGATCAAAAACCACGTTTTCAACGTTGGTGATCGAGTCCTTCTTTTCAATTCAAGATTGAAGATTTTCTAGGGAAAGCTTAAGTCCCGCTGGTCTGGACCATTCACCATCACTAAAGTATTCCCATATGGAACCATTGAGTTATCTCAACCCGATGGTCCAAACTTTAAAGTGAATGGTCATCGGTTGAAGCATTACTTTGGAGAGGACATTCCTCCTGTGATTGTCCCGGATCTACAAACTTTCCCCATGAACCAATGAATGCGGGGATCGAGTCAAGCTAGCGACTTCGGAAATCAAAAACAAGAGCATGCTACATGGGTTTTCACCCGTGTGTTCCACCCTAGTGTGGGGAGTTGCCCACATGTTGTGTATATATAAGAGAACCATAAAAAAAAAAATCCTTGCTAAATAATGGCCGTAGTATTTCCCTTTTACGTTCTATGTTTCGGCATTACAGCCGGTACTTTGAATATTGAGGGCAATATTCATTTCTAAGTGTGGGGGAATTCTCACGAATTTTATCATGTAATTATACCGCCTAATTCCCCATTTTTGGCCAAAATATTTTTTTGGAGTAAGTGTTTTACACTTACTCATCTTATGGTTATCAGTCCGCCTTGTCTAATAAAAAAAAGGATTGGCTAATCCAGGAGCAAACGGCTCTTGGTAAAGATATCTCAAATCCGTTGATGGCTTGCAATTTGCCCAAAATTGTATGGTATTCAGCTCACCATATCCTTATAAGTGAAGAGTTGGCTAGCCCGCAAGTTTATGGCTTGTGGTAAAGGTAGTGGAAAAACCATAATTGGTAATTAGCTCACCAAATATATTTTATCTAAGAGTTGGCTAGTCCAGAAGCAAACGGCTTCTGGTAAAGACAAATCAAATCCGTTGAAAGCTGGTGATTTGCTCAAAATCATTTGGTTATCAATGTACCAAGGTTCTTACTTGAACTGAAACATTTGGCTACTCCAGAAGTAATGGCTCTTGGTAAAGAGATGAAATCCATTAAATTTTTCTCAAAACATTGCTAGGGACTAGCAATATCTTAGTGTGGGGGATTGATGAGTGTGTAAATACTCATCATTTTTGTACTAATTAAACTGCAAAAACATCTGAAAACACTCAGAAATGCATCAAAATGATAAAAATATCACAAATAAGTGTTTTATGTGTTTTAAATGCAAAAATATCAAAATCTGGTGAAAAGCGTATCAAGTTTGCATAATTGGCGCTTTAGTCCCCAAGTTTCAAAAGTTGTCAAAACAGTCCCTAGTAAATCTAAATAAAGAAAAATATCATTTTAAGTCCCTAGGGATTCCTAAGTTGTCAAAATTGGTCCTTGAGATTTAAAATTGCAAATTTACAACTTAAGTCCCTGAACTTTGAAATTTGGCAAAAATGGTCCTTTGAGAATTTGAAAATGTCAAAAATGGTACTTGTACTATTAAAGTTTGTCAATTTCAGTCCTTGAATAAACTTTGAGAAAATGGCATGATTGGTCCCTCTAGTTTGGCAAAATTACAAATTGGTCCTTATCTATAATAAAACAAGACTTGTCAAAACCATTTGACCCCCTGCCACTTAACCCATTTGACCCCCTGTCATTAGCCTTTTTGAACCCCCAGGTCAAACAAAGTCAAACTCCCCTTTGCCCGCCACCTACTGTTTATCCCTTCCACCTGTTTCTTCCAACTTGCCTGCAACCCTTCTCCAGTCACCTCAACCTTTTCCACCACCCCCTCATCATCACAAACCACTGCATTAAATGCCACCCCCCCTAGTTGATAAAACACAGGCCTACAAGTCAAATCCAAGTTTCCCGCCAAATTGATAAAATGGCCAAAACACTCAAAACTCACCCATTGGCTCCAAAAAGAGGTGGGATACTCTCAGAAGGACACGTGGAACATTATTGGAGCATAAAAGAGGAAGAAAGGCAAGAGAAGAAGCAGTCTTTAGTTTTTTAAATTTTTGTATGTCGTATTTTATTTCCATGTCTTTAATTAAGCTTTAAACTGTAATCTTTGGTTTTCATTGTATCAAATTAAGCTTTTTAAGTGTATTCAAACTATTATCAAGTATCATTTCAAGTTTTTATTCACATTTCATGTTTTGTGCTTACTGTTGCAAATTTCCAAGTCAAACTCTTGTTACCAAGCTTCAATAAGCTTATTTAATAGTCAAACAGGTTTATTTAAGCTTATCATAGCTCTTAGTAAACTTGGAATTCAGAAACAAACAAACTTGCCACAAGGTCAACAAAAGTCAACAGAGAAGAACATTTGGTTAAGCAGGATTGGAAATGGTTTATGGGTGTTGCAGAGATGGATTTGGGTTGGTTTTGGATTAGTATAGTGTAGTAATAGTTCTGGTTTAAGCTGCAACACAGGTTGGACAGTTGTGAGCCTTTTCTCTCATTTCCATTTTTTATGCAGTTTGTGCTTACATTTGTAGTTGT
>OU343216.1:83159639-83227041 GCA_910596185.1 Chrysanthemum makinoi
TATTGGTGTTTGTATAATAATCATAACATTTGACATGACTTTTGATATATATTCCGTAAAATTTTATTTGGATCGACTTCATATGCATCTCGTAATAGTGCGATATATAATTATATTTTCAGGTTTTACTTAAAAGTAAATTATAAAATTAATCCATATTCGAATTTGTTTATGTTTAACAATTTACAATACAAACTGAATCTGGGATTTATTTCCATTTTTTTGTATGTAGCGAGTCCTTTAGAGGCAAGACCACCAGTTCAACCTACAAAACGATCTTCGGCTACTCCTATGGCTTTAGCGCCAAAATCGGGTGATGCAAATTCTTCTTCGCAAAACAGCTCCCACTCATATTTATGGTATTCCTTTTGGTTTCTGGGAATGTGGGCTGCATTTTTATACCGATGAAGGTGATCGATGACAACAACTAAGTACAAGTACAAGTGAACAAGAGCTACGAATTTGTTTCTTTTAGCACAATAGCTTCTTAGCAATGAATTTTTTTTTCTTCTTTATTTGGAACATCTTAGTTGCATGACAGTAAAATTAAAGGAAAATTCCAGAGTAAGGAAACCAGTTGCAATGAAATGAACCCTTTGTTATACTTGCCTAATGCTCAAAATTTCGCTTAAATCTGTATTGCGGAGTAATATAAAAGTGATGCCACAAATACTGTATTGCTCTACTAACTCACAAATCAAGTATTAGCTACTGTATTCCTGAGGAATCGAGGTGTACCTTTATGACCCACTAAAATAGACAAAGAAAATATAAACTTTTGTTATTGCAAGAACGATACTGTGTATATGACTCAATATTATCACCTCAACGACTTATCAACACAAGTCAGATCTCAACAGAATAGCGTTTTCAAAACAGTTCATTAGAAAAGCAAGAATGAAGTTTGCTTTACATTACATACCCAAAAATCTCAGGAAGTATCAATTCCTATCTAACTACCAATTATACAGTCTCCGCTCCCTCAACTACTTATTCCATTTCATTCCTCTCGACCAAGCGCATACATTATTGCCGCATCTTAAATACTCCGTAACAATTTTCGTACCACTAAAGTTCCAGCTTCCCGGTCCCCATCTCCTCTAATGATGAATTTGTGATACAAAATTTCAGAACTGTAAGTCCAAAAATGATTGTATAATTGGAAACTTTTGATCTTGTTGGGAAATACCCTTGATACAACAATCAGGTGCACATGTAAGAATGAATTTCTAATAAGTCGCAGCAGCAGCTCTCATGTAACAATGTTACGATGACTATCAACGAATTCACGAAATAGATACTTAAGCATCCTGCCACCTTTTCCCCGCATATGTTTATGATTCTTCTCTCCATGGCTCGTTCTGCTTTCAACATAATCAATTGCTGCATCACCCAAGGCTTTTAGCCATACCGGTGCTAAAGATTCGGCTTCTCCCTGTCTCAAGTACTCACCAGGTAGACTCCGTACCTGCAAAATAAATTTCAAAGGAATTTCAATATGCTTTAAATTTAATAGTCCCGTCCTTCTCTTTAAAGATGTTTTGTTAAGTGCGCTCCAAGAACTTGATTCAGTGGGAACGTGGCACTGGCAGTACTGATATTTTAGTATATTTAAGGCAGATTTACAATGGGGGTTGGGCTACTGGTGCTGGATTCACCAAATACATATATTATCCACAATTTCAAGTTTTTTAAGATTATGTAGTGTCAAATCGGATTACAAAAGTTATATAATTTATTAATGTTTTTGTCTTTCTGTCTTAAGGGTATGTTTGGTAAAACTAGCTATAAGTTGTAAACTGCAAAGCTGTTAACATGAGCTAAAAGTTGTATCTTTCTTTTTTTTTTAACAAAAGTGTTTGGTAAATTAGCTGTTTTTAACAGCTCGAATATTTTAAAAGCTTGATTCATGAGCTAAAAGTTGCACCTTTTTTTTAATAAAAGTGTTTGGTAAATTAGCTAACTTTATGTTTTAACAGCTCGAATATTTTAAAAGCTTCATGAATCAGCTTTTCATTTTGGAGCTACTTGTTTAAAATAAAAGCTTAAAGTTGATGTATCCAAACAGAGCTACTTGTTTTAGAGGAGATTAGTTTTGTAACAAAAAGCTTACAGCTCCCAAAAAGCTCCCTACCAAACAGGCCCTAAGTAAATTTTTTGCCTTCCAAACCAAGTTTTAAAGACACTTTGGTTAACTTTCAACCCATTCAATCCACTTGACACGTTGCCTTTTTAGCTCATCTTATTATTTGACCCGTTTGACCCGTTAGAGATAAAACATAACCCAAATCAGCCCATTCATAAATCGAATGGGTCGAAGCTACCACCTATGCAACAAACAAATGTAAGAACGAAAAGATGTAATCTGACCGCAGCATGTAGCCAATTATTCAAAGAATCCCAACAAAGAATAGACTTCCACGTTGTTTTCTCACTAAAACTGCATACTGCTGCCAACTGCTGCAATATTGTTGCAGATTTATGAACCTGCAAGTAGAGACAGAAAATAATCAACATATATCTAACCACAATAACATGACTTCTGTAACTATGGTAAATTAAAATACAAATAATCAGGTGGGTCATCTAGCTGTCACACAAACATACACATCCAAGAACTATGCAGACCACATATAAATTTAAGGATTGCATGTTTACCCTTGACATTGCCGAAACACCAAGTAAAGCATATACCACATTTGATACAAGTCCCTCACCACTGTGAGATATTACATGAACCGCCATTGATGTAACATTTAATTCAGAGTTACAAGTGGCTGATTCCAGCAATGAAGTCATGCAAAACTCTAGAAAACCTAAAGCACAATAAATAGTTAGAAACTTTACATTCATCACTTATGCATACAGTATCATCCTTGAAATGACAACAAAAAAGTAGTAAAAATTGGATATAAAACGGATCACACATATTGTATAAGACTACATGTGTAACTCTTGTATCCAAAAGTTATCAAGAAACATGAAAACTGCAAACAAACGGTACTCACAAGACATATACGACATTGCAGCAAGTGCTGCTCCACGATGCATAGCTGTACAACAAATAGCTGCTTTCTGAAAGGAAACTTCTAGAAGAGGACCAGAAGAAGCTACTACTTCCTGTGATGCATGAAAACCTAAATAAGTATGCACTCTTTTACAATAACCCACAAACTAACCATCTGTAAGTGCATGGTGAGAGAACTGATTAGACCTTTGACGAACTGTGAAGAAATATTGATGTAAAACTGCAATATGCCTCAACAAGATCGGGCTCTTGATCACACACATATGAAGAATTTAGAGACATTACTGATGATGCATTTGTAAATCTTTCAAGCGTGCTGATAAATAGAGGTCCATATTCCTCCTTATTACCAAATTCTTCAACCACAACAGAAGCTGCAAAGAGACTGATAATAAGAATCTAGCTACAATGCAACATACATTCATCATGATAATCTACATGCCTTACCTGTTTTAAGGTAGCACTCATGAGTTTGAAATGAAACAAAACTTGTTGATAGGTAATCCAAAACTTTTGGCAACAGTGTAACAAAATGATGGCCTGCAAATCAACAAACTCTTGTCGGAAATAATATTTTTAATTTTCCAAGATTGTATTTGAAATTAGCAGGAGAGTTACCTGCAGACTTAATTGCTTGTGAGAGAGCCCTGCATGCAGCCACGGATAAACTTGCATTCTCAATGTGCTCTGACTGAAAGAATTTTTCAAGCAGAGGCCAAAAACTTTCAAGAACGACTATCATAGAATTGTCTATATCATGACATGTAGTGGGTGCCATTACAAGGTGACTGAATACAGCTCCTATCCTGAAATCAAGCATTAAAAGTTTAATCAAAAAAGTTCATATGTAACTAAACCTAGATGCTTTGGCAATGGAATAATGAAGAACTCATATTTTGCATTACAAGTGAAAACAAGCCAACATATTCAAGGACTATATTAGTTAGAGGTGGCAAAATTGGCGAGTTGAATAAGGGGTAGATATAGACCATTTTAATAACAGGCTTGCAGGTTTACCTGCTAAAGCTTTTCCTTTAATACATAATAGCCAATATATTAAAACCAAATATGTTTTATTACTTATTTATTAACTACCATTTTAGATTGTTCGATTATATTTCTGTAAGATGTTCCAGGCTTTAAAAAGTGTACACAAAAGACGCAAATGGCCCGAATGACCTGTTGACTGTCGTGCTTAAATTAGGTTTCAAATTTCTACTAATTGGACCCATCCCATATCATGCGACGACCCAAACTTAATGAAAACCTGTCCAAATCAACACAATCTTGTGTATCTTGGCAAAAACTGCCACTAGTAATGATTACTGACAAGTGATAAAAGATCTTGCCAACCAACTCAAATAGGCCTTGCCAATAAAAAAAACCTGTATTAATGCAGCAAAATACATTTGGTCCAAGAGAGATTTAACATATGCATCTGGTATGTGTTACTTATATATAAATATCAATATTAACCAAAAGGTATGAAGACGATAGAACGAAATGTGGACCAATTTCATGTTATTCAATTAGCACGTAACCCTATCAAATAACTTCAATTAGTTATCTTGGACTTTTGGACTTGAGTCGGTCAATATATCATTGTAATGATGGTAATGCATAAAGTTTTTCCTTAAGAGAAGAAGTATCATCTTGGGCTAGTCATTGTTTAAGAAACTAAAACCACATATGCTTGCACCTCATAGAGATAAAAGTACCAAAAAACAGCCTCTCCCAGTACAAGAAAATACCTGAAGAAACCCCTCGTTGCAGAGTTGACAAGATGAGTATAAGCACTTGGTAGTTGCCTCAAAGACTGGACATGATCTCCATCAAGCTGAATCATTTTAAGCCATGGATTTAGACGAGCAATCACATAACATATATAGAGTATAATTCGCTATATTATTGCTTCTCTTTTCTCATTTATGAACACCTTTGGATACCCGACATTCTTACAGATTAGACGTCGGAAAACAGACAGGAGGGCGGGTCAAGTGATGGCTAAAGCAGGTCGGGGTTAAAACAAGTACTTATTACAGCCAGAGTGGGTTAACCAAAACATTGTGCCCAAAAGTTTATATAAACGTTTACAAATAATTAGTAAGTGGAATATGATTACACAAGTTTTATCATTTCAATAATAGTCTAATTATTCCAAAAAAAATGATTTATAAGGGATTATGCATTAGAAATACAATTTGAAAATGTCGGCCCAGTTGATTTCCTTACAAGCAATTTTTTATTTTACCCATCTGACTCGTTGAAAGTGAAACATGATCCAAATATACCCATCCATAAGTCAGTTGGTTGAAACTGCCAATCTTATTACAGATGGTAAGCAACCATTGCAGCATGCATTGCAGATAGACCGTTTATTTAGGTGCCTCAAAACAAAGTTCTCTAATTCTACTTTCTTTTAGAGGGACCAGAAGATATCTTACAAGTTTCCCGATAGATCCACAACTAGGAGAAAGCAACTTAAGCAACAGATTGTTTCTTAATTCCAAGTTAGCAAGGCTTCCAAGTATCAAAGTAATAGCACTAATAATATCTTCCTCGTCTTCCAGAGGTAACTGTCTCTTTTCCAATCCCTGAAAATGTTTTACAACAAATAAACATACAGCATACAAAAGCTTTAACTGCCAGAGATAGAAATAAACATTAAGAAATGAAGCTACAACTAACCTCTCCAATCCACATTAGCATTTCTAAACTTGAAGGTTCGTGCATAACTTCGGTAGCATCTTCACAGATCTTCCTGAAGGCAGTTGCACAAGCATGTGAGCATAAAGGCTCTGACATACCAGCTGCAAAAAATAAACTGAAAACAAGAGTTTAGGGGACATAGATATTTCTCGACTTCTAAGAGACAAATTTGGATTCTATTATATCAAATTTACAAAATAAGATCATCCTTACAGCAATGGCCTGGCATTAGTTACGTAAGAAGACATCCACTTCGAATACGAACCAATAACGTCTGCAAGTGATTTATGTACCTAAAATGAACACAAGAATCCAGATGCAAGAATAAAATATCTCAGTACTAAATTCTAAAGGTTCTTACACACTAACACATAATACAAGGTAAGAAAGTTCTTGTAAATACATACAATGCACATAAAGCCTTTCGGTTCATATGATGCATGATCACACAAAACTGTGACCAAGTGCAAGACCATTGAGAGATCAAATGTTTGACCTTCATGCAGTACTACATCAGCAACCTGGAAAAGAAAAATGATTCATAGAAACATGAGCACTTATTGAACTAGTAACTCTATAACGAAACTTACATTTCCTACTTTTGTCCCTTAATTTTCCTTTTGAATGATATCATTGTAGGAGATTATACAATCTGATAGAAAGTAACTTACCACGTTAAGAGCAGACATTCTGGTTTCCACCTCCTTCCAAGGAATTTGTACATTTGAAGACAACCAACCACCAAAAAAAATCTGTTTTACAATTATGAATTATATACTAGTATTATCATATAATAGATGAGAAGTAGAAATATTATTTTGAAGACCAATAATGTGGAATCTACTACATTACTCTAAGTGCATACCTTTTGCAAAAACACAGCAGACTTTAAAAGCTGGCAAATGTCCACCATAAGCTCCACTAGATTTAACCTAAACTGAGCAAGGCCATCTGGCAAGTCCCTTGGTGCAGTCTCATTTGTATATGTTGAATCATCCACCTACCACGAAGAATGTCTATTTTAATGTTATTGATGATTGATGATGGAATATTCAATTAATACGACAAGAAGATATGGGAAAATTTATTCAATGAAAACATTTCACTAACAAAATTAAAAGGAAAGAAACAAATATAGGTAACTAGGGAACATTATTACTTAATGTAGAATAACAACACAGTAAACCAGAAGTACCTGAGAACGCATCAAAAGAGCATCAAGCAATGCTGAAAATACTGGTGAAAAAACATCTTTGACATGTTTGCTATTCTCTGTATTCTCATCATCCATTCGGACAATATTGCTTGCAAGACTACACCTAAAAGTCAAAAAGAGAAACAACTTGTAAATATTTTGATAACTACTATTTTTAATGTCGGCTATACTGAAATGGAAAGTTACCAGAACTGCAAAGTTGAGTCTGCAATCTCCCAATCTTGACTTGGAAATGATACACAGCTGTAGAAATCACAAAGGTTTAAATTTGATATGAAGAAATTGAAACATGAGAAAAGCTCCCACACGAAAACATGACCCTCGTGCAGTTTGTATATCCAAAAAGTATGTTACATAACGTGAACCGTGATTATATTTGTACGTAGATCAGACTCCATAATAAAACTGCTTGATGTTAGAAGTTTTAACGGAAATGTCACTGCTATCAAAAAAAAGAAAGAAAAAAAAAATCTTGATCTGGCATTTTTTATGTTCATAGTCATGTAAGCCTGTAAGTTAGTGTTATAAAAAGCTGTTCATCTAAGTTCTGACCTCAAAAGTGCATCCACCAGTATAAGTGCTTCTGAATGGGCTTCTATGATCAAATATGGAGCCTAGATACAGAATAAATTATAAGACTTTGTTGCAGAGAAACTAGCTTACAAGATTATCAAAAATTATTCACTGCAAGAAAACTACAATTTTTTTATTTGAAATGTGATGAACATAGCACGGAAAGCAACATGCAAAGTTAATTACTTACAGCCTGACCAATCTCAGACATCAAGCATGCAAGACCGCTAATTACTTTTTCATTTCCACTATTGAATGCTCGAAGAAGAACTTCTTTAAGAAATCCTACTTTGCTGAGAAGAACTTGTGGTAAACCCTGTAGGAAATATTTTCTCTTGAGCATGCTTATCATTGGTATGAAGAAATGTAAAAGATATGCAAATAAAACAATTAAGAATTAGCTTGTTCTTTTAATAACAAATGTGGTTCATATTTGTTATTAATTATCCCCAACATGTATTTCAAGATTGTTGCTCTGTTTGAATAATAATAATTCATGTTAACTTATCTAAATGAATTAGCCACAAACTACTATCATGCCCTAATTTCGCAGACCATAGAAATTATCCAAATTCAAGATTCCAGAGACGAAGCATGTGTGAAATATAGCCATGTGACAAAACCTCGAAAAACAGAGCTCCGGGGCTTTATTTTAATTAAGACTCTTTTGCAGGAAAGAAAATGATTAGAATAGCTAGAAAAGACTTATAAAAAATTGAAACCTTGCTACTTTTTAAATCATTTCAGAACCCGCCCAGTATAACATTTTTGGCTAAGTAAAAAAAACAAGACCGCATCAGATACTTTTATGATTTGTGGCAGAGCCATACCTCATGTCGGCCAACGAGCTCAATTAAAACCTCAATTGCCAGATCAAATGAGGATGAAACCTGCAAAACTCGGGGCAGATAGATGTAAGTGCAACAACAATATCATTTATAGGGGATCAGTGATTAATCAAAAAGATAACAAGAAAGGATATTTACCTGCAAAGAATTGAAAACAAAATTAAGAAGCGGATGGGCTAATAACGAAACTGGCAAAATTTCCGAGAAACATCCTGCTCGAACCTGAAAAAAGCTCAAACAGAAAACCCCTAAGAGCAAATTCAAACAAATTAAAGCACACATATCATATATGTTCATCTGTTAACATATTAATTAAACTAAACATTTAAATGTCACGTGTTTGTCCTACCCAACTTAACAAACAGCGCAGTATCTTTCTGCTCCGTTCATGTAGTTGAATGGCACCATTAAAGCTTTCTTCGGATTGCTGCTTTAGGAACTCTAGCACTGCGGATGTATGTGAGAGTAGCTGTTAATGCATGGGTAAATGTTAGTTTGGTAGAGTACTACATTCTAAATGAACGCAAATAATTCAAAAGGTCACCTCTGGGCCATAGTCAATTCTTTGACCGGACTTGGTTCTATAATTAGCACATTCATCTTCAACGACTTCTGGCAAGACCGTGAGCATTTCCAAAACAACGATACTGCCATCATCTTGACCTTGCAGGGTCTGAAGACTGTAAAAGAGCTTCTCTATTGGTTTGTAGTACTCCACAGCATGAAGTATGAGCATGCATAGAGCCAGACAAATCTGTGTTAAGAGCTACACACGCATGAAGGGTGTGTTAGTAAATCCGATTTTGTTACCAAAACAAAAGAACTTGAGAAATTTGACCCGTCATAAGCATATGAAAATCAGAAAGTAACATAAAAATGTGGTGAACGAGTACCTGGGATGGGCCTAAACTAAATCTTTTAGCAGCCAAAAGGAGAGCATTAACAAGAGATTCTTTTGCTTCCAGCTGGAGACAATGTCCTTCATTTTGGATCTGTGAAGTGACAATAGAACTTAGGAAGACTACAATTTAATAGCCTGGTGCCACATACAGGTCTTTTCTTGTCCCTTTGTTTAATACTAACATGTTTCTTAGTTTCTTATTTAAATTCTCAAACTTCACTTGAGTTATTGATTCGATATAATGACGGGTATTCCTGATAATGCCTGATGGCTATCTCTTATGGGGTTGTTGGTCTCTGTTTCACATCAATTTCGGTATTTTCCAAAGATGCTTAACGCTTTCCTGTATCCCATAAAATGTATGTGTAACAAGGAAGCATTAATTTTAATGATCATGTCTACTTGTTTAAAGTTACTTTTGGCATAAGTTGCATTCAAATTGACTAGCAGAGGAATATTTGGTCAGTCTCTAAACTTTGCTTATGTGCATCTTTCCGGTAGTAAAGTTGGTTCATGAGCAAAATGTGTAAGCAACCCCAAAAATGCAACAATTCTAGTATGAAGTCAGTTTTATGGATCATTTCTTATATACTAAAGACAGAAAAAAAGCGGGCAACATCTATTGCGCTGAAAAGAAACAAACAGCATTTAGTGGTCGAGTTTGGAGAATTAACTGAGCACAGCTTGTTGAGTTAAACCTAATCTGTCAAACTTAGGGGGTGCTTGTTTAAGCTTATGTGTGGGCTTATGAGCTTATTTTTCATAAGCTCTAGTTTTGCGGCTTATTTTGATGCTTGAGGGCTTATAAGAGCTTATTATGATATAGTAAGCTGCTGTAGGTCACAAAATAAGCCGGAAAACTAGAGCGTACGAAAAATAAGCTCACAAGCCCACAAATAAGCTTAAACAAACACTTTGCCCCAATAATTTAGCCAATTATAGTACCACAGTAGAGAATTAATAACAGTAAACTACTAGTACTAGTAGCATTTGGTTAAAAAAAAAAAAGGACCACCTTTCGTTTAAGAAGCTGAGCAGCGAAGAATTCGACTTCGAAATCGGAAACAAACTGCTTATTATCAGATGCCGTCAATATACAAGTAGCAATCTCCCAAGCAGCATTTGTTTGTTGAAACTCAACTAACCATTGATTAGCTGATACTCGGTTACACGATTGCGTATCGTGGTTCAGCACGTGCACCGCCTGTGCTACTTGACTCTGCAACTCCATTGATTTTTTTCTAGGGTTTGGTCTGTGCACGTGCCGGTCACGGACTCATTTCATTATAGGTTTGATCACTTATTGGAGATGGGTTTGTATTGGATTTAGTGTGTGTGTTTGTGACGTCACTGGTTTATGAGTGTTCAATTATGTACCCTAGCGATTGAGGACGAAATGGGAAATCATAATTTTATTTTTTATTTTTTTTGGGGGGGGGGGGGGGGGTTTAAGTTTTGGTCCCTAAACTATACACTAGCTTACATTTATCCCAATATGAAGAAAACTGCTTCTTTTATGAGGTGACA
The DNA here is from genome assembly GCA_910596185.1 of Chrysanthemum makinoi. Classification (NCBI taxonomy): domain Eukaryota; kingdom Viridiplantae; phylum Streptophyta; class Magnoliopsida; order Asterales; family Asteraceae; genus Chrysanthemum; species Chrysanthemum makinoi. Next base: position 83,170,442 of record OU343216.1, read on the forward strand.
AAATGAGTGGATCGGGTCGCGAGTTTTAGCGGGGTTCGGGTTTGATGGTTAGTTTAAGAGCACTAATATGGGTCGTTATTGAGTATGGTTTACTCATTCGATTTCAAATAAAATAACTTAAATAAGAGTAAAAATTTAAAAGTGAAAGAGAAGTAAAATATATATATATATATATATACTAGGCGAGTACCCGTGCCTAGCGGCATCGGTTTCTAGCAGCAGACAATTAACGATATGCAATATTGTGGTAAGTGTTTCGTATAACGTTCAAAATAGAACGTGAAAAGATCAAAATGTAATTACAAACGATTGTAACATGTGATAATTCAACTCTAGCAAAAATTCTGAACATGTATCAAACGACATATAAAAATATTTAATGAAACTTAAAATAAAACATTACATCAATTATCAGATATTAACTAAAAATACACGTTATTCGTCGCGTAAAACTTCCTGATATACAACATTTGAGGGTTAAGTGAAATTGCAATTTGTTATTATGAATATGATTTGTATTATTTATGAATGTGATTTGTAGTAAAGTTTTACTTACAGTATGATTGGTAGCATTGACTTGCAACTGTTTACAACTTTACATATGTTTGACTTGCAATATGAATATGATTTGTAGCATTTATGAATATGATTTGTAGTAAAGTTTGACTTGCAGTATGAATAAGTTGTAGTTAAGATAACGATTATGAATAACGTAATAACTTAAATAGCATAATTGAGATTTCAAGTCTTTATATGACAAAAAAGTAGCATACGTGTTTTTGTCATTAAAATTGAACAATTAAGATCATATTTCAATTTTCATAGGGAAATACATCATCTACTTTTCATCTTTTCTAAGAGAACACTATTGAAAATCAACTTTAACCGGCCTTTGTTTATTCAGTAACAAAATTCTGGGTGGGCTTGTGGTATATTGATGAGTGCGTATTCACTCATCATTTTAGGTCAAATCTGAGCTGCAAAACATCTAAAAACACTCCGAAATGCATCAAAATACTGAAAATATCTCAAAATCGTGTTTTATATGTTTCAGATGCAAAATGTTTAAAATCAGATGAAAAACGAACAAAGTTTGCATAATTGGCAGTTTCAGTCCCCCGACTTTCAGAAAATGGCAAAATCAGTCCCTAGGCATTTATTTTAAAAGAAAAGTCACCAAAGGTCCTTTTGTAATCATAAATTATCATATATAGTCCTTTGGTGAAAAATCTAAAAGTTTTGAGAAATTACAGTTTTGGTCCCTGGATTTTAGAAATTGGTATAATTAGTCCTTGGGAATTTCAAAAGTGTCAAAAATTAACCCTTGGATTATTAAAGTTTGGCAAGACCAACCCTTGGACTACTTTTCATAATTTCTGAGGTTTGGTCCCTTGGTTTTGTGAAATTGCAAAATGGTCCTTGTGTTTAATAACCAAACCAAGCCGGACCCTAGTTTATCCCAAGCCCAATCCAATAATAATCCCTTGGCCCAAACCATTTTACCCGAATCCAACCCACCCATTTACCCAACGTTTAAAATAAACAAACCCGCCCCCTAACCTGTCATCCCCGACATCTATGCCTGCAATTCCAACACCTCTGTCTCCCCCCTCCTCCAGCCACCTACAACCACCCTATTACCTCACTTTGTCTCCCCTCCCCTCACCTACCTGCTAGATGCATTAAATGCACTCAACCTCTCAACTGTCAATGTGTCCATTTCCCGCCAAAACTGAATCAAAGGCCAAGATTGCATACAATGATCCAATGGTCGAAAATAGAGGTGGGATTTGCAGAGAACATGAGAGAGAAGGATATGGGAGTATAAAAAGAAACAAAAGAGAGAAGAAGGAGGAGTTAGTTTTTATAAAATTTTACTTATGTCGTTTTTTAGATTACTGTCTTAGTTTAAATGAAAATGGTGTAATTTCAGTTTCCATGTATCACTTTCAAGTTAACAAGTCATTGTATTAAGCTTTTGAGTTTTTAATCCAAGTTTTAGATAAATTCCATGTTTCGGCTATGTTGCAAATCTCATTCTCAATTTTTTATGGTTAAGCTTTCAGTAGCTTGTATTTCATCTCAAATAAACTTGTATAAGCTCATGATAGCTTTGTATAAGTTTGCATTCAAGGTTTAAGTCACTTTGTCAAATAGTCAACAATAGTCAAACTTTTGTCTAAGCTTAAAAGTCAACAAATTTGTGGTAAATTTCTGGTTTAAATCTGTTTTTATGGGTAAGATTTATGCTCTTGAGGTCAGTTAATTCAGGTTTAATAAGGTTTTAAGTTTTAATGCAATTTGGAATTAATAAAGGAGTGTTTGGATTGCTTGTTTTAACTGCTTTAGAGGTTACAATCTTAGGTTAGATCATTGGATTTAGGTCTGCTATACCTTATTGCTTCCATTCCAGTAATTGTTTTGATACCTTTTGCACTTATAGTCAAAATACTCAGTCAACTGTTCTTGTTTCAATTTCTGATGGAATCAGTGGTTAGGAAGTTGCTTATAGGTTTAGAAGTTGATAAGTGAGTTTGCTTAGTTCTCATTTCATCAAATTACATTGAAATCAGTCTAATGATTTGCTTCTAAAACTCATTTTGGTCAATCTTTAATCTGTTTCAAAAAGTCAAACCAGATCTAAAGTCGTTTTTATGCAGAACTTGCAGCCTATGCACAAGGTTCATTTCAAGTAGATGAGGTCTGATTTTTGGTTTAGATATAGTCTGGTAGGTGTTCTTCAATTCCACAGTTTTAGTTTTTCATCGCTTATTAAATAGCAGTTACATTAGCTTATTATAGGTACTGTCCACTTTATTCTTGCTTCAGTGACCTAGTACCCTTTTGGCCAGTTTTTGTTTTGACCTCTATTGCTTCATTACTTGTCCTAATAAGCTGAAAATTGGTACTAATGATCTTTGCCAGGTGGACTAGAGGGCCACATTTTTAGTTTTCCCTGTTGCTTATTGAATAAGCAGTTGCTTAAGCTAGAACAGTGGGGTTATTTAGCTGATTTGGCTTATAGGGTCAGTTAGCTTACTCATAGGTAGTATGCTTATTAGGGGTTAGAATTAGTTTGAATTAGTTGAGTTACAGTAGTTATAGTATAATCTACCTTCTGTAGTTAATTGATACCATCTAGTGCTTATTTGCTTATTTTAAAAGTGCTTATTTCACTTCAGTTACATAGCAGCCCTTTATTCTTCCACATAGGCCCATGCTTTTATATTTATTTTAGCTTTAGGACATCATTTTAGAATTTCCCTGCAATTTTCATAATTTTTAGACACTGTTTAGTATTTTTCTTATTTAAATTCAGTTTTTAAGCATTTTTAAATAGCTTTTAATACAAAAAATTAAGAAAAGGTTCAAAAAAATAATTTTTCAATTTTCTTAAGTTTAGATAAATACAAAAAGACAAAAAAATATTTTTCTAGATTTTTCTTAGCTAAATTTGTATTTTTAAATAATTTAATTAGTTTTTAATAGTTTAAAATTCATAATAAATAGAAAAATAATCAGAAAAATACAAAAATAGTTTTGAAAATTCTATTTTGATATTTTAGACTTTTCCATTTCATAATTTTATTTTTCTAGCTTTATTTCCTATTTTCTTGTATTTTAGGTAATTATTTAATAGTTAAAAATAGTTTTTAATTAGATAATTAGTTTTAAAAATAATTTTCTTTTTCTAAATATTTTCTTTTATCATTAGGTTTGTAAAAATATCATTTTCATATTTTTAGGGTTAATATTGTGTAAGTTTCACTTTTTATTTTATACGTTTACGTAATTTTAATTTAAACGTAAGTTTTTAGTTTTAAGTTTTAAACGTTCATCATTTTAAATATAGTGATAGCGTTTATTTAATAGGTTTTATCTTTCTAATTTCCTTTAATTTTCATTTTAGCCCTTGTAGTTTATGTCCTTTTTCCGTAGTTATAATAATTCCAAATCCTTTTCCCGTTCAAATCTCTCGATCACTATACGTTTGATAATCCATTGCATAGCTCGCTGGGACATAACGACCCGGGGAAACACTATACTCCCCAGATCTTCATTGATTTCGTGCTTAAGCGGTTTTAAGCTGGTTACGGTCCGCCATTCACAAGTGGCGGGCTTGTGTGATTTAGCTTGACTGTTTGGCGCGCATCAAATTTTGGCGCCGCTGCCGGGGAGCTGTGCGTGCTGATTGTCTTACGTCTAGCAGATTAGTTGTTTGAGCCTCACTCTTTGTTCATACCATCCATCTGTATATGTTTATATTTTCTTATCTAAAAAACACAAAAATATTCTTCTCATTCCTCTTATTCGTTGATTCTATTTCTCTTACCCTCTTTTGCCGTTTAATTCTATTCTTCGTATCCTCTCAATAATTTGATTCTCTTCTTAATCCTCTATATGTTTAATTCTTATGTCAACAATCGTCAACTTCATCGTCGAGAAATGTATGTGGCGGTGTGGAGGGCCTAGTTCAAGCGAATTTTGCAATTCGTGCGAATTATCCATCATAAATTATTTTCAAAGTTATTTCGACCACCGCCACAACACGAAATACATTCTAATCTTGACAAACCAGTTCAAACATCGGAGCTACCCCAAGCACCCACCGAGGATTACGAGGACACTTTCTTTGAAGATAGAGCCCGTAATCTAATCGAACAAATTCAAACCGATGAAAAAAGGTCGAGAATTAGAATTGATTACGATGAACCCGTTCAAACACCGGTGACTAGCAAGAATGACTTGCCTAATCTTCACGTTTCTCAAGAACCAGAACCGGAGACCATAACGGAAGTGGTGGAAATTGCTAGCTCTCAGAGCACACCACTTGTCCCACCTCCTGATCTTTCTGAATGTTCTTCGAGACTTGATAGTCATCCGGATCACCATGTTGGTTTTGTTGATTCTTTGGATAAACCGATTCCTCTTCATAACTATCAAATGCAATCGTTTATTCCTTGTGTCGGTTGTGGTGAGCCTCTTTTTGGTTCACCCTGTCGTTGGTGTACGTGTGTACAATGTGGTAATGATATTCATAACGGGAGTTGTTTGTTTTGTGGTTCGAGGAATTCATTTGATTATGATCCTAATCAGAACTCATTTAACGACCCCTCAAACTTTTCCAATTACCAACCACAACCCGACTATTCTTCATACAATCAGCATACCTGCTGTGAATTTTGTGGAGGTCCTCACCAAGGATTTGAGTGTCAATCCGGAAACACGTTTGCCTATGAACAGTTTCCCATTGATGCTCAGAACTTTGGTTATGACCAAAATCCATATGATTCACCATTCCAGACTCAACAGTTTTACTGTTGTGAGTACTGTGGAGGTCCCCATTTCAGCTCTGATTGTCAAATAGGGAACCCAGTTCCTTGTAACAATCATGACTCTCACATGTTTGATACTTTCCAACCTCCACAACACTATACGGTTCAAACTCCACCTGAGCCGTTGTCTCATGAAATCTCCCAGATCTTGAAAGCTATGAAAACACTTGAGGATATGATGAGTAACTTTAAGAATCAAGTGAGTGGTGAAAAGACCATTGGAGAATTGCTAGCCGAAGAGCGAGAGGCCCGCCAATCAAGGGAAGAATTATTAGCCCTAGAGCATGCAGCTCTAAAGCGTTCCCAATTTCTTAAGGCATCTCTATATGATGATGACGAGGAGGGTTTTTATCCTTTTAAAAGTAATATTTCTCAACCCCCTCAGTCAGTTGATATTCCAGCAGTTGAGATTCCATCTCAAATAACTGCTATCACACCCGAGATTCCCACTCACTCTCGAACATGGGGGCGAGCATCTTGACACTTGTTCTGAAAAGGAATCGGACGAACTCATAAAGTCTAGTGTTGAGAACCTTGTTCCAATCCCAAGAGAGTCACAAGGAATTCTTGATCATGTGTGTGACATCCCTCCTCCTCTTGTCTTCCAAAATGATCATGTTGAGATGTTCTCCGATTCTGATGATGATTCGTTATCTTGTGGAGACATCATTTATGTGGAAGATTCACCTTCTGAGCTTGTTAGCTTAGAAGAAGAGAATGATGAAGTTACTGACACTGAAATCAAAGATGAAGCTCTTCGAGCAACATTATTGAATGTCAGTCTTCTCATTTCTAAAATCGAGGCTTTCAAAGAGAAACCTATTTCATCTCCTATCCCCGTTAAGGATAGTGACATTCTTTCCGATGATTCTATTCCGGAAATGAAAGCCTCCTGTTTTGATAATATGGGAGAGAAGATTAGTGGCAGTACCACTTTTCATTCTCATAATTCTCTCCCCGATTATGAATCATTTACATTGGAGGAGTTCACCAGTGAACCCACTCATATCAATTCTGAATATGATTCATTCACCTTCAAGGAGTTCTCAGATGAACTCACTCATATCATGACTCCGCCGGAGTATGATCAACGCTTGGATGGCAAAAATCATGATCGGGGGGAAAAGTTCTCAATCATGAGAATTTGTATTTCTATGACAAATTTTCCAACCCTCCCTCCCGAGATGCTTTCCAAACCTAAGAGCTCAACCGATATAATCCAAACGAGTGCAAGCTGCACTTGACCCGAGGAAGATCTTATCATGATCGTCATCATGATTTTCCTTCTTTTCTTCACCTACATGGTGACTTCCTCTCTTCTTCACTCGTTCGGGAGTGAGGACACTATCTTTGACCCGGCATTTTCAATTATCATTTTGAGCGGTTCTATGTATATCTCACCGGTGTGGAACTTTCGCGTGCTTCAATGTTTATCCAAACATCTTGAATGAAAGTCCGATGGAGATTGTTTCTTCCACTTCGCTTCCCCATGAACAAATTAATTCGGGGTCGAGTCAAGCTAGCGACTCGGGAATCAAAAACAGTAGCATGCCATATGGGTTTTCACCCATATTTCTGACTTCTTTCTATTTTCTACCACCCTAGTGTGGGGGGGTTGCCCACATGTTTTCAAAAAAAAAAAAAAAAAAAATCTTCTTTCTAAATAATGGCCGTAGTATTTCCCTTTCACGTTCTTTGTTTCGGCATAACCGCCGGTACTTTGAATATTGAGGGCAATATTCATTTCTAAGTGTGGGGGGGAATTCTCACGAATTTCATATATTATCTACCCAATTCCCCCGTTTTTGGCCAAAATTTTTTTGGAGTAAGTGTTCTACACTTACTCAATTGGTTATCGATCGCCATATGCTGTAAGACAAAAGGTTTGGCTAATCCAGGAGCAAACGGCTCTTGGTAAAGATTTCTCAAATCCGTTTATATGGCTTGCAATTTGCCCAAAATTGTATGGTTCTCAACTCACCATATCCTAAAAAGTGAAGAGTTGGCTAGCCCGCAAGTTTATGGCTTGTGGTAAAGGCAGTGGAAAATCCATAATTGGTAATCAGCTCACCAAAGATAATATTGATAATTTATCTAAGAGTTGGCTAGTCCAGAAGGTACGGCTTACGGTAAAGACAAAATCAAATCCGTTGAAAGCCGGTGGTTTGCTCAAAATCACATGGTTATCGGTGTACCATGGTTCTTGCTTGAACTGAAACATTTGGCTACTCCAGAGGTAATGGCTTTTGGTAAAGAGATTCAAATCCATTATGTTTTCTCAAAAGATTGCTAGGGACTAGCAATGTTTTAGTGTGGGGGATTTGATGAGTGCGTATTCACTCATCATTTTAGGTCAAATCGAGCTGCAAAACATCTAAAAACACTCCGAAATGCATCAAAATACTGAAAATATCTCAAAATCGTGTTTTATATGTTTCAGATGCAAAATGTTTAAAATCAGATGAAAAACGAACAAAGTTTGCATAATTGGCAGTTTCAGTCCCAGACTTTCAGAAAATGGCAAAATCAGTCCCTAGGCATTTATTTTAAAAGAAAAGTCACCAAAGGTCCTTTTGTAATCATAAATTATCATATATAGTCCTTTGGTGAAAAATCTAAAAGTTTTGAGAAATTACAGTTTTGGTCCTTGGATTTTAGAAATTGGTATAATTAGTCCTTGGGAATTTCAAAAGTGTCAAAAATTAACCCTTGGATTATTAAAGTTTGGCAAGACCAACCCTTGGACTACTTTTCATAATTTACAGGTTTGGTCCCTTGGTTTTGTGAAATTGCAAAATGGTCCTTGTGTTTAATAACCAAACCAAGCCGGACCCTAGTTTATCCCAAGCCCAATCCAATAATAATCCCTTGGCCCAAACCATTTTACCCGAATCCAACCCACCCATTTACCCAACGTTTAAAATAAACAAACCCGCCCCCCTAACCTGTCATCCCCGACATCTATGCCTGCAATTCCAACACCTCTGTCTCCCCCCTCCTCCAGCCACCTACAACCACCCTATTACCTCACTTTGTCTCCCCTCCCCTCACCTACCTGCTAGATGCATTAAATGCACTCAACCTCTCAACTGTCAATGTGTCCATTTCCCGCCAAAACTGAATCAAAGGCCAAGATTGCATACAATGATCCAATGGTCGAAAATAGAGGTGGGATTTGCAGAGAACATGAGAGAGAAGGATATGGGAGTATAAAAGAAGCAAAAAGAGAGAAGAGAAGGAGGAGTTAGTTTTTATAAAATTTTACTTATGTCGTTTTTTAGATTACTGTCTTAGTTTAAATGAAAATGGTGTAATTTCAGTTTCCATGTATCACTTTCAAGTTAACAAGTCATTGTATTAAGCTTTTGAGTTTTTAATCCAAGTTTTAGATAAATTCCATGTTTCTGGCTACTGTTGCAAATCTCATTCTCAATTTTTTATGGTTAAGCTTTCAGTAGCTTGTATTTCATCTCAAATAAACTTGTATAAGCTCATGATAGCTTTGTATAAGTTTGCATTCAAGGTTTAAGTCACTTTGTCAAATAGTCAACAATAGTCAAACTTTTGTCTAAGCTTAAAAGTCAACAAATTTGTGGTAAATTTCTGGTTTAAATCTGTTTTTCTGGGTAAGATTTATGCTCTTGAGGTCAGTTAATTCAGGTTTAATAAGGTTTTAAGTTTTAATGCACTTTGGAATTAATAAAGGAGTGTTTGGATTGCTTGTTTTAACTGCTTTAGAGGTTACAATCTTAGGTTAGATCATTGGCTTTAGGTCTGCTATACCTTATTGCTTCCATTCCAGTAATTGTTTTGATACCTTTTGCACTTATAGTCAAAATACTCAGTCAACTGTTCTTGTTTCAATTTCTGATGGAATCAGTGGTTAGGAAGTTGCTTATAGGTTTAGAAGTTGATAAGTGAGTTTGCTTAGTTCTCATTTCATCAAATTACATTGAAATCAGTCTAATGATTTGCTTCTAAAACTCATTTTGGTCAATCTTTAATCTGTTTCAAAAAGTCAAACCAGATCTTAAGTCGTTTTTATGCAGAACTTGCAGCCTATGCACAAGGTTCATTTCAAGTAGATGAGGTCTGATTTTTGGTTTAGATATAGTCTGGTAGGTGTTCTTCAATTCCACAGTTTTAGTTTTTTCATCAGCTTATTAAATAAGCAGTTACATTAGCTTATTATAGGTACCTGTCCCATTTATTCTGCTTGCCTAGTACCCTTTTGGCCAGTTTTTGTTTTGACCTCTATTGCTTCATTACTTGTCCTAATAAGCTGAAAATTGGTACTAATGATCTTTGCCAGGTGGACTAGAGGGCCACATTTTTAGTTTTCCATGTTGCTTATTGAATAAGCAGTTGCTTAAGCTAGAACAGTGGGGTTATTTAGCTGATTTGGCTTATAGGGTCAGTTAGCTTACTCATAGGTAGTATGCTTATTAGGGGTTAGAATTAGTTTGAATTAGTTGAGTTACAGTAGTTATAGTATAATCTACCTTCTGTAGTTAATTGATACCATCTAGTGCTTATTTGCTTATTTTAAAAGTGCTTATTTCACTTCAGTTACATAGCAGCCCTTTATTCTTCCACATAGGCCCATGCTTTTATATTTATTTTAGCTTTAGGACATCATTTTAGAATTTCCCTGCAATTTTCATAATTTTTAGACACTGTTTAGTATTTTTCTTATTTAAATTCAGTTTTTAAGCATTTTTAAATAGCTTTTAATACAAAAAATTAAGAAAAGGTTAAAAAAAATAATTTTTCAATTTTCTTAAGTTTAGATAAATACAAAAAGACAAAAAAATATTTTTCTAGATTTTTCTTAGCTAAATTTGTATTTTTAAATAATTTAATTAGTTTTTAATAGTTTAAAATTCATAATAAATAGAAAAATAATCAGAAAAATACAAAAATAGTTTTGAAAATTCTATTTTGATATTTTAGACTTTTCCATTTCATAATTTTATTTTTCTAGCTTTATTTCCTATTTTCTTGTATTTTAGGTAATTATTTAATAGTTAAAAATAGTTTTTAATTAGATAATTAGTTTTAAAAATAATTTTCTTTTTCTAAATATTTTCTTTTATCATTAGGTTTGTAAAAATATCATTTTCATATTTTTAGGGTTAATATTGTGTAAGTTTCACTTTTTATTTTATACGTTTACGTAATTTTAATTTAAACGTAAGTTTTTAGTTTTAAGTTTTAAACGTTCATCATTTTAAATATAGTGATAGCGTTTATTTAATAGGTTTTATCTTTCTAATTTCCTTTAATTTTCATTTTAGCCCTTGTAGTTTATGTCCTTTTTCCGTAGTTATAATAATTCCAAATCTCCTTTTTCGTTCAAATCTCTCGATCACTATACGTTTGATAATCCATTGCATAGCTCGCTGGGACATAACGACCCGGGGAAACACTATACTCCCCAGATCTTCATTGATTTCATGCTTAAGCAGTTTTAAGCTGGTTACGGTCCGCCATTCACAAGTGGCGGGCTTGTGTGATTTAGCTTGACTGTTTGGCGCGCATCAAATTTTTGGCGCCGCTGTCGCGTCTTGATTGTCTTCGTCTAGCAGATTAGTTGTTTGAGCCTCACTCTTTGTTCATACCATCCATCTGTATATGTTTATATTTTCTTATCTAAAAAACACAAAAATATTCTTCTCATTCCTCTTATTCGTTGATTCTATTTCTCTTACCCTCTTTTGCCGTTTAATTCTATTCTTCGTATCCTCTCAATAATTTGATTCTCTTCTTAATCCTCTATATGTTTAATTCTTATGTCAACAATCGTCAACTTCATCGTCAGAAATGTATGTGAGCGGTGTGGAGGGCCTAGTTCAAGCGAATTTTGCAATTCGTGCGAATTATCCATCATAAATTATTTTCAAAGTTATTTCGACCACCCGCCACAACCTGAAATACATTCTAATCTTGACAAACCAGTTCAAACATCGGAGCTACCCCAAGCACCCACCGAGGATTACGAGGACACTTTCTTTGAAGATAGAGCCCGTAATCTAATCGAACAAATTCAAACCGATGAAAAAAGGTCGAGAATTAGAATTGATTACGATGAACCCGTTCAAACACCGGTGACTAGCAAGAATGACTTGCCTAATCTTCACGTTTCTCAAGAACCAGAACCGGAGACCATAACGGAAGTGGTGGAAATTGCTAGCTCTCAGAGCACACCACTTGTCCCACCTCCTGATCTTTCTGAATGTTCTTCGAGACTTGATAGTCATCCGGATCACCATGTTGGTTTTGTTGATTCTTTGGATAAACCGATTCCTCTTCATAACTATCAAATGCAATCGTTTATTCCTTGTGTCGGTTGTGGTGAGCCTCTTTTTGGTTCACCGCGTTGGTGTATGCGTGTGTACAATGTGGTTATGATATTCATAACGGGAGTTGTTTGTTTTGTGGTTCGAGGAATTCATTTGATTATGATCCTAATCGGAACTCATTTAACGACCCCTCAAACTTTTCCAATTACCAACCACAACCCGACTATTCTTCATACAATCAGCATACCTGCTGTGAATTTTGTGGAGGTCCTCACCAAGGATTTGAGTGTCAATCCGGAAACACGTTTGCCTATGAACAGTTTCCCATTGATGCTCAGAACTTTGGTTATGACCAAAATCCATATGATTCACCATTCCAGACTCAACAGTTTTCTTGTTGTGAGTACTGGAGGTCCCCATTTCACTCGATTGTCAAATAGGGACCCCAGTTCCTTGTAACAATCATGACTCTCACATGTTTGATACTTTCCAACCTCCACAGCACTATACGGTTCAAACTCCACCTGAGCCGTTGTCTCATGAAATCTCCCAGGATCTTGAAACCGCTATGAAAACACTTGAGGATATGATGAGTAACTTTAAGAATCAAGTGAGTGGTGAAAAGACCATTGGAGAATTGCTAGCCGAAGAGCGAGAGGCCCGCCAATCAAGGGAAGAATTATTAGCCCTAGAGCATGCAGCTCTAAAGCGTTCCCAATTTCTTAAGGCATCTCTATATGATGATGACGAGGAGGGTTTTTATCCTTTTAAAAGTAATATTTCTCAACCCCTCGGTCGGTTGATATTCCGCAGTTGAGATTCCATCTCAAATAACTGCTATCACACCCGAGATTCCCACTCACTCTCTGAACATGGGGGACGAGCATCTTGACACTGTTCCTGAAAAGGAATCGGACGAACTCATAAAGTCTAGTGTTGAGAACCTTGTTCCAATCCCAAGAGAGTCACAAGGAATTCTTGATCATGTGTGTGACATCCCTCCTCCTCTTGTCTTCCAAAATGATCATGTTGAGATGTTCTCCGATTCTGATGATGATGATTCGTTATCTTGTGGAGACATCATTTATGTGGAAGATTCACCTTCTGAGCTTGTTAGCTTAGAAGAAGAGAATGATGAAGTTCGCGACACTGAAATCAAAAATGAAGCTCTTCGAGCAACATTATTGAATGTCAGTCTTCTCATTTCTAAAATCGAGGCTTTCAAAGAGAAACCTATTTCATCTCCTATCCCCGTTAAGGATAGTGACATTCTTTCCGATGATTCTATTCCGAAATGAAAGCCTCTTTTTTTGATAATATGGGAGAGAAGATTAGTGGCAGTACCACTTTTCATTCTCATAATTCTCTCCCCGATTATGAATCATTTACATTGGAGGAGTTCACCGGTGAACCCACTCATATCAATTCTGAATATGATTCATTCACCTTCAAGGAGTTCTCAGATGAACTCACTCATATCATGACTCCGCGGGAGTATGATCGCTTGGATGGCAAAAATCATGATCGGGGGGAAAAGTTCTCAATCATGAGAATTTGTATTTCTATGACAAATTTTCCAACCCTCCCTCCCGAGATGCTTTCCAAACCTAAGAGCTCAACCGATATAATCCAAACGAGTGCAACTGCACTTGACCACGAGGAAGATCTTATCATGTTCGTCATCATGATTTTCCTTCTTTTCTTCACCTACCTGGTGACTTCCTCTCTTCTTCACTCGTTCGGGAGTGAGGACACTATCTTTGACCCCGGCATTTTCAATTATCATTTTTGAGCCGGTTCTATGTATATCTCATCGGTGTGGAACTTTCGCGTGCTTCAATGTTTATCCAAACATCTTGAATGAAAGTCCGATGGAGATTGTTTCTTCCACTTCGCTTCCCCATGAACAAATTAATTCGGGGTCGAGTCAAGCTAGCGACTCGGTAATCAAAAACAGTAGCACGCCATATGGGTTTTCACCCATATTTTTGACTTCTTTCTACTTTCTACCACCCTAGTGTGGGGGGGTTGCCCACATGTTTTCAAAAAAAAAAAAAAATCTCCTTTCTAAATAATGGCCGTAGTATTTCCCTTTCACGTTCTTTGTTTTGGCATAACCGCTTTGGTACTTTGAATATTGAGGGCAATATTCATTTCTAAGTGTAGGGGGAATTCTCACGAATTTCATATATTATCTACCCAATTCCCCCGTTTTTGGCCAAAATTTTTTGGAGTAAGTGTTCTACACTTACTCAATTGGTTATCAGTCCGCCATATCTGTAAGACAAAAGGATTGGCTAATCGAGGAGCAAACGGCTCTTGGTAAAGATTTCTCAAATCCGTTTATATGGCTTGCAATTTGCCCAAAATTGTATGGTTCTCAACTCACCATATCCTAAAAGTGAAGAGTTGGCTAGCCCGCAAGTTTATGGCTTGTGGTAAAGGCAATGGAAAATCCATAATTGGTAATCAGCTCACCAAAGATAATATTGATAATTTATCTAAGAGTTGGCTAGTCCAGAAGGTTACGGCTTCTGGTAAAGACAAAATCAAATCCGTTGAAAGCTGGTGGTTTGCTCAAAATCACATGGTTATCGGTGTACCATGGTTCTTGCTTGAACTGAAACATTTGGCTACTCCAGAAGTAATGGCTTTTGGTAAAGAGATTCAAATCCATTATGTTTTCTCAAAAGATTGCTAGGGACTAGCAATGTTTTAGTGTGGGGGATTTGATGAGTGCGTATTCACTCATCATTTTAGGTCAAATCTGAGCTGCAAAACATCTAAAAACACTCCGAAATGCATCAAAATACTGAAAATATCTCAAAATCGTGTTTTATATGTTTCAGATGCAAAATGTTTAAAATCAGATGAAAAACGAACAAAGTTTGCATAATTGGCGTTCAAATTCCGACTTTCAGAAAATAGCAAAATCAGTCCCTAGGCATTTATTTTAAAAGAAAAGTCACCAAAGGTCCTTTTGTAATCATAAATTATCATATATAGTCCTTTGGTGAAAAATCTAAAAGTTTTGAGAAATTACAGTTTTGGTCCTTGGATTTTAGAAATTGGTATAATTAGTCCTTGGGAATTTCAAAAGTGTCAAAAATTAACCCTTGGATTATTAAAGTTTGGCAAGACCAACCCTTGGACTACTTTTCATAATTTCTGAGTTTGGTCCCTTGGTTTTGTGAAATTGCAAAATGGTCCTTGTGTTTAATAACCAAACCAAGCCGGACCCTAGTTTATCCCAAGCCCAATCCAATAATAATCCCTTGGCCCAAACCATTTTACCCGAATCCAACCCACCCATTTACCCAACGTTTAAAATAAACAAACCCCCCTAACACTGTCATCCCCGACATCTATGCCTGCAATTCCAACACCTCTGTCTCCCCCCTCCTCCAGCCACCTACAACCACCCTATTACCTCACTTTGTCTCCCCTCCCCTCACCTACCTGCTAGATGCATTAAATGCACTCAACCTCTCAACTGTCAATGTGTCCATTTCCCGCCAAAACTGAATCAAAGGCCAAGATTGCATACAATGATCCAATGGTCGAAAATAGAGGTGGGATTTGCAGAGAACATGAGAGAGAAGGATATGGGAGTATAAAAGAAGCAAAAAGAGAGAAGAGAAGGAGGAGTTAGTTTTTATAAAATTTTACTTATGTCGTTTTTTAGATTACTGTCTTAGTTTAAATGAAAATGGTGTAATTTCAGTTTCCATGTATCACTTTCAAGTTAACAAGTCATTGTATTAAGCTTTTGAGTTTTCAATCCAAGTTTTAGATAAATTCCATGTTTCTGGCTACTGTTGCAAATCTCATTCTCAATTTTTTATGGTTAAGCTTTTGTTAGCTTGTATTTCATCTCAAATAAACTTGTATAAGCTCATGATAGCTTTGTATAAGTTTGCATTCAAGGTTTAAGTCACTTTGTCAAATAGTCAACAATAGTCAAACTTTTGTCTAAGCTTAAAAGTCAACAAATTTGTGGTAAATTTCTGGTTTAAATCTGTTTTTCTGGGTAAGATTTATGCTCTTGAGGTCAGTTAATTCAGGTTTAATAAGGTTTTAAGTTTTAATGCAATTTGGAATTAATAAAGGAGTGTTTGGATTGCTTGTTTTAACTGCTTTAGAGGTTACAATCTTAGGTTAGATCATTGGATTTAGGTCTGCTATACCTTATTGCTTCCATTCCAGTAATTGTTTTGATACCTTTTGCACTTATAGTCAAAATACTCAGTCAACTGTTCTTGTTTCAATTTCATGGAATCGGTGGTTAGGAAGTTGCTTATAGGTTTAGAAGTTGATAAGTGAGTTTGCTTAGTTCTCATTTCATCAAATTACATTGAAATCAGTCTAATGATTTGCTTCTAAAACTCATTTTGGTCAATCTTTAATCTGTTTCAAAAGTCAAACCGATCTAAAGTCGTTTTATGCAGAACTTGCGGCTTATGCACAAGGTTCATTTCAAGTAGATGAGGTCTGATTTTGGTTTAGATATAGTCCGGTAGGTGTTCTTCAATTCCACGTTTTAGTTTTTCATCAGCTTATTAAATAAGCGTTACATTAGCTTATTATAGGTACTGTCCCATTTATTCGCTTCAGCTGACTAGTACTTTTGGCGCTTTTGTTTTGACCTCTATTGCTTCATTACTTGTCCTAATAAGCTGAAAATTGGTACTAATGATCTTTGCCAGGTGGACTAGAGGGCCACATTTTTAGTTTTCCCTGTTGCTTATTGAATAAGCAGTTGCTTAAGCTAGAACATGGGGTTATTTAGTGATTTGGCTTATAGGGTCAGTTAGCTTACTCATAGGTAGTATGCTTATTAGGGGTTAGAATTAGTTTGAATTAGTTGAGTTACAGTAGTTATAGTATAATCTACCTTCTGTAGTTAATTGATACCATCTAGTGCTTATTTGCTTATTTTAAAAGTGCTTATTTCACTTCAGTTACATAGCAGCCCTTTATTCTTCCACATAGGCCCATGCTTTTATATTTATTTTAGCTTTAGGACATCATTTTAGAATTTCCCTGCAATTTTCATAATTTTTGACACCTTTGTTTAGTATTTTTCTTATTTAAATTCAGTTTTTAAGCATTTTTAAATAGCTTTTAATACAAAAAATTAAGAAAAGGTTCAAAAAAATAATTTTTCAATTTTCTTAAGTTTAGATAAATACAAAAAGACAAAAAAATATTTTTCTAGATTTTTCTTAGCTAAATTTGTATTTTTAAATAATTTAATTAGTTTTTAATAGTTTAAAATTCATAATAAATAGAAAAATAATCAGAAAATTACAAAAATAGTTTTGAAAATTCTATTTTGATATTTTAGACTTTTCCA
Organism: Chrysanthemum makinoi; assembly: GCA_910596185.1. Classification (NCBI taxonomy): domain Eukaryota; kingdom Viridiplantae; phylum Streptophyta; class Magnoliopsida; order Asterales; family Asteraceae; genus Chrysanthemum; species Chrysanthemum makinoi. Next base: position 83,187,436 of record OU343216.1, read on the forward strand.
TTTCATAATTTTATTTTTCTAGCTTTATTTCCTATTTTCTTGTATTTTAGGTAATTATTTAATAGTTAAAATAGTTTTTAATTAGATAATTAGTTATAAAAATAATTTTCTTTTCTAAATATTTTCTTTTATCATTAGGTTTGTAAAAATATCATTTTCATATTTTTAGGGTTAATATTGTGTAAGTTTCACTTTTTATTTTATACGTTTACGTAATTTTAATTTAAACGTAAGTTTTTAGTTTTAAGTTTTAAACGTTCATCATTTTAAATATAGTGATAGCGTTTATTTAATAGGTTTTATCTTTCTAATTTCCTTTAATTTTCATTTTAGCCCTTGTAGTTTATGTTCTTTTCCGTAGTTATAATAATATTCTAATCCTTTTCCCGTTCAAATTCCTCGATCGCTAAACGTTTGATAATCCATTGCATAGCTTCGGGACATAACGACCGGGGAAACACTATACTCTCCAGATCTTCATTGATTTCGTGCTTAAGCAGTTTTAAGCTGGTTACGGTCCGCCATTCACAAGTGGCGGGCTTGTGTGATTTAGCTTGACTGTTTGGCGCGCATCATATATCTTGTTAGTACTTACTTTATTTTGCCTATGACAATGATAATGTTCAAATTCTGTCTATAATAACTCATGATATTTGGGCAAGCGTTCCCACATAATAATGCAACAACTTGTCATCCAAAAATAACATTGACTTGCCCCTATATTTAGGATTGAGTTGTCATTCCTATGATTTCTATATTTTCGAAAGTCAAATCACAATAAAAGCACTGATTTGCAATGCATAAGTATACATTCAAGATGAGGAGGAAATCAAGACATGTAGAATTCATCGTTTATTTATAATGTATAGTTCTTGTTAAACAAGATGTTTTAACAATAAGGAAGCACATAGATGCTTAAGCAAAGACATAAATTCTATTCTTTACCACAGTCACTTTTTCGATCAAACTATAAACTCTTTTCTGACCAACAACGATTACTCGAGTCTCAACAATTGGCATTGGAGTTCTTCCTCTTCCTCTACATCATCATCATTTGAGCTGTAAAAAAACATTATAAAGACAAATTAGAACACAATATCTATATTAGTAACTGAGATGAATTAACATAAAGAAAAACATTTACTCTTTGCTAAACACCAACCATTGATCAAAACTATTCGAAGCTTGAAACTATGGTCATAAATATTACAAGGCATCCCAAAATGTAACTAAACACAGATGTAAAGAAAACCAACCTCAAGATCATCGTCAACATTTTTTTAATTTTTCATTGCCATCTATCTCTTCTATGCGAATGAAACTAAACACGAATGAAATAAATTAACACATTAGAACTGTTTATATAGGCATTGGAAAAAAACCTTGCCATAAATAGTGTTTTAAGTTTGAACTTCAAAATTAAAAGACTAAATACATTTCCTGCCATGTCTTTCAATTTTCAGTCATGCATATGTAATGGACAGACAATACTTTCCACTCGTGTATTAAGGCCTTGAATTGTTTCCACTCGTGTATTAAGGCCTTGAATTGTTTCCAATACTTTCCACGTTCAAAGCCATGTAAGTATCATAAGCCTCAAAATATTGGGTCCAAAAGAGTTAAGTAAAAAACTTCAAATCTAACAAAATGAATAAAAGAGATGATACTAAAAAGATAACCACACATCTCCGGCAAAGGTCTTTTGCAACCGCGAATTCCATGAAAGGAATCGACGGGGCGACTACAAAAAAAAATTCTTTAAAACTCAGAACTTTAAAACCAAATTTTACAGTACCTTTAAAACTCAAAAAACACCTTTAAAACCAAATCTTTAAAAAAAATTCTTTAAAACTAAGAACTTTAAAAAATTAAATTAAAAATAATAAAAAAAAGTACTATAAATCTGTAAAAGAATACTAAAAAAAACCTCAAACCTTATTTGTGGCAGGTCTCGGTTCCAGGCTAGGCAGCGCATATTTTGGTGGCGGTAGCGGCATAATCCGGAGGAGGTAGCAGCATATTCAGGCGGCGTTGCATATTCCGGCTATAGCTGCTAAAAAAATTAAAAAATGTTATAACCTATAAAAAGCATTGAAAACATAAACAAAATACAAAGATTTATAAAAATATTAGAACAAAGCATACCTTCAAATACAAATATTAACAATAACTTATAGAACATTTTCGGCAACACTAACATCGGAGAAGGCGGTTTTCTGGCGAGACAATGGCGTCAGCAGTGGTGGTGATTTTTTCTGTTGAGACAAAATGACGCCATAAATTAATTAAGAGTCATAATAATCATAGATCTATTATAAAAAACAAAAAATACCTCGAAACTTCAAAAACCATTTTGGTGGGCGTTGGTCTCGGTTCTGTGGTGGTTGGGTTTCTGCTCCAAGCTTTGCCTAGGTGGTGGAGGGATTTTCGGCGGTGGTGGAGTTTTTATGGTGGAGGGAGTTGTGGTAGTGGGAGTAATGGTGTTGAGGATGGTAGTGGGAGTAATGGTGGTAGTATTAGCAGTTGTGGTGGCGGCGGAAGAATGAGATGAGGGGATTAGGGTTTCTATGAGAGAGATGAATATAGATTGTGTGTGTTTTTTTTATGTGAATGATAAATTGTATGATGCTTTTTATATCTCTCGGCTTCAATTTTCATTGACCATTCAACACTTTTTCAATTTCAATTTTCAACTTTCAACTTTTCACATTTCCTCTTGAATGTTTTTCCATTTTAGATAGTAAAGATATATATATATATATATATATATATATATATATATATATATATATATATATATATATATATATATATATATATATATATATATATATATATATATATATATATATATATATATATATATATATATATATATATATATGTATGTATATATACATATATATATTGACCCGTCATAGACTCGTTGGTTAATTTTATGCAATTAAACTTTACATTAAATACCCGACTAAACTCGTCTTCAATATTTAATAAGACTTAACCACTTGGTCTAGATCAAGTAGTCATCAGAGGTAACCTTGGGGGTTGTTTTCCTTGAAAGTCTCGGGTTCGAGGCTTGCCAATAGAGTTTTTCTTTTAGACGAAGCGGAAAAAGGAATGGTTTTATTCCCCAAAGACGAAGGTTCGAGGAAAGCATATTGTCCGATTGGATGTCATCGCATGACTTGAATCGCTAACTACTAACTAGCCAGTTTAAAAAAAATCTCATAACAAATATTAATCCAACTTGACCTATACTTTAGTGAAGGTGTGTTAGATTGCCACGTCTACTTCTTACTACTTTGGCTTAACTTAAAAAGTTGTTGTTAAATTGTTGAATTAAAAAATCAATGGGTCTAAGTATGAAAAGTGATATTATGTAGGGGTGAGCGAAAAAAAATCGAACTGAAAGTTTCGGTTTAGTTTTTACTTTTTCAAAAACCGAAAGTTTCGGTTCAATTTCGGTTTTCGTTCAAAAACCGAACCGTAAAAACTGAACCGAACCGGATTATTATATAATAGTGCATAAATAATATAATATAAATTAATAACTAAACAAATATAATTTATAAATTCATAATAATTTTTTAGTTGAATTTATAATATATTTATGTTATCATTTATATGTTTGTTATTCGATGCGTGTGTTTCCTTTACAATATATCAATACTTATGTGATAATGATCATACAGCGTGTAAGTTGATATGCATGTGTGTGCCTCATCTATACGTGTGTAATTGTAGAATTATGAGATAAACATTAATAAGCTTAGATTGACAAAAAAAATAAAGAAAAATAACCAATTTTATACGAAAATCAAGTTTGTTGGTATAAATTGGCCACACCCAAATATTAGTGGTTAAAAACTAAAAAAACCGAATCGAAATCGATAAAAAATCGAAAAAACCGAACCGCCAAAATCGAATGTTTCGGTTTTGTGTTTTATAAAAACCGAATATTTCGGTTCGGTTTCGGATTTAACCAAAAACCGATTCAAACCGAACCGTGCACACCCTAATATTATGACTTCGTTTAGTATAATGTTTAACAAGCTACGAGATGTGTATAAAGATCATCATAGTACATGTTTGATATGGTTATCGATGTCATCTTACGTGATTGTTACTAGTATAGACTATACAATGATGTTTATTAAACGAACTCTTATTAATTATACTATATACTAAAAGGCAATTGTAAACGGCGTTCAACTAATATGTATTACGGGGTAATTATCGATGTAAGCTTTTTTCTCATTGGATCCTTGATTGTAATGTGCCACGTAGCAGCGTATGAATGGTTGGTTTTTTAATGACAACAGGGTGCTACAGGAAGTTAGCAACAGCGCACCCTGTTTACCGTTCAGAAAACATCTTAGTTTAGTACTACCCTCAGTGCCTATCACTGTTACTCATCAACACATGTTAGCTCAGTGTGTGCTCAATCGTACTATCATGCACCTTTGGGTGTACTTTTCACATGGGTCAATTAACATACACCACAAATCCTTTCTTACATACCTCTGTTACTAATAAACTAATACATTAAGAAGCTTCCACATATCATCTTTGTCTTCTTCAGTAAAAATCCACTGCCATTGACAAAAAAAACAAAGCAAGAGCATCTTTGCTAAAAGGTATGACATATGTTTTCCACTTTGTCTTACTAGATCATTGTTGCCTCCAGTTTTTTTTTTTTCAACTCGTTTTGTAACCATACCAACTTTTGGCCTTCTTTCGTTTTCATCACTATTCTTTTTTGCTTTTCCTTTTCTTCAACAGGCCCTCCTACACAATAGTCCCTGCATTTACACACAATAAGGATTAGTAAGGACACTACATAAGGTAGACAAGCAAACAGATTAGCTCATGTTTACTTTCTTTGTAGGTTACTCTTCGGTTTTGCTCCTTAACTTTGCTAATCAGTTTGTTGTATCTTTAATACCATAAATTATGATTTGTTAGATGTTAGTACTTAACTATATGGTTACTTTTTTATTATCTTTTAGATTTGTTTGAGTGTGGTAGCTATTATTGTCTATTTTGGTTAATTAGTGATATTGTAAGATTCTGCAAAAATCTGCAGATTGCATGTACATGATTGTTAAGTTTATACAAGTTGCATGAAAAGAAGGGCAAAATCTAGAACTCACGGTGGCGGTCCCATAAAAGGAGGGACGTTTCCTATATATCGAGGGCCCCAGATCGGGTTACATGTTTTACTACTTGTTTTTTCGTAGCAGTTGACTTACTTTATGAATTTTATCACCTTACCATGATAAGACAAACAGTTTTTAAGACCTTAAACTCTCATTTTCATGTTTTGCTTAAACTATATGTGTTTTTTATTATAAAATGACCTTCTTTGTTGCCTCTCCTCACCACCTTCTTTACCATTCTATCTTTTAAACTTATCTTCTTCTCAATGGCCTCATCTTCAACCTCCACACTTTCACCAAACAAAAATATCAAACTCACTATCATACCTCCCAAAGCTATCTTTGTGGAATGGATAAGAGAAGACAACACTCCCTCACCTAAAACCATTCTCTTCTCACCTTAAGCACCAAGTGCACATATGAAAACTCCATCAACAAAAGGAACCTCCTTTTCCTCCTTAAAACCTTCAAACTCATCACTCGCATCCTACTTTGGAAACCTCTCACCATACCTTGGAGACATGTCACCTCCACCAAGATTCTCAAATCCACCTCCACCAAATACTTCTTTGTCCCTATCTCCAATTAGTCAATTGGACTACACTCCATCCACTCCACCACCATCACCCATCATGGGTTACCTCATCAACTTTGTTGCTCACCATGGCATGAATTATGCTTGTTGCTTCCGCAACCACAATCTCATTCATACCCTTAGAGAGGAGCTCCACTACATGTTTGCTCATATTGAGTACCTCATTTCACAACCTCTAATGCCACCAACTCCACCAACCACTAACACCATCATTCTACCACCTCCTTCTCCACCAACTAACTAAGCATCTCTATATGTTTAGTTAAAAATAAGCAAACCTTCTCTTTTGGGCCAAACATGCACTGGTGGGATTAACTAACTAACATTGGTCTTTATTTAGTTTTCTTGTAAGTTAGGAACCTTATGTATCCCTGCTATTAATTAGGATGACAATTTCTGACCCGACACGAAATCCGACCTGAAATCGACCCGAAAATTAACATGTTCGGGTTGAGTCTAAATAAATTTTGGGTCGGGTTTGGGTCGACCCATCTAACCTGCTTATTAAACAGGTTAGGTTCGGGTTGAGAATAAATTAAGTTGGTCGGCCTGCCAACCCGCTTAAAATGTAGTTCATAAATTCAAAATGATTTACATTTTATTATACGGGTTAAATGGGTTAAGCAGTCGATGTGTAAACCCATTTAACCTTGTTTAATAGATGTCTGTGCCAAATTTTGTATATAAAATAGGTCAGATGGGTCAACCCGAAACCCATTTAACCTATTCAACATGTGTAACCTATTTAACCCGCAAACTTAAGTATATATGAGGGTTAAATGGATCAGGTTCGGGTTATGTGTAAACAGGTTAGGGTTGACATAGCTGACCCGGTGATTTAAATGGGCCAGGTTCGGGTTCGGGTATTCTGACCCGCCAACCTGTCAACCCAAACCCGACCCGAATTGCCACACCATGCTTTCTTAATTAATGAATGTCTTTTGGTTGAGATATTTGTGTGATATTTGAATTGGTAGTTTCTTTATAATGTCGCCACTGGTGGCGGTCCCTTAAAGGGACAGACGGTCCTACAAATGTTTGGGACCGTCGATATATATAAGGGACCGTCCCCAACATGGTTCAAATAAGCTTCAATCTTCTTTAACTGCTACAATTGCTTCAACTTAGATGAATATATATACTTACTTTTGTACTCTAACTTATTTTTGTAGCACATCTCCATAGCTCGATTCTCCAGTGCCCTTAACAAGGGGTGCATCGATCAAGGGGGAACATTTGTATCGTCGGTTTTCTTTTCTCTACAAATCAACAACACCTTTTTGATTCTACAAAAAGGGGAGGAATGGACTAAAACTAATTAAAAAAAAATTAACTATATTTTTACATAAAATGAGTTTATATTTTGTAATCATCAAAAATGAGGAGATTGTTAGTACAAATAATGTCAAAAACGTTATTTATATTTTTCGACCTCCGTATGTTTTGATAATCACAAAATGTAAAAACAAGTTACGTAAAAATATACGTAAACAAGTTTTTAGTCGTTAAAGTCCATTTCGACATAATATCACTTAAGGTGTGTACAAACAATATATCAAACTTGTTAAGTGATCAAAGAAATATTTTTGTCCTTAAACCTCATATTTTTATAAATGTGACAAAACATTTTTACAAAATAAATTATACAAATTATTTTGTGTTTATACATAAATGTTTTATTAAGAAAAATAAATTTGAATTTTGAAAACACCCAACAGCCATTTTCCCACCCAAGGAGATGGCACATTCACCAGAAAAACATTTCACCAATAAAGGACAAAAATAGTAACGTCTTTTGGTGACGGTCCCTTATATATAAGGGACCGTCCATGTTTAAAGAACCATCCCCCGCTCCTCTTGCAGCCTATAAATATTGCACTATTTTCACACATAATTTTTACCTCTTGAGCACTAAATTTTTTTGTCTTCTTAAATCTTTCTAATCCCTCTTCTTTGATCACATTAATTTGTTGTAATTTGTTTGTAAGTGATCACATTCATCCTCTATCAAAGTGCAAAGAAAAGAACGCTCGTATTCGTCAAGAAATGAAGTGTTATAGAATAGGCATCTTATACATAACATTTGTTATGATTCTCTTCTTGATCTAAATTCTCCATCCTTGTATATTGATAGATTTGACTTGTGTGTAAGTCGTGAGTTGTAGTGTAAGTGTAAATCCGAACTTGGTGTTAGTCCATAAGGTGTTGTGTGTAGTGGTTACTATTGTGTGTAGTATTATGTAGATTGGTTCTAGCTAGGATTAGAACTCGATATTCCGCTTAGTGTCGCAAATTGGTGTAAGCGAAAGTGTACGATTTTCTCCGCTTGAAGGGAGCTTGTTGACATAGTTTGTTAGTGCAAATATTACGATATTTAATATATACAGTCTCGTTTGTTTTGATTGATGACAAACATGTAAATTGTAATACATAACGTAAAATGTACAAGTTACTTGTAATCACACTTTGTCTCAACATACATTCAACACCTCTCGATGACTCAAGTTCTCATATGTTACAACACAGGTTCGTACATGTTTGTTATGTGGCATTATGATCAAACCCATTAACAAATCATTTAGAATGTTTAAAATACGTTTAGAGTCACTAAGTATTTTAATAGGTTAATCATTCTATTTCGAACCTCATTTTACATTTTGCATTTACAAGTATTTCATACAAATACTAAAGTTTACTTACACTTGACAAAATATATTTTATTTTGACAAGCACTCTTTTACAAAAGGTAACTAGACATTTTATTAACTAGTTACATAATACATTTTACAAGTTTACCTTGATAAACTTTTAATCTAAAAATGGAAATACATGTTACATCATGTCATGCATCATCTTTGAAATCCTTGGAAGATCACTTGAATATTTTGGTTAGATTGATACTCAATATATCAAATGTAATCTTAGTAAGATTTGGTAATATCTTGGAAAGATTTGAAGAAAGATTTTTTAGATTTTCTGTCAGGTACCCACGACACCAAATTGTATAAAGGATGGAACCCTTTTAAGGGGTCCTTGGTCCGTGGACGCTCCTGGTCACTTTTGCCTATAAATAGAAGCCCATTGTTTTCTCATTTCTTCACGACTTCAAATCACATATTCTCTTCCCTCTTGCATACATTTAGATCAATCATTAACAATGTAGTAACATACATTAAACACCCTAATGATCATGATCATAATGCTTCTAACATTCATCTTTGTTGTAAGCATACTCTTTGATCAACCAAGGAAAGCTTGGAGATCTAGCCATCCCCACTCACCACAAGTTGAAGATCTATCACAACAAGTTTAGGTAACTTGTGATCTTCATCATGAAGGCTTCCTATCAATGGAAGTTCATTTAGAAGTAGTTATTCATATCCATTAGACATTTGTGTCATGGATCATTAGTGTAAACATCATTGCATCATAACAACACTTTCACCAAACTAGATTAGATGGTTTATGTGTTTGTGCCATAAAACACAAGGTTTGTTATGTTGGGCCATAAAACGTAATGGGAGTGGTTGTACCCTTGTAAAAGAACTCGACATCTAGCTTAGTGTCGGAAATATTGTATAGGCGACGTTAGGTTGGTTCTACCTCTAACTAGAACCGGTATTTAGCTTTGTACCGAAAAAAGTGTAGCGGCGATTGTAAGGTTTTCTCCGCCGAGAAGGGAGCTTGTTGATTTAGTGAAGTAACTCTCGAGTTGGGTACTTTCGGGGAGTGGAGTAGGGAGGAAAGGAGATCCGTGACCGAACCACTATAAATCCTCGTGTTCGGTTTGCACTTTCCTTTCTTTATCTCTTTACTTTTATACTTGCACTATACTATTGTTTGTGATGTGGTTTGATGTTCATGATTGTGTGACAACTTGGTTTACCATGCTTTATATTAGTCACAAACAATAATTGGTACTTTCATATTATAACAAGCTTCACAAGCGATTTGATACTAAAGATCTAAAGTTTTTAAACGGTAACGTATTCACCCCCTCTACGTTTCACATAGTTGTTGTGAACTCTCGAGTGTGTGACTCGGGGAGTAGTCTTGAAGATAGAGCTTCAGAAAGTAACCACTATAAATCTCTGCCTATCGGTTTGATTGTTTCTTCTCTTTACTCTATTTACTTTGTCACTCTACTATTTATAGTCATTTTTATTTATTGTGTTCATATTGTTGATTGATAACACATACTTCGAATCTAAAATATTTTTTAAAAAGAGTAATATGTTTTAAAACGTAACTTAGACGGTGAAACTATTCAACCCCCATTCTAGTTTCTACAAACACATATGAAACAAAGTTCTTTGTATTCATTTAGCAAGTTAGTTACTTGAAATGCTACATTTAAAAGTTAATTTTCTATTCAAAACATTTGAAATAAACACACATAAACTTAAAAAATAAATATTTATTTCAATGTTTTGTTTAGGTTATTTTACATGATTAACCTTTAACTTTAACTAATTCTCCAACCACTTTTATAAAAAAAAATAAAAAAAATAAATAATATTTTATATAATAAAAAAATTACATCATTTCAGAGTGTTTTTGTAAAACCCTTCTCATTAAAAAAATAATTTGGCCAATAGGAGAGCTCGATTTCGCCACGTAAGCAAAATCGTGTGATGTGATTGGTTAATAAAAGTCAAAATTAAATTGATTTTGGTCAAACTTTAATAAATTTGGTGGAGAAATTTGGTTGATAAAAAAAAACACATAAAAATATAGGTGTCAAATTTGTGAAAATAAAAACTTAAAAAAAGAGGAGATAATTAATAAAACTTTAGTGGTTGAATTTTTAAATATTATATAGACTTAAATGTAATATTATAAGCCTCCATGTTTTCTAATAACTTTGGATTATAAACAAATACCCCCTTATACTTTATACCCTTTATACTTTATATCTTAAAAAAATACAATGTATATGTTGTTTTAAAATAACAACATATAAATTTGCATAAGATTATAAGTATCAAGTTTTTTTACTATATACGTTCAATAAGGACTCATTTATTTAATTTTTAAAAGTTTAACCTATGTAGACACGAGTTTATATTTTAAATACGGCTAAATTACTGAAAACGAGAATATGATTATCAAATTGTAAGCACATGTTAATTTAATATAAAAATAAATATATTAATGCTTATAACAATGACTCAATGTAATTTTTATTTATTTATATAAGGATATTTAGAAAAACATTTTTCAAAAAACTTTAAGGAGTATACTTTAACTTTATCAATGTTCATTATGTGTATCAGTAGTGAAATTTAAATAACAATATTAACATCTTTGTCAGCTAAATAAAATTAAATCTTGAATTACCTAAAATAAATTTTTACAAATATTTTATCAAATTCGAATGGAATGAAAAACTCGTGCATAAGTATTAGTTGTACTTATATCACAATTTTCATGAGCAAATTTTTATATGTGTATATCTTTGAACTAAAATGTTAAAACAAATTTGATTTATGTGTAAACTTCGTTCGTGCACGAAACTTATAACTATATAATTATATGCAATTACCTTTAAAGACACAATATTCGGTATTAATCTGAGAATAATTTTTTATCAAAACCCGTCTTGCGTATTATCCGAATAATAATAATAATTCCAACTAATCTCGGTCAAATATAACTATTGACTCCTCCTATTATAAATTAGGAAGGATATTTTTACCATAAAAAAAATCAAATTGAAACATATGAAAAAGTCAATATCATGAAAATCAATTTATCTTAACTTCATTACTTCAAAATCCACAAGCCACCAACAGCCTACGAAAAACTATATATACACACTAACTCACACAATCAAAATCAACTTTTTCTTGTTGAAAACTCCAAGAGTTGAGTTGACTTTGTTAATCATGGGGACTAAAAATCATCTATCAACTTCTTTGATATAAATTATAATAACCCGTAAAATTTTGGATTATTATAATAACGAGTGTTGCGATCATCCGCCGCGTTGCGGCGGAGTTTTTTTTTTGACATTTTTATCTAGTAATTTATGTAACGGAAAAAAATGTTAGTTCCTTTTGTGCAGAAAAAATCAGCAACAAAATGCACCGTTTTGTGCAGAAAATCAGCAAACAAAACGCACCCGTTGATTTGAAGCAAGAATCACACGCATCCGAAAAGGATTTGCGACGTTGGCGTTAATTTATGCCATACGAGGAAGATGTACGAAAATGATCTGGGATACAAATTGCATAAAGTGTCTATAAGGGTCAGATAGGGTGGGAATAAAAAAAAAGGTAAAACATCCGCAATGGCTGCAAATCTAGTGATTTACCCCGCCAAGCGGGCGTCACCACTTTAGTCAAATCAAGGTAAGCGAAACGATGAGGTCAAAGAATACGTCCGCCATGGTCGCAACTTTAATAATTTGCCGTGCCAAGATCCGGACGACCTTATCTTTAATCCTCTCCACCCCTAGACTCATCATCCCCTCATATATCCCAAGATCAAATCGACAAAAAATGTCATCGTTTGTAATAACACAACGCATACACTTCTGAAGGCGAGTCTTTTGATTTGATAAAAAATGATGTCGACGGTTACAACAACAAATACCATCACCAAAGATGTTCTATGGTCAACTACCAAAGAGGTGGTAGCATAGCAAAAAAACCACCAATCATCAACACACACGAAACCATATGGTTACCCGAATACCATGAGTGTTCCTTAAGCATGAGTGTTCCTCCAACTACCAAAGATGTTCTATAGCCGTTTTTTGTTATTCATCTTAAATATCTATTTGACCCATTTTTAAAACATCAGATAAGAGAATGCGTGTTCCTTAAGCTATATAAGTATGATACGTTCATTTATTTTCACTATGTTGTTCCACATTTATTGTATAGCTGATTTGAGATGAAGTGATAAAGCGTACCTTACTTCTGGTTTTAACGACTCATACAAACTGAGACCCCATTAGTTGCATTCCAATCCTACCAAATCCATAGTTTTCTGTTGAATGTACTTAGTTTGAAAGAAGCAATTAGTTACCTTTTTCGAAAATTCCTTCCAAACCTTCTCACGGCATTCTGTGTCACAACAATCTGTGATTCACAAAACTATCCTTGTTCCAACTTGATGACCTGAAAGAATTTGCTACCAAAGGTGAGACATACAAAATAACATTATGAATTATGTAAAACAACAACATTATGCATTCTATATACAACAATAAGATAGTGACTTGCTTCTATAAGTTATCAATGTGAAGACACATAGTTGACAACACAAAAAGTTTGAAAAGATATATTGTCGAAAATATTAGTGCGCCTTAACTTTCTATAAGCAACAACAGGTTATATGACACAATCTATATAAGACCATCTATATAACACCACTAAACGCATTAATCAAGCAACACGTAAGAGCAATAAAGAACCCACCGGTGAACACAACACCACGAACACAATGGTGAACACACCTATTGAAACCAATCGTTGAACCGACCCTAATCGAACAAACCCATTGAAAGCAAGCAAGACAATACTGAAACTATAAGAAATTACCTCATTGCGTGGTATTGAATCGCTGAAATCATGCACCCCATTAACGGACGCTGCTATTGCTTTATCTACATTGCTCATGCTCGAGGTAGAAGAGTATTGCTTCCTTTCTCCGTTTCGTCCTCAAATAGGTAAAATAGAACTCGGTTTGACCTGAAATGTTGGAGGAACTGTAGTATAAAATAACTTAATAATATTTAAAGTATGTAAAGATAGTATGACCATAAGCAATTTGGGGTTAGACCTTTGATGGTTAACTCTTTGGTCACGCCATAATCTATTGACACTTCCTTGAGCTCATCCAGATCCACTCCATTACCCCTCAGACGAAATATGAGTCGAGTCAAGACCGCAAATTTTACCAAGTAAATCAAGGAGCCAATTCATTAATTATAAGTATAGTTAGGAATGTGAGGTGATCAAGCATACAACTAAGTCAAGGGTATACACTCCCAATACACACACTAACCACCCAAATAATCAAAGCATAAAAACAAAACCATAATTTCATGAATAAGCTGCATACCGGATTTACAAAACTCATGTGGAACGAAAACACCTATTTTCCTTACCGATTCTCCATTCCATTCCTAATTCGTAAAGTAATAGCCGATCATCACGGTAGCGATAGACCACCGGCTTTAGATCTCAAAAAGGTGAAGAATGTTATAGAATTTTGATCCGTAGTCCGAAGCTTCATTTTTTATCTCGCCACTTTTGCTATAACTAATATTTTTTTTATCCTTAACCGTGGCCCAAGACATGTTGATGGAGCAGAGTGAGGCGGTGAACACATAGCAGGCCGGCACATTGGGCTGACTGAAATGGGCCTGGTGTCTTTGTTAGCGGTACAATGTCGTTTTAAACGACTTATAATATATATAGTAATATTTATCACGTCAGAAAAATTCAAATCGGTTATTTTCTGACAGATGTCAATATTTAAATTTAAAAACGAGAGGTCATCTCGTTTCTTTTATAAATAAGACACCGCTAACGTGATACTCCACCAAGTATCGTATAATAAGCGTGAAATTTATTATTGTCCAAGTTAAAAAAAAATTTTAAGCATACATAAGCTTAAACCATTGTTTCGAGAAGTTATCTCACTTTATTAAAAACACGAGCTCGAACCGACCAATAGAAAGTATGGTATTAGTCTAATAAACACATTTTTGAACCAATATTGGTGTTTTATATTTCGTTTATAAAACACACTGAAAATATATTTTACACGTTAATCATTTTCAACGTGTAACTGAAATATTTCAAGCCACGTTTAAAACGTAAATGAAATATCAAAATTTCAGGAAGTTCACGTTTTAACTTCCCACTCTTTTCTACTCTCATTGTGTCGCATTTTATGCAACGATACACAATCAACTTGTTTTATAATTATTTAGTATATACATTTCTCGTTATGGAATTATTTCCATTCAAACAACAAACCGAAATTTTCCAGGTGATGTTAATAATAAATTGTATACATTATTCTCAAGGCATTGCTTTCGAACTTTCCCAACCCTAATTGAGCTTAAAAACTAGCGGATATCTCGTGAAGCGTGAAAACTACTGAAATAAATGAGCTCAGCGACTTTAAACTCTTGAATTAATGGATTTATTAATTAATTTAAATTGAGAAAACTATACATATAAATACTCATTTTTATCGAAAAATTATTTCGGACGCTTAATGGCTAAGTCCGTATTTTTAAGCGGCGTTTGCTACGTCAAATGGGGCCCACATGTGTTATTCATAAAAGATTATTACAAGTTTCAAAATTACGGTTAATTTACCCAACCCACGATCTTTCTTTTGTCCATGTTTAGCCCTCAGGGGGTATATAAACCCAACATTAGGTTATCCTCCCCATTTGGATACCACCACCACCGGAAAAATTAATCCGGCGCCGTCGCCGGTTCCGGCCAAAATTCCGGCCACCCATTTTCTTGTTATCAACGCATAGATTGATTCAGTGCCAGAAACACGTCAAGCTTAATTCACACAAACTAGCCACTTGTGAATGACTAGTCGTAAGAAACTTAAAATGGCTCTATTACGAGTCTTTGATAATGAAGTCTTAAGGGTTATGTGTGTGGATAAATCCTCAATATCAATATCAAAAATAATCACGAAGATAGATTCAAATTCTCTTAGGAAAAAGAATAATAAATCAAATCCCGTGTGTGATCGTGTAATGGATTAGTCAACCGAATCGCTTTCAACGAGGCGTGAATTGCAAACGTCGTTCTTGGTTTGGAATTTAATGCTCGATGTTTTGGATAAATGATTTTGATTTTATTAACTACGGGAATGGGAAAAGTAATTAAGGTAAACTAATCTACGGGAAATCCTAAGTGCAAATTAAACTAAAACGTAATTAAAATGCAACTACGTCTAAATTATACCCTAAAAATGCCTAAATTTACTTTTACTCTAGAAATGATATTAGAAAACTATTTTAAAATTAAAACTATTTTTTGGATTTTTCCGATTTTATAAAAATTAAAAAACTAATTTTTAACTATTAAAACTAATTTAAAATACTAAAAATTGTGAAATAAAAGAGAAAAATATGAAACTATTTTCTAAAAATCACAAATAACTCAAAAGACTTTTTAAAACTATTTTTTTTAATTTTTTCAGATTAATTTTCTAATTTCTACTAATTTAAATCTATTTTAATCTAATTTAATTTGTGAAAAATACCAAATAAAAGTGGAAAAATATTTTTTTATGCTTTTTATATTTATCTTAATCTATTAAAATTGAAAAATTAATTTTTGGAACTTTTTCTTAATTAATTGCAATAAAATCTATTAAAAAGTGATTAAAAACTACTTTAAATTGAGAAAAATAGTAAAAGTTGACCAAAAATTATGAAAATCACAGGAAAATTCTAAAATGATAATATGAAACTATGAAAAATGAGAAATCAACAGGTTATGTGTGAAATATAAAAGTTGTAGTGCAAACTGATGTGAAATAAGCTAGGAAAATAAGCAAACAAGCTATTTCGCCAACCAAACAGTGACTGAAGTTAAAATGAACTAAAATAAGCTACTAACAACTAAATAGACCTACTCCTAACAATCGATAAGCTCAGATCATTGATCAATACAAACTGCTTATACTATCAAGACAGTGAAGACCCCCTACTGTTGGGGCTTATGCACTAGCTTATCTAATAAGCTAGACTAAAAACCAAATAAGCAGTCCTAAACTCCACTTGGCCAGCTACAATTGTGCCAAAAACCAGACTCTAACTCCTTGAAATTAAGCCAATGCAACAGATACAAATTTCCTGTTTCACACTCAGTATAACTGAGTGTGAACAGGGGATTAAGGGACTAATTGAGCAGCTTATTTGATGCTTAAAATGATTGAACCAGATTTCACAAAAAGTATTTTCCAAAACTAGACCAATTGAACTTTTAAATCCCAAGATTTGAAACACTTAAACTCAAAGATGAATCAGAAATTGAATCACAAAGTTTGGTGCAAAACTGTTTTAACAGATTTTGACTTTTGAAGAACACTTATAAAACTCTGACCAAACTCAACTTTGATCCAAATTAATGAACTGATTATGAAGATATAAGACTAATGATTATAACACTAAGCTAGATCTAATAGTTTTAAGCTAATTTGCAACTTATTACTCCTACTGATTTTGACAGATTATACTAATAGATCAGTTATAAGAGATTTTTGACTATTTGAATAAAACTGCTATAACTAAAACCTGAAATGACTCACAATCACCTAAATAAGTATGTATCAAGTACTCAAAACTGATTAGCTACTCTCTATAACAAATCTATTAGCTAAACCAAACAATGATGTAACTACTGAATATGAACTAATTGACAGATTAAGACTAAATCAAGCTAAACAAACATCAAACACATATCAAACAGTACTAATTATCACTAATGAACAGATGCAAACAATAGATTGATGATCAAAACAGAATTTATGAACTTACAATATTCCTTAGCCACTATGGCTTGCACTTTGATGAAATAAGAACCACTAATCCTAATTAACCCCTATCCTAATCCAATTCCAGCTCAGTATTCAACTCAAAACCAGTATCATTACCATCCAAATCCAGATCCAAAACCAGAATAAGGATCACCAACAAAGAATCGGCAAGCTAATTATTTTTGTGATTTTGAGATTAAAACTAGTATAAGCTCACAATAAGCTACTAAAAGCTTACATGAACTTAATAAAACAATAGATCAGTGAAGATTCAATCCAAAACACAGATCTAAAGTGATTTTTATTTTAAATGATTTAATTTGATTTTTTTGTATTTTTGAGTTTATGAAGAAATAAGCTAACAACAGTTTGATAAAACTAAAATAAGCTCTAAATAATGATAGTAAGCAGATTTAGATCATAGAAAACATAAACAAACAACTGAAAATGAAAACTGAATTTATATTAATAATTGAAATTGAGTACAAAATATGAATTACAAAGCAACTTTAAAACATTTAAATTGAAAACTACTATTACTTAAAACTAGAGAGAAGGAAAATTACAGAAGATAAGATACAACTTGTGAACAAATATGAGGTCCTATATATAGTTGAGCTTGAGCTTGGAAGCTTCTCGAATTCCTTCCAAATGTGCTTCTTCAGAGTGATTTGCATCCCTTGGATCATAATAACCGCTTCCCACTTGATTACAACCCTTGGATCATGAGCAATGACCTGTTTTGACAAGTAGGAAAGCAACACGTGGCCTAGAGCACACGGATTGGTGAGGTGTCATTCCATGTGTCAGTGGGATGTCAGAGAAAGTACATATATGCCCTTAATTGTGGTTAATTTTAACCAATTACACGGGTGGGTAATTTAGGGTTTATATCTGGGTAAATTGGGGAGGAAATTGGCCTTGAGGGTTTTTATATTATTTGGATTTTGACCGGGTAAAGAGGGGTTGACCGGGTTATAATAACGGGTCATGTTTGGTTTTCGGGTTATAATAACCAACCGGGTATAGCTTTGGTTTATGTTTGGGCTCGGGTCATTATTTTGGGCCGAAGGTTTTAGTAATGGATTGGATTTGGATAAAGGTTTAAATGTGATCCAAGTAATACTTTAGGGACCAAACTTGTACAATTCGAATTTCCAAGGGACCAAAAGTGAGCTTTAGAAAATCTTTATCAAGGACCAATCATGTAAATCTCAAATAATCCAAGGGTGACTTTTGTAAAATCAAACTTGAGGATCAATTGCCAAAAGCTCAAAGTGCGGACTAATCTTGACTTTTCTTCAAACTTTTCTGAAACTTCAAAAATCATCTTTTGAGAATAAAATCTTCCAAAATACACAATCTTGACCTTCCGGCTAAAACTCTCTTGATCTCTCGTGCTCTTCGGATTTACATCGATTTGGATCCTTTTGCGTGTTTGCATATCCGCACTGCACAAGCACAAACGCAAGAAAACCACAAATATAAGCAATAAACGGCTTTTCCTTGGTTGTTTTGGGTCGCTTTTGATAATGAAAAGATATGTGTTTAAGCACATGTCAAAATACCCTGAGACGAGACCATTGCGGGTGTCCTCACGCAATGCAATCAACTCACGCTTCTAAAACCAAGGGTTCCAATCTCTTTGTGAATGACTACTAAACCTATAAACCAATTAGAAGAAGTAGCAAAGATTCCTCAAAAGAGATTACAAAAGCCTTAATTCTAAAAACGCCCCGTTTACCTTTTAATTCACATGTAGATATTACGATTAAGCACATCCGATTATGAATGACGGTTTGTTGAACTTTCATGTCGATCAATAACTCCAACATTTTTCAAACGACACGTTAGGATCATGGAGTAGAAAACACAACACAAATGAAGTGACCATACTGGATAGAATACATCGTCCATGATTTTTCACAAGTCCCAAACTAAGCGTAAAACCGAAATCATTGTTACATATGACTTTAGATGCTAACACTACCCATGGAAGTTACTTGTGTAATTACCTTTTGTTCCCATTTTCCTATTTCCTCTAGATTTTTTATTTTTGTGAGAAATGAATTTCTTCAAATTCTCGTTTAGATAACTTTTATTCCGATAAAGATACAAAGCTAAGTCGATAATTAGTTATCCGCCTTCTCTCAAGAACCATTGTCATAAAAATGAGGTCCACATCAAGGAATTTTTATTACTAACTTTTGACTTTTTCAATTTCATTTTTCAACACAATTTTTTTTAGGACTTAGACTTTTACGTGTATGAGCTATGAACCACGGAGCTTCACGGGGTAATTCCAAGACTATAGGCTTCATGAAATGAGGATCCCTGCTGGCTAGGCTAAGACCTCACTCAATCCCGGCTAAAGATCCAAGGGTCCGATCTCGACACCACAGCTCACAACTTTACTTATTACATTTCACAATTCACTTATTACTCATCAATTATTCATTACGGATCCTTGATGTGTACCCAATTTTTAAAACAAAGATTCTTTTAAGAAGATAAAGAACTAACTATCGCCAAAAACTCGACATCTCTAATTATTATTAGACAGATACGGGGTGAAACAATTTTGTGGGAACAAAAGCCATAAGTACCTTCGATGGGCTCTAAAGAGAACCAACTACTCCACGCTTAGC
Source organism: Chrysanthemum makinoi (assembly GCA_910596185.1). Classification (NCBI taxonomy): domain Eukaryota; kingdom Viridiplantae; phylum Streptophyta; class Magnoliopsida; order Asterales; family Asteraceae; genus Chrysanthemum; species Chrysanthemum makinoi. The sequence continues at coordinate 83,207,373 of OU343216.1, forward strand.
ATCTAAACTCATAAGTAACTCTATCATTTCTCGATCTCGGCAAATTTAAAATCCCAAATAATGAGATCCGCAGATGCTTAGCCGATAATTTTAGATTATCTATGGTTAAGGGAACAAGCTAGGCTCAACACGCCCTAAGTCGAATTCTATTCCTACTCTCACCAAATGAAAGTCAACAAGGTGACAAAACATATATTAACTTAGCAAATGCTTCGTCTAATGAAATCAAGTTATGCATATTTAAAGTCACTCAGGAAACTTGCAAAATCTTGGCCTTGTGAGCTAGAATTCGCATTTTATAGCTTCTAATCTAAGAGACTAGCAAAACTTTTCAATCAAAAAGACTAACAAAAGCTTACAAAAATTTTAAATTTTGATCATTTTTGCACAATTTTTCATTTTCTAAGGAAAAACGGGGTTACGAGAGAAACACAATAGAAATAAGCAAGTGCGGTCAAATCAAATCGAAGATTACCCTACCCCAGACTAGAACGGAACATTGTCCTCAATGTTTAAAGCAAGGGTATCACGAAAATCTAAAAGCCGTTTATTAAGTATGCTAGAAGATAAACGTTAGTCGATAAGATTAGGATATCGGATTTCCATCAGCATCGATCATGAAACTCGAGTGGAGAAAAGACAAACTTCGAGCACGAGAGTCTTCATATCGGGAAAATCCTACACACAACATCACAAACAACCAAACACGAGAAATCGAAGAGGCAGACCCCTTCACTTCACTTATTAGAAAATAGAAAGAAGATAGATGGATAAGCATGGGGTGCCTCCCACGTAAGCGCCATCGTTTTTTGTTACCGAAGTCGCTAGCTTGACTCGATCCCCAATTCTTGTCCTTAGGGAAAGTTTGGAGATCCGGGACAACCATAGATGGGATGTCCCCTCCGAAATAATGTTTCACACGATGACCATTCACCTTGAAATTTGGGCCATCGGTCTGAGAAAGCTCCACCGTTCCATACGGGAAAACTTGAGTGATGGTGAATGGTCCTGACCAACGGGTTTTGAGTTTGCCCGAGAATATCTTCAATCGAGAGTTAAAAAGGAGAACTTGATCACCAACGTTGAAAACGCGGTTTTTGATTTTAGCATCATGAATCCTCTTAGTCTTCTTTTTGAAAATCAAAGAATTCTCGTAGGCTTGATCCCTAAGCTCGTTTAATTCATTCAATTGAACTTTTCGGTGATCACCCGCGGTCTTAAGATCAAAATTAGCATGTTTCAAGGCCCATAATGCCTTATGTTCGAGCTCGATGGGCAAGTGACAAGCTTTTCCATACACCAACTTAAATGGGGTGCACCCGATGGGTGTCTTGTATGCGGTCGGGAAAGCCCATAATGCATCATCTAACTTATCAGCCCATGAAGCTCGATTCTCTCCTACGGTTCTCTCTAAAATCCTTTTCAAACCACGATTCGAGACCTCAACTTGTCCGCTCGTTTGCGGGTGATACGCTGTAGAAAGACGATGGGTAACTCCATATTTAGCCATAACTTTAGCAAATTGCTCATTACAAAATGGGTACCGCGATCATCGATGATAGCACGAGGTGCTCCGAATCGGAAAACAAATTCTTTAAGAACTTAACAACCACTGGGCCATTGGTGGGGAGCGCTTTTGCTTCAACCCATTTGGACAAGTAGTCGACGGCCACGAGGATATACTTATTTCCTCTAGATGATGGAAATGGTCCCATAAAATCGATGCCCCATACGTCAAAAATCTCACAGACTTGAATAGCATTTTGTGGCATTTCATCCTTCGTGAAATTTTCCTTGACGCTGGCAAGAATCACAAGATTTGACTAAATCATGGGCATCTCGATATATGGTAGGCCAATAGAATCCGGAATCAAAAATCTTCTTAGCGGTGTAGCTTGCACCATGATGGCCACCAAGAGGTCCGTTATGGAAAGCATTAAGAATATCAATAGCCTCTTGGCCATGAACACACCGCCGGATTACTTGATCCGCACAAATCTTAAACAAGTAGGGATCGTCCTAATGCTTAACATCTTTAAAAAACTTTTTCTTCTGTTGGGACGACATCCCTTTCACAATGAAATTCCCCGCATGGTAATTTGCAATGTCGGCAAACCATGGGGTGTTCGGATCTTTCTTAGCAATCATCCCAAGTGTCTCAAGAGGAAATGTTTCCGTAATCTCCTTTTTCTCGAGCACACTTTGATGGGGATTCTCAAGTCTAGAAAGGTGATCGGCAGGAAGGTTCTCCGCTCCTTTTTTGTCAAGAATAGTAACATCAAACTCTTGAAGGAGGAGAACCCACAAGTAATCGCGGCTTAGCATCTTGCTTTGCCAAAAGATACTTGAGGCGTAATGGTCGGTATACACTATGGTCTTTGATAAGACAAGGTAGGGTCAAAATTTCTCAAAAGCATAAACAACGGCCAATAATTCCTTTTCAGTAGTCGTGTAATTGTGTTGGGCCTCGCATATGTCTTACTCGCATAGTGTATAGGTTGAAAATGTTTTGACTTACGTTGCCCCAAGACTGCCCCAATTGCGTAATCACTTGCATCACACATGAGCTCAAAGGGCAAATCCCAGGCGGGGGCAACTAAGATCGAGCCTCGCTTAATTTCTTTTTGAGAAAGTTAAATGCTTCAATGCATTCGTTGGTGAAGATAAACGGAGCATCCTTTTCAAGGAGATGGGTCAGAGGGCTGGCTATCTTAGAGAAATCTTGGATGAAACGGCGATAGAAACCGGCATGACCTAAAAACCTCCGAATACCTTTGACGGTAGTGGGATGAGGGAGTTTAGCTATAACGTCGACTTTAGCTCGGCCGACCTCAATCCCAGATTTTGAAATCTTATGGCCGAGGACAATGCCCTCTCGAACCATGAAATGGCACTTCTCCCAATTCAAGACCAAGTTGGTGTCTTCACACCTTTTGAGCATGTGGTCTAGATGAGAGAGGCAAGAAGTGAAAGAATCTCCATAAACCGAGAAATCGCCCATAAAAACTTCCATAGACTTCTCGATCATGTCATGAAAAATAGCCATCATGCACCTTTGAAACGTTCCTAGAGCATTGCATAGACCAAATGGCATTCGTTGGTAAGCAAACGTTCCATAAGGGCACGTGAAAGTCGTTTTCTCTTGATCCCGCGGATCAATCGGAATTTGAAAGTAACCGGAAAAACCATCGAGAAAGCAATAGAACTCATTTCCCGCTAAACGCTCGAGCATCTGATCCATAAAAGGTAGCGGGAAATGATCCTTCCTTGTAGCATCATTCAACTTTCGATAATCAATACACACCCTCCATCCGGTGACGAGGCGTGTGGAAATCAATTCATTATCTTCATTGGCAATGACGGTCATTCCACCTTTCTTAGGAACACAATGGATAGGGCTAACCCATGAGCTATCGGAGATTGGGTAAATGATTCCGGCGTCAAGGAGTTTTAGAACTTCCTTTTTGATAACGTCATGAATTTTTGGGTTAACCCTACGTTGTTGTTGAATAACGGGTTTACAATCATCTTCCATTAAGATCTTATGAGTACAAAAACGAGGGTTTATTCCTTGATATCGAAATTTGCCAAGCGATGGTACTCTTATGTTTACGAAGAATCTCCAAAAGTGCGGTTTTCTCCTCATCTTTCAAGTTTTTAGCAATGATGACGGGAAATTTGTTCAGTTCTTCAAGAAAAGCATATTCAAGATGAGGAGGTAAATCCTTGAGCTCGGGCTCCGAAGGTTTTTCGTTAGACGTTTGTACTTCTTTGATTTCTTCAATCGTAATCTCTTTCGGAGGGAGTGACGGTAATGGATCTTCATTTAGCAATTGTTCAAGATAAAGGATATCTCCTCCTAATCATAAAAACCATCATCAATTCCCGGTGGAATCGATTCATCAATAGCAAGAAACTCATCGATCTCTTCCAAAAGGAAATCACCTCCCTCAAACGGAGTAAAAGAGGGGGAAGAGTCGGCAATTATAGGCTCGGAAGATGGTTCAAAATGTGAATCAGTAGAATTGTGAGCAAAACCGAGAACTTCTTGAGCGTACTCCTCACAAGAAACATCAATAACGCCGATTCGATTGATGGAAGCATCGTCGAAATTTGAGGAGTACCTCATCGTTTGATTAATGTTGAATGTGACGGCTTCTTGATTAACTCGTAACGTAATCTCTCCTTTATAGACATCAATCAACGCATGGCCCGTCCTTAAGAAACTTCTTCCGAGAATTAAGGGTACTCGAGGATCGGCATCAAAATCGACTACAACAAAATCGCGGAAAATCGAATTCCCCCACTTTAACAAAGAAATCCTCGGCTATACCCTTTGGTTTCGTAGTAGTACGATCGGCTAGCTCGAGAGTCATACACGTTGGGGTAAGTGGGGTAACGAAAGCTTTTCGTAGATTGAGTTTGGCATTAGATTGATACTCGCGCCAAGATCGGCCAAGGCGGAGCATTGAACAATTCCTTGAAAATCACATGGAATGAGGAATTTGCCGGGGTCACCTAACTTTACGGGAAGTTTCTTGAGGATAACCGCCGAACAATTCTCATTCAGAGATGTCGTAGCAAGCTCATATAGTTTCTCCTTGTTTGTAAGCAATCCCTTAATCGTAGAAGCAAGTTTGGGCATCAAGAGAAGAGCATCCGCAAAACTAATTTCCACATTCAAGTCTTTGAAGATTTGGAAGAACGTTTCCATTTGATGATTCGACTTTTCACGAAGAGTTTGATCTTTAAGACGAGACGGATATGGGATAGACGGTTTTGGATTAGCTTTCTTCACATTAACGGAGCATCTTCGGCTCGAATCTTGGACAACCGTGGGTTGGACATTCTCGACTCCCTTATCAAGAGGGAAGCACGGGTCCTTTGTCACCCCGGTCTCACGGTCTACCACATGAGAAGAAGAAGAAGAAGAAGAATTAGTGGTAGGAGCCGTAGGTCCATCGTAAGCTACACCACTTCGGGTAGTGATTGCTTTCATGTCACCTCTCGGGTTTGGAATCGTATTGCTTGGAAGAGAACCGAAACCCGAGGGTTGAGAATAAGATGTGGACGGTTGACTGGCTTGAAAGAAACTAGCCATCATATTCTTTATTTCGCATATTTGTTGCTTGTAGCTCCCATCTCCTTTTTGAAGTCCGTCCTCATGCCGTTAATTTGATTTTGCAAACTTTTAATGGTGTAATCGAAGTTCTTCATGTAAGCTAGAAAATCGTTGTTCGAGGCGGCTTGAGGAGGTGCTTGATAAGATTGTTGAGGAGGAGGTGGTTGTTGGTAAACTTGAGGTGGAGGAGCTTGGTAGTGTTGATTTCCATGATTAAAATTAGCTCCTCGGTTCGATTAACATGATGATTAACATTGAAACGGTTTTGATTATGGTTTTGTTGTTGAGGTTGGTTGAAACCGGGAGGTCCGAGATAATTGTTTGAACGGTAGCTAAGAAGATTTCGATCTCCTGGCGGTTGATTGTAGTTTCCTCAGAAGCATAAACATTCTCATGTGCGTAGCCACCGACGGCTGGGCACTCGGAATAAGAATGTGGACCTCCACAAGTCTCACAATCGGTGTACCGCTTTCACTTGTTGGTTGATTCGATTATTCATCCGAGTAATCCGTAAGATATCATCGATCTTTTGTTCATGGCGGCTATTTCGAGAGAGAAGACGTATTTGATCGAGATGATGCACCCCTTTCGCGTAGAATCCCAATAGCTATAATGAGCGGTCATGTTCTCAATAAGATCGTAACATTCCTCGGGACGTCTTTTCATGAAAGTTCCACCGCCAGCGAAGATTAATCGTTTCACGGTGCCTCAACGTTAAACCATTATAAAACGTATCAATTTGAGTGACAAGCAACATGTTATGATTCGGACATCGATCAATCGCAAGCTTATATCGCTCCCAAGCTTCAAACAAAGATTCGGGATATTGCCGAAATTACCGATATCGCTCCTCAATTTCGTCACCATCGACGGTGGAAAGTACTTTGCCGTAAACTTCAAACCATTTCCTCGAAAGTATGAATTGAATTCTTCGGGAGTCGATCAAACCAAGATGTGGCATGATGAGTCAAAGAGTATGGAAAAGATACGCACGAAGGGCGCCATCGGAGACCCCATTCGCTTTCATACTGAGTGGCGGTCAAAAATTTATCAAGATGTTTGTTTGCATCGTCATCGGGTAAACCATGGAATTGACAACTGCTTTTTACTTGTTCTATCATATGATGTTTCAAGCTAAAATCGGTAGCTTGAAAATTAGTCGGTGCAATTGGTCCTCCCTCCCGTACATTGTAGGTTGACATAACTCCTCCATCGTTCGGAGATCGGGAGCTACATGTTGATTATCGGGAGGAGGATTAGGACCGGGTATTGGTGGTCCGTGGGAGCACCATATTACGTAACTCGGCATGCTTCGATTCGCTTCAAGTCGTCTAGATCGAGATCGAAAAGTGCATGCACTTAAAACCAAGGCAATTAAAATGATACGTGATTCGAAAACACAATGAACTTAACCAATAATCCCAAGTGAATAAATCACCTCTATAAGACAAACGCAAGCGGAGAAGCTTATTTAGGTCAACGCTGAAGCTTATTAAAACCCGCTTTTTACGACGCAATTTAATGTCGCCGTCCCTATACCCACCACACGCTTTGTTTATCAAATAGAAGTAAATAAATCCACAAGTTTACACAAAGGCAAGTTTTTGATCTTTAGTTCGGGAACTTATTAATGATAACACCTCCGCTGAGAATGTTATATAATTGGTGTATTCTATTTTAGCTCAAAATCAAAAGAGAAAATCTTTTTGTATTTTTAATATGATATATATATATACAAAAGAAAAAGGAAAATATTTTTACTTTTTTATTTTATAGAAAAATAGTAACTTCACGAATGAAGGATCTCGAGTCACTAATCGTCAAACCTCAAACGATATTGTCGTGACACAACCTCCCGCGGCCAAAATTTGATTCAATGCCGTAAACACGCCAAGCTTAATTCACACAAACTAGCCACTTGTGAATGACTAGTCGTAAGAAACTTAAAACGGCTCGGACACTGAGTCTTTGATAATGAAGGCTTAAGGGTTATGTGTGTGGATAAATCCTCAATATCAATATCAAAAATAATCACGAAGATAGATTCAAATTCTCTTAGGAAAAAGAATAATAAATCAAATCCCGTGTGTGATCGTGTAGTACGGATTAGTCAACCCGAATCGCTTTCCCAACGAGGCGGAATTGCCAACGCCGTTTTTGGTTTGGAATTTAATGCTAGATGTTTTGGATAAATGATTTTGATTTTATTAACTACGGGAATGGGAAAAGTAATTAAGGTAAACTAATCTACGGGAAATCCTAAGTGCGAATTAAACTAAAACGTAATTAATAAAACGTAATAAAAATGCAACTACGTCTAAATGATACCCTAAAAATGCCTAAATTTACTTTTACTCTAGATATGATATTAGAAAACTATTTTAAAATTAAAACTATTTTTTAGGCTTTTTCTTGATTTTATTAAAATTAAAAACTAATTTTTAACTATTAAAACTAATTTAAAATACTAAAAATTATAAAATCAAAGAGAAAAATATGAAACTATTTTCTAAAAATCACAAATAACTCAAAAGACTTTTTAAAACTATTTTTTTATTTTTCAGATTAATTTTCTAATTTCTACTAATTTAAAACTATTTTAATCTAATTTAAATTGTGAAAAATACCAAATAAAAGTGGAAAAATATTTTTTTATGCTTTTTATATTTATCTTAAACTATTAAAATTGAAAAATTATTTTTGGAACTTTTTCTCAATTATTTGCAATAAAATCTATTAAAAAGTGATTAAAAACTACTTTAAATTGAGAAAAATAGTAAAAGTTGACCAAAAATTATGAAAATCACAGGAAAATTCTAAAATGATAATATGAAACTATGAAAAATGAGAAATCAGCAGCTTATGTGTGAAAATAAAAGTTGTAGTGCAAACTGATGTGAAATAAGCTAGGAAAATAAGCAAACAAGCTATTTAGCCAACCAAACAAAGGATGAAGCTAAAATGAACTAAAATAAGCTACTAGCAACTAAATAGACCTACTCCTAACAATCTATAAGCTCAGATCATTGATCAATACAGCTGCATACTATCAAGCAGTGAAGACCCCCTACTGTTGGCTTATGCACTAGCTTATCTAAGCTAGACTAAAACCAAATAAGCGGCCCTAAACTCCACTTGGCCAGCTACAATTGTGCCAAAACCAGACTCTAACTCCTTGAAATTGCCAATGCAACAGAGTACAAATTTCTGCTTTCACACTCAAGATATAAAGTGTGAACAGCGAGATAGGACTAATGAAGCTTATTTGATGCTTAAAATGATTGAACAGATTTGACAAAAGTATTTTCCAAAACTAGACCAATTGAACTTTTAAATCCCAAGATTTGAAACACTTAAACTCAAAGATGAATCAGAAATTGAATCACAAAGTTTGGTGCAAAACTGTTTTAACAGATTTTGACTTTTGAAGAACACTTATAAAACTCTGACCAAACTCAACTTTGATCCAAATTAATGAACTGATTATGAAGATATAAGACTAATGATTATAACACTAAGCTAGATCTAATAGTTTTAAGCTAATTTGCAACTTATTACTCCTACTGATTTTGACAGATTATACTAATAGATCAGTTATAAGAGATTTTTGACTATTTGAATAAAACTGCTATAACTAAAACCTGAAATGACTCACAATCACCTAAATAAGTATGTATCAAGTACTCAAAACTGATTAGCTACTCTCTATAACAAATCTATTAGCTAAACCAAACAATGATGTAACTACTGAATATGAACTAATTGACAGATTAAGACTAAATCAAGCTAAACAAACATCAAACACATATCAAACAGTACTAATTATCACTAATGAACAGATGCAAACAATAGATTGATGATCAAAACAGAATTTATGAACTTACAATATTCCTTAGCCACTATGGCTTGCACACTGATGAAATAAGAACCACTAATCCTAATTAACCCCTATCCTAATCCAATTCCAGCTCAGTATTCAACTCAAAACCAGTATCATTACCATCCAAATCCAGATCCAAAACCAGAATAACAGATCACCAACAGCAACTGTAGCAACTGAATTATTTTTGTGATTTTGAGATTAAAACTAGTATAAGCTCACAATAAGCTACTAAAAGCTTACATGAACTTAATAAAACAATAGATCAGTGAAGATTCAATCCAAAACACAGATCTAAAGTGATTTTTATTTTTTAATGATTTAATTTTTTTTTTTTTTTGTATTTTTGAGATTATGAAGATAGAAGCTAAAAACAATTTGATAAAACTAAAATAAGCTCTAAATTAAGATAATAAGCAGATTTGGAATATAGAAAACATAAACAAACACTTTAAAATGAAATACTAAATTCTATTAATAATGGAAATTGAGTACAAAATATGAATTACAAAGCAACTTTAAAACATTTAAATTGAAAACTACTATTACTTAAAACTAGAGAGAAGGAAAATTACAGAAGATAAGATACAACTTGTGAACAAATATGAGGTCCTATATATAGTTGAGCTTGAGCTTGGAAGCTTCTCGAATTCCTTCCAAATGTGCTTCTTTAGAGTGATTTGCATCCCTTGGATCATAATAACCGCTTCCCACTTGATTACAACCCTTGGATCATGAGCAATGACTGTTTCACCAATAGGAAAGCAACATGGCCTAGAGCACACGCTGATTGGTGAGGTGTCATTCCATGTGTCGGATGTCGAGAAAGTACATATATGCCCTTAATTGTGGTTAATTTTAACCAATTACACGGGTGGGTAATTTAGGGTTTATATACCGGTAAATTGGGGAAAATTGGCGAGGGTTTTATTTTTATTATTTGGTTTTGACCAGGGGTAAGGGGTTGACCGGGTTATATTAACGGGTCACGTTTGGTTTTCGGGTTATAATAACCAACCGGGTATAGCTTTGGTTTATGTTTGGGCTCGGGTCATTATTTTGGGCCGAAGGTTTTAGTAATGGATTGGATTTGGATAAAGGTTTAAATGTGATCCAAGTAATACTTTAGGGACCAAACTTGTACAATTCGAATTTCCAAGGGACCAAAAGTGAGCTTTCTGAAAATCTTTATCAAGGACCAATCATGTAAATCTCAAATAATCCAAGGGTGACTTTTGTACAATCTGAAACTTCAGGGATCAATTCTGTCAAAAGCTCAAAGTGCAGGGACTGAACTTGACTTTTCTTCAAACTTTTACAAACTTCAAAAATCATCTTTTGAGAATAAAATCTTCCAAAATACACAATCTTGACCTTCCACCTAAAACTCTCTTGATCTCTCGTTCGGATTTACATCTCGATTTGGATCTTTTTTGCGTTTTTTGCATATCCGCACGCACAAGCACAAACTCAAGAAAACCACAAATATTAGCAATAAACGGCTTTTCCTTGGTTGTTTTGGGTCAATTTTGATAATGAAAAGATATGTGAATAAGCACATGTCAAAATACCCCAGACGAGACCATTGCCGTGTCCTCACGCAATGCCATCAACTCACGCTTCTAAAACCAAGGGTTCCAATCTCTTTCTACCGTAAAAACTTCAAACTATGAAGAAGTAGCAAAGATTCCTCAAAAGAGATTAAGAACCCTTAATTCTAAAAACGCCCCGCTTACCTTTTAATTCACATGTAGATATTACGATTAAGCACATCCGATTATGAATGACGGTTTGTTGAACTTTCATGTCGATCAATAACTCCAACATTTTTCAAACGACACGCTAGGATCATGAGTAGAAAACACAACACGCGCGGAAGTGACCATACGGATAGAATACATCGCCCCGATTTTCACAAGCTCCCAAACTAAGCGTAAAACCGAAATCATTGTTACATATGACTCTAGATGCTAACACTACCCATGGAAGTTACTTGTGTAATTACCTTTTGTTCCCATTTTCCTATTTCCTCTAGATTTTTTATTTTTGTGAGAAATGAATTTCTTCAAATTCTCGCTTCGATAACTTTTATTCCGATAAAGATACAAAGCTAAGTCGATAATTAGTTATCCGCCTTCTCTCAAGAACCATTGTCATAAAAATGAGGTCCACATCAAGGAATTTTTATTACTAACTTTTGACTTTTTCAATTTCATTTTTCAACACAATTTTTTATATAGACTTAGACTTTTACGTGTATGAGCTGTGAACCACTGAGCTTCACGGGGTAATTCCAAGACTATAGGCTTCATGAAATGAGGATCCCGGCTGGCTAGGCTAAGACCTCACTCAATCCCGGCTAAAGATCCAAGGGTCCGATCTCGACACCACAGCTCACAACTTTACTTATTACATTTCACAATTCACTTATTACTCATCAATTATTCATTACGGATCCTTGATGTGTACCCAATTTTTAAAACAAAGATTCTTTTAAGAAGATAAAGAACTAACTATCGCCAAAAACTCGACATCTCTAATTATTATTAGACGTGATATGGGTGAAACAATTTTGTGGGAACAAAAAGCCATAAGTACCTTCGATGGGCTCTAAAGAGAACCAACTACTCCACGCTTAGCATCTAAACTCATAAGTAACTCTATCATTTCTCGATCTCTGCAAATTTAAAATCCCAAATAATGAGATCCGCAGATGCTTAGCCGATAATTTTTAGATTATCTATGGTTAAGGGAACAAGCTAGGGCTCAACACGCCTCTCAAGTCAATTCTATTCCTACTCTCACCAATGGAAAGTCAACAAGGTGTCAAAACATATATTAACTTAGCAAATGCTTCGCCTAATGAAATCAAGTCATGCATATTTAAAGTCACTCATGGAAACTTGCAAAATCTTGGCCTTGTGAGCTAGAATTCGCATTTTATAGCTTCTAATCTAAGAGACTAGCAAAACCTTTCAATCAAAAAGACTAACAAAAGCTTACAAAAATTTTAAATTTTGATCATTTTTGCACAATTTTTCATTTTTAAGGAAAAACGGGTTACTGAGAGAAACACAACGGAAATAAGCAAGTGCGGTCAAATCAAATCGAAGATTACCCTACCCCAGACTAGAACGGAACATTGTCCTCAATGTTTAAAGCAAGGGTATCACGAAAATCTAAAAGCCGCTTATTAAGTATGCTAGAAGATAAACGTTAGTCGATAAGATTAGGATATCGATTTCCATCAAGATCGATCATGAAACTCACGTGGAGAAAAGACAAACTTCGAGCACGAGAGTCTTCATATCGGGAAAATCCTACACACAACATCACAAACAACCAAACACGAGAAATCGAAGAGGCGACCCTTCACTCACTTATTAGAAAATAGAAAGAAGATAGATGGATAAGCATGGGGTGCCTCCCACGAGCGCCATCTTGTTTTTGTTACCGAGTCGCTAGCTTGACTCGATCCCCAATTCAGCTTGTCCTTAGGGAAAGTTTGGAGATCCGGGACAACCATAGATGGGATGTCCCTCCAAAATAATGTTTCACACGATGACCATTCACCTTGAAATTTGGGCCATCGGACTGAGAAAGCTCCACCGTTCCATACGGGAAAACTTGAGTGATGGTGAATGGTCCTGACCAACGGGTTTTGAGTTTGCCCGAGAATATCTTCAATCGAGAATTAAAAAGGAGAACTTGATCACCAACGTTGAAAACGCGGTTTTTGATTTTAGCATCATGAATCCTCTTAGTCTTCTTTTTGAAAATCAAAGAATTCTCGTAGGCTTGATCCCTAAGCTCGTTTAATTCATTCAATTGAACTTTTCGGTGATCACCCGCGGTCTTAAGATCAAAATTAGCATGTTTCAAGGCCCAGAATGCCTTATGTTCGAGCTCGATGGGCAAGTGACAAGCTTTTCCATACACCAACTTAAATGGGGTGCACCCAATGGGTGTCTTGTATGCGGTACGGAAAGCCCATAATGCATCATCTAACTTATCGGCCCATGAAGCTCGATTCTCTCCTACGGTTCTCTCTAAAATCCTTTTCAAACCACGATTCGAGACCTCAACTTGTCCGCCGTTTTGGGTGATACGCGTAGAAAGACGATGGGTAACTCCATATTTAGCCATAACTTTAGCAAATTGCTCATTACAAAAATGGGTACCGCGATCATCGATGATAGCACGAGGTGCTCCGAATCGGAAAACAAATTCTTTAAGAACTTAACAACCACTCGGCCATTGGTGGGGCGCCTTCGCTTCAACCCATTTGGACAAGTAGTCGACGGCCATTTAGGATATACTTATTTCCCCTAGATGATGGAAATGGTCCCATAAAATCGATGCCCCATACGTCAAAAATCTCACAGACTTGAATAGCATTTTGTGGCATTTCATCCTTCGTGAAATTTTCCTTGACGCTTGGCAAGAATCACAAGATTTGACTAAATCATGGGCATCTCGATATATGGTAGGCCAATAGAATCCGGAATCAAAAATCTTCTTAGCGGTGTAGCTTGCACCATGATGTCCACCAAGAGGTCCGTTATGGCAAGCATTAAGAATATCAATAGCCTCTTGGCCATGAACACACCGCCGAATTACTTGATCCGCACAAATCTTAAACAAGTAGGGATCGCCCTCGAAATAATGCTTAACATCTTTGAAAAACTTTTTCTTTTGTTCGGACGACATCCCTTTCACAATGAAATTGCCCGCATGGTAATTTGCAAAGTCGGCAAACCATGGGGTGTTCGGTCTTTCTTAGCAATCATCCTAAGTGTCTCAAGAGGAAATGTTTCCGTAATCTCCTTTTTCTCGAGCACACTTTGATGGGGATTCTCAAGTCTAGAAAGGTGATCGGCAGGTGTTCTCCGCTCCTTTTTTTGTCAAGAATAGTAACATCAAACTCTTGAAGGAGGAGAACCCACCGGAGTAATCGTGGCTTAGCATCTTGCTTTGCCAAAAGATACTTGAGGGCATAATGGTCGGTATACACTATGGTCTTTGATAAGACAAGGTAGGGTCGGAATTTCTCAAAAGCATAAACAACGGCCAATAATTCCTTTTCAAGAGTCGTAATTGTGTTGGGCCTCAGATAATGTCTTACTCGCATAGTGTATGGGTTGAAAATGTTTTGACTTACGCTTGCCCCAAGACGCCCCAATTGCGTAATCACTAGCATCACACATAAGCTCAAAGGGCAAATCCCAATCGGGGGCAACTAAGATCGAGCCTCGCTTAATTTCTTTTGAGAAAGTTAAACGCTTCAATGCATTCATTGGTGAAGATAAACGGAGCATCCTTTTCAAGGAGATGGGTCGAGGGCGGCTATCTTAGAGAAATCTTGGATGAAACGGCGATAGAAACCGCATGACCTAAAACTCCAATACCTTTGACGGTAGTGGGATGAGGGAGTTTAGCTATAACGCCGACTTTAGCTCCACGACCTCAATCCCAGACTTAGAAATCTTATGGCCGAGGACAATGCCCTCTCGAACCATGAAATGGCACTTCTCCCAATTCAAGACCAAGTTGGTGTCTTCACACCTTTTGAGCATGTGGTCTAGATGAGAGAGGCAAGAAGTGAAAGAATCTCCATAAACCGAGAAATCGCCCATAAAAACTTCCATAGACTTCTCGATCATGTCATGAAAAATAGCCATCATGCACCTTTGAAACGTTCCTGGAGCATTGCATAGACCAAATGGCATTCGGTAAGCAAACGCGTTCCATAAGGGCATGTGAAAGTCGTTTTTTCTTGATCCTGCGGATCAATCGGAATTTGAAAGTAACCGGAAAAACCATCGAGAAAGCAATAGAACTCATTTCCGCTAAACGCGTCGAGCATCCGATCCATAAAAGGTAGCGGGAAATGATCCTTCCTTGTAGCATCATTCAACTTCCGATAATCAATACACACCCTCCATCCGGTGACGAGGCGTGTGGAAATCAATTCGTTATCTTCATTGGCAATGACGGTCATTCCACCTTTCTTAGGAACACAATGGATAGGGCTAACCCATGAGCTATCGGAGATTGGGTAAATGATTCCTGCCAAGGAGTTTTAAGAACTTCCTTTTGATAACGTCATGAATTTTTGGGTTAACCCTACGTTGTTATTGAATAACGGGTTTACAATCATCTTCCATTAAGATCTTATGAGTACAAAAGCGAGGGTTTATTCCTTTGATATCGAAATTTGCCAAGCAATGGCACTCTTATGTTTACTTAAGAATCTCCAAAAGTGCGGTTTTCTCCTCATCTTTCAAGTTTTTAGCAATGATGACGGAAAATTTGTTCGGTTCTTCAAGAAAAGCATATTCAAGATGAGGAGGTAAATCCTTGAGCTCGGGCTCTAAAGGTTTTTCGTTAGACGTTTGTACTTCTTTGATTTCTTCAATCGTAATCTCTTTCGAAGGGAGTGACGGTAATGGATCTTCATTTAGCAATTGTTCAAGATAAAGGATATCTCCTCCTAATCATAAACACCATCATCAATTCCTGGTGGAATCGATTCATCAATAGCAAGAAACTCATCGATCTCTTCCAAAAGGAAATCACCTCCCTCAAACGGAGTAAAGAGGGGAAGAGTCGGCAATTATAGGCTCGTAAGATGGTTCAAAATGTGAATCAGAGAATTGTGAGCAAAACCGAGAACTTCTTGAGCGCATACTCTCACAAGAAACATCACTAACGTCGATTCGATTGATGGAAGCATCGTCGAAATTTGAGGAGTACCTCATCGTTTGATTAATGTTGAATGTGACGGCTTCTTGATTAACTCGTAGCGTAATCTCCTTTATAGACATCAATTAACGCATGGCCCGTCCTTAAGAAACTTCTTCCGAGAATTAAGGGTACTCGAGGATCGGCATCAAAATCGACTACAACAAAATCACAAAATCGAACTTCCCCACTTTGACAAAGACATCCTCGGCTATACCCTTTGGTTTCGTAGTAGTACGGTCGGCTAGCTCGAGAGTCATACACGCTGGGGTAAGTGGGTAACGAAAGCTTTCGTAGATTGAGTTTGGCATTAGATTGATACTGCCAAGATCGCCAAGGCGAGCATTGAACAATTCCTTGAAAATCACATGGAATGAGGAATTTGCCGGGGTCACCTAACTTCTCGGGAAGTTTCTTGAGGATAACCGCGAACAATTCTCATTCAGAGATGTCGTAGCAAGCTCATATAGTTTCTCCTTGTTTGTAAGCAATCCCTTAATCGTAGAAGCAAGTTTGGGCATCAAGAGAAGAGCATCCGCGAAACTGATTTCCACATTCAAGTCTTTGAAGATTTGGAAGAACGTTTCCATTTGATGATTCGACTTTTCACGAAGAGTTTGATCTTTAAGACGAGACGGATATGGGATAGACGGTTTTGGATTAGCTTTCTTCACATTAACGGAGCATCTTCGCTCGAATCTGGACAACCGTGGGTTGGACATTCTCGCATACTCCCCTTATCAAGTAGGAAGCACCGGGTCCTTTGTCACCCCGGTCTCACGGTCTACCACATGAGAAGAAGAAGAAGAAGAATTAGTGGTAGGAACCGTAGGTCCATCATAAGCAACACCACTTCGGGTAGTGATTGCTTTCATGTCACCTCTCGGGTTTGGAATCGTATTGCTTGGAAGAGAACCGAAACCCGAGGGTTGAGAATAAGATGGACGGTTGACCGGCTTGAAAGAAACTAGCCATCATATTCTTTATTTCGCACATCTGCTTGTTGCTTGTAGCTTCCATCTCCGTTTTGAAGTCCGTCCTCATGCCGTTAATTTGATTTTGCAAACTTTTAATGGTGTAATCGAAGTTCTTCATGTAAGTTAGAAAATCGTTGTTAGGCTTGAGGAGGTGCTTAATAAGATTGTTGAGGAGGAGGTGGTTGTTGGTAAACTTGAGGTGGAGGAGCTTGGTAGTGTTGATTTCCATGATTAAAATTAGCTCCTGGTCGATTAACATGATGATTAACATTGAAACGGTTTTGATTATGGTTTTGTTGTTGAGGTTGGTTGAAACCGGGAGGTCCGAGATAATTGTTTGAACGGTAGCTAAGAAGATTTCGATCTCCTTGCGTTGATTGTAGTTTCAGTAGCAAAGATAAACATTCTCATGTGCGTAGCCACCGACGGCCGGGCACTCGAATAAGAATGTGGACCTCCACAAGTCTCACAAATCCGTGTACCGCTTTCACTTGTTGTTGTTGATTCTCATTATTCATCCGGTAATCCGTAAGATATCATCGATCTTTTGTTCATGCGCTATTTCGAGAGAAGAAGACGATTTGATCGAGATGATGCACCCCTTTCGCGTAGAATCCCAATAGCTATAATGAGCGGTCATGTTCTCAATAAGATCGTAACATTCCTCGGGACGTCTTTTCATGAAAGTTCCACCAAGAAGAAGATTAATCGTTTCACGGTGCCTCAACGTTAAACCATTATAAAACGTATCAATTTGAGTGACAAGCAACATGTTATGATTCGGACATCGATCAATCGCAAGCTTATATCGCTCCCAAGCTTCAAACAAAGATTCGCCGGGATATTGCCGAAATTACCGATATCGCTCCTCAATTTCGCCACCATCGACGGTTGGAAAGTACTTTGCCGTAAACTTCAAACCATTTCCTCAAGGTATGAATTGAATTCTTCGAGAGTCGATCAAACCAAGAAGTAGCATGATGAGTCAAAGAGTATGGAAAAGATACGATCGGGCGCCATCTGAGACCCCATTCTCGCTTCATACTCGAAAGTGGCGGTCAAAAATTTATCAAGATGTTTGTTTGCATCGCCATCCGTAAACCATGAAATTGACAACTGCTTTTACTTGTTCTATAATATGATGTTTCAAGCTAAAATCGGTAGCTTGAAAATTAGTCGGTAATTGGTCCTCCCTCCCGCATATTGTAGGTTGACATAACTCCTCCATCGCTCGAGATCGGGAGCTACATGTTGATTATCGGGAGGAGGATTAGGACCGTATTGGTGGTCCGCTGGGAGCACCATATTACGTAACTCTGCACGCTCGATTCGCTTCAAGTCGCTCTAGATCGAGATCGAAAAGCATGCACTTAAAACCAAGGCAATTAAAATGATACGTGATTCGAAAACACAATGAACTTAACCAATAATCCCAAGTGAATAAATCACCTCTATAAGACAAACGCACGAGCCGGAGAAGCTTATTTAGGTCAACGCCAAGCTTATTAAAACCCGCTTTACGTACCGCAATTTAATGTCGTCCGCCCTTATACCCACCACACGCTTTGTTTATCAAATAGAAGTAAATAAATCCACAAGTTTACACAAAGGCAAGTTTATTTGATCTTTAGTTCGGGAACTTATTAATGATAACACCTCCGTTGAGAATGTTATATAATTGGTGTATTCTATTTTAGCTCAAAATCAAAAGAGAAAATCTTTTTGTATTTTTAATATGATATATATATATACAAAAGAAAAAGGAAAATATTTTTTACTTTTTTATTTTATAGAAAAATAGTAACTTCACGAATGAAGGATCTCGAGTCACTAATCGTCAAACCTCAAACGATATTGTCGTGACACAACCTCCCGGCGGCGCCAAAATTTGATTCAAGGCCAAACACGCCAAGCTTAATTCACACAAACTAGCCACTTGTGAATGACTAGTCGTAAGAAACTTAAAATGGCTCTATAATCGACAGAGTCTTTGATAATGAAGTCTTAAGGGTTATGTGTGTGGATAAATCCTCAATATCAATATCAAAAATAATCACTAAGATAGATTCAAATTCTCTTAGGAAAAAGAATAATAAATCAAATCCCGTGTGTGATCGTGGGTACGGATTAGTCAACCCGAATCGTTTCCCAACGAGGCGTGAATTGCCAACGTCGTTCTTGGTTTGGAATTTAATGCTCGATGTTTTGGATAAATGATTTTGATTTTATTAACTACGGAATGAGAAAAGTAATTAAGGTAAACTAATCTACGGGAAATCCTAAGTGCAAATTAAACTAAAACGTATTTAATAAAACGTAATTAAAATGCAACTACGTCTAAATTATACCCTAAAAATGCCTAAATTTACTTTTACTCTAGAAATGATATTAGAAAACTATTTTAAAATTAAAACTATTTTTTTGGATTTTTCTGGATTTTATAAAAATTAAAAACTAATTTTTAACTATTAAAACTAATTTAAAATACTAAAAATTGTGAAATCAAAGAGAAAAATATGAAACTATTTTCTAAAAATCACAAATAACTCAAAAGACTTTTTAAAACTATTTTTTTTAATTTTTTCAGATTAATTTTCTAATTTCTACTAATTTAAATCTATTTTAATCTAATTTAATTTGTGAAAAATACCAAATAAAAGTGGAAAAATATTTTTTTATGCTTTTTATATTTATCTTAATCTATTAAAATTGAAAAATTAATTTTTGGAACTTTTTCTTAATTAATTGCAATAAAATCTATTAAAAAGTGATTAAAAACTACTTTAAATTGAGAAAAATAGTAAAAGTTGACCAAAAATTATGAAAATTTCAGGAAAATTCTAAAATTATAATATGAAACTATGAAAAATGAGAAATCAACAGGTTATGTGTGAAATATAAAAGTTGTAGTGCAAACTGATGTGAAATAAGCTAGGAAAATAAGCA
>OU343216.1:83230269-83255457 GCA_910596185.1 Chrysanthemum makinoi
GATCCCTTGTGGTAGGGATCCATGGGATCCGGGGAACAGTAGGATTTTTCCTCTATAAATAGTGAGCCATTTCTTCATTGTTGCTCACCCCTTTCCAATATACTTTCTCCCCTGAGTTTAATCTCACTAACCTTAGATCTAAGAGATCTATGTTTGTAGTTTTGTTTTTGTGTGATCTTTTAGGTTCCTCTTAAAGGCAAGATCACCACCTTTGAAGTCAAGCAAGCTCAAGTCCATGAGTTGCCATACTTCCTCATCATCAAGGCTATTGAAGTCTTCTTGTTGATGATTCCTTTATTTCTTCAAAGAAGTGTAGTGTTGAAGACATTAATGAAAGATGTCTTAAAAGTCAAGACGAAGATATTAGTGAAGGGTATCTATCGTCTATAGTATAAAGCACTTGTGGTAGGTGCTTGGAAGTCAAGACTAAGAAGCATTAGTGAAAGGTGCTTAGAAGTCAAGACAAAGAAGCATTAGTGAAAGGTGCTTAGAAGTGAAGACACAAGACATTAGTGAAAGGTGTCTTGTAGATCTAGTCAAAGGCATTAGTGAAAGGTGCCTTAGATGTACATTCGATATGGTGTGTTTCGATGTACAAGATAGACTAGTTTTAGATCCAAGGATATTGATATCCTTGATGATGTTGTAAAGGAGTAGATCTCCTTTGGGATTAGTCATTGGTGTAGTGTGGTAGTAGTTCCTCCATTGCAATGGAACTAGGTGCTTAGCCTAGTACCTAATAAAGGGTAGGCGACGTTGTGAAGGTGTAGTTCACCTAAGGTGTGAAAGAACTAGGTACTTAGCCTAGTACCTAATAAAGGGTAGGCGACGTTGTGAAGGTGTAGTTCACCTAAGGTGTGAAAGAACTCGGTGGTTAGCCTAGCACCGTATAAAGGGTAGGCGACGTTGTGTTAGGTGTGGTTTGCCTTGGTGTGAAAGAACTCGGTATTTAGCTTTGTACCGGAAAAAGATTAAGCGACTTTGTGAAGGCTTCTCCGCCATAAGGAGATTGGTGTAGTGATTACGAACTCTCGAGTAGGTGACTCGGGGAGTGGAGTAGGGCAAGGAAGGTGACCTTGTAGCCGAACCACTATAAATACTTGCATTGTGGTTTTGTGCTTCCTACTCTAATCTTTTCATTACTTATCTTTACTTGCTTGTTTATCAACATCCAACACACACATCCAAATAGATTGACATAAGTCGATCTAAATATTTAAAAGGAAGTTTTAATTGGTAAAACTATTCAACCCCCCCCCCTTTCTAGTTTTCCACAATTGGCATCAGAGCTTCGTTACCAAGTTTGTTGAAGTATATTGTATTTTAAAAACTTGATACGATCCATGGTTAATAGAAAACTACAAAGAAGGTCTTTCATAAAAACAAACACCATGTCTTTTAAAACTATATGTTTGGATGTTGATTTGATAACAACATTTGTTTCTTATTTATTTTTAATTGCACTAATCTTCTTTGTCATGTTGATTAGTCAAAGCTCATACCCACCAAGCTTTAGGAGTCGCTTGGTAACAAGAATACCTTCCTTAAGAAGGTATCTTAAAGGAGCAGGAATCGTTTAAGTGACATTTGTTGTGTCATTTGTAAAGACATTCCTAAGTACGCTAGAGGTATGATTTTCCTTTTACTTTGCTTGATAATTAAGTATACCTATTTAGGTATTTATGTGATTATCTTTTGTGCTTATACATGTTTTACATGAAGCTTCATTAGGAAGCCTTTTTCTCACATCCGTGTTTTATTTCTCGTCTAAAATAGTGGTATATAAAACTTATGTTTTGTTTCTTTTAAATCCAATAATAAAACAAAACACGAATTTCAAAAATTCCTCCTTCCTATAAAACCCCACCATCGGCCATTCTACCAAATCCTCACTTTTTCAAAATCTTCCAATTTCAAAAATCTTCCCTCATTCAAAAATTTCATCTTTCTCCTCACTCCATCTCAACTGAAACCAAGAAAGATCCGTCTTCAACATGGTTTACATCGCACTCGTGCTCATCGCCATAACACTCACCGCACTTGTGTTCCCTATGTTGAAGTTCACATACGGAGATATTTACTTTGTGTTGTTAATCTATATTGGGATCATATACCCAATCCTTTGTATCATCCTTAGTATTGAAATTCAATATTATTAATAATCTAGTTTATCTAGGTTGTTGTTATCATAATGTGTTTGTCACTTATTTTTTATCTATATGTTTTATATTCTTTTGTGATACATTAGAAGTCATGTATGCATGCTAAAAGAAAATGTAGGTTAAAACATATATCTTGGTATAAAATTATGAGATTCAAAAATCTATGAGTTTTCATATAATCTGGTTCTTTAATTACAGATCTACGGATCCCGGAAGTTATACTAGCCGGATCCCTTTTGAAAAGGAACCGTGGGATCCGTCCTACTGGAAAACAGTTTTTCATGCAAATCAAAAACCTCTTTTCGTCTAAGAGTAATACTCCACTTGTATGTCAAAACCATAAGTGAGTTAAGTGTATTTCCTGTTAAAAACCATTGTTAATAAAAATCTAGTAAAAACATTAGATTAACATACGTTGACCAAAAACATTTCCTTTTATTAACTTGTCATTTCTATAGGTTCAACTATGACGCATGAATATGAGTTTGATTTTTCACTCACTAGCGTCTACACTCCGAACATCTCTCTCGAACCCAACACGCTTGGCAATCATGTCCGTGGGTTCAATAATCTCGAAAACCGTCACTTCCACGAAGGACGTATTGTAGACACCTCTCTACAATTTGAAGAAGGTATCAATACCTCCTTCCGAGCCATAGGACTAGAATGTCTTCTTGAAATCAACGAGAAAATATGTCCAAGGTTCATAATGGAATTTGTTAATACAAATATCGTCATTAAACGTTATTTATATTTTTGATCTTTACATAAGTTTTGTTAACGACAAAAGTAAATTTAATTTGTATAAAAGCTTAAAGCTTGTCAAGTTTAATAGATATTAAAACAAGCTTTTTCAAACAATATATTCATCATTCAAGAATTTACATTTATGATTAGTAACATCTTGATATAACTCTAATCATTATGTATGATAGTAGTTTTTAGAATGTGTTAGGTTCTTAAAACCAAACACTACTTAAGTACTTGCATATTTCTAAAAATAGAAATACAACATATGACATCATGTGATGCATCATGGAAATCATTGGAAGATTTCATTAGATATTTTGTGTGGATTTGTACTCTTCATATCTTGCACAATCTCACTTAGATAGAGTTGACTTTAGCAAAGATTTGATATCTTGACTGTCAGACTGGCGGTACCAAATTGGTACACAGGCAGAACCCTTTTAAGGGTTCCGCGGTCCGTGGACGCTCCTGTCCACTTTGGCTATAAATAGCAATGCCAAGCCAAGTAGTTTTTCACCCCTTTCTAACATACTCTCATACATATCTTCTCTCTAACCTTTGTAACTCAGTTTCATATCATATTAGTGATCTCTTTTGTAGCAAAGAAGATCAAGTCACATTCAAGCTTCAAACAAGAAGTTGGAAGTCTTGTTTGTTTAGTGTTGTATGATCTTGTGTTGATTCATACTTCATTGTTGTATTAAACCATCATAATATTGTGAGTGTGAGTGGATAGTATTTTAGTCCTCAAAATACGTTGTGTGTGGGAGTGGTTGTACCCTTGGAAAGAACTCGACATCTAGCTTAGTGTCGGAAATAGTGTAAGCGAAGTGTAAAGGTTTTCTCCGCCGGTGAAAGGAGCTTGTTGACTAGTGAAGTTAAACTCTCGAGTGTGAGACTCGAGGAGTGGAGTAGGGCAAGGAAAAAGAGTCCTTGTAGACCGAACCACTATAAACAACTTGTTGTGGTTTGATCATTTCTTTCCTTATTTACTCCTTACATATTGCTTGCATATTGCTTGCATATTTCATTAACATATCTAAGATCAATATCAATTGATCTTTACAATAAGTTTCAAAACAAAGTTTTTAATTGGTAAACTATTCAACCCCCTTCTAGTTTTCTACAATTGGTACAAGAGCCTCGTTGCTCAAGAATTTCTAAAATAACTTGTATTTTATAAACTTGAAACGATCCATGGATTCTGAAAACTTTAAAGAAGGGCAATCTATGCAAAGACCACCACTCTTTGAAACCAATGGATTTATCTATTGGAAAAACCGTTTGGAAACATATGTAAAATCAAAAGATATAGATCTTTGGTTTATTATTGTTAAAGGGGATTTTAGTTCTACAACAAAGGATATTTCCGTTGATGAACAAAAGAAACTAGTTGCTAAAAATAATGAAGCTAAAATGATGCTTTATAATGCTTTACCTAGAAAAGAATATGAAAGAATTTTTATGTGTGAAACCGCCAAAGATATTTGGGAATCTTTAATTGTTACACATCAAGGTAATTCACAAGTCAAGGATAACAAAATTGATCTTCTTGTTCAACAATATGAACAATTTGTTATTCTGAAGATGAAACCATTGATTGTGGCTTTGCTCGCTTTAACACTATTATTACATCACTTAAAGCACTTGATGAATCTTTTCGTAGTAAGAACTTTGTCAGGAAATTTCTTAGAGCACTCCATCCCAAATGGAGAGCTAAAGTGACCGCCATTGAGGAATCATCAAAGGAAAAAGGGAGAAGATCAAATCCGTTGCTCTAAAAGCAAAAGCGGAATCAAGTGATGATGACGAATCTTGCTCGGGTAGTGAAGATGAGGAATATGCCATGGCCGTTAGAGATTTTAAGAAGTTCTTTAGAAGAAGAGGAAAGTTCGTAAGACAACCTCGAGAAGAAAAGAAGCCATTCGGAAAAGATCGGGATGACAAGAAGGGTAAAGGTGAAAGAAAATGTTTTAGATGTGGTGATGCAAGTCACCTCATAGGAGAATGTCCCAAGCCACCTAAAAGCAAAACTCAACGAGCTTTTGTAAGTGGTGCTTGGAGTGATAGTGAAGACGATGAAGAATCAAGCAAGGAAGAGATCGCTCTAATGGCACATGAGTCAAATGAGGTACTTTCCGACTCTTCTTATTCTTCTATTGATGATGACACTTTGCAAAAACAATATAATCAATTGTGTGAGCTAAGTCTAAAAATCATAACTAAAAATAAATTTTTAAAAAAACAAAAAGGAATTTTTGGAAAATGAAGTTTATGAGTTAAAAGAAAAAGCAAAACGACTAGAAAAAGGAAAAGCAAATGACGATGATTGTAAATCATGTCAAGAGCTTAAACTTGAAATAGAAAAACTAAAACTCACACAAGATGTTTTAATCGAAAACAATTCTAAATTTAAAAGGTTTAACAAGAACATCGCTCTTGCCGATGAAATAGTTAAAATTCATAAAACACCAGGAGACATGAATGGGCTAGGTTTTAATGAAGTATTAATTCCAAAGAGTCAAAATAAAACGGCCGAAAAGGACGAACATTCTGTCAAAATTGCTGCAGTACAGCACGGACCAGACAGAACCAAAATAAGGGTTCCGTCTGTTGTGCAAAATGGTGCCGTGGGTACTTCAGTAGAACAGAATGTTCGCAATACGGACCGTACTGAATTTGTTAAAATAACAAAGAAAACCAATAATAGTA
The DNA here is from genome assembly GCA_910596185.1 of Chrysanthemum makinoi. Lineage (NCBI taxonomy): Eukaryota > Viridiplantae > Streptophyta > Magnoliopsida > Asterales > Asteraceae > Chrysanthemum > Chrysanthemum makinoi. The sequence continues at coordinate 83,235,894 of OU343216.1, forward strand.
TTAAACTAAAACCAGATTTTACTTCAGGAGTAGGACTTGTCAAAAATGAATTTAGATAAAAAACTACTCAACAACGATATAAAACTCCTTTTGCCAAACGCCCCTTTCCTAAAAGTAACCACAACGTACAACCCAACTACCAACACAATGGTTGGAATCAAAACTTTCCTAGACCATATCAAACTCCAGATTACATGCCATGGAACTCTTACCCATCGTTTCCATACATGAATCAAACAAATGGTATGTGTAACCCAAATGGACCCATGAGATATTGGGGACCAAATGCTTGAGTTATTTGCTTCTTAGGTATGCTTGAAAGTTGGATTGGAACCTGATGAATGGATAAAAGATAGTGGTTGCTCACGACACATGACGGGCAACAAAAGTCTCTTCTCATCATACCAAGAGTATGACGGAGGTAATGTCACCTTTGGTAGCAATCTCAAAAGCAAAATTATTGGCAAAGGTACGATTGCTCATAACTCCCTAACTATTGAAAATGTTGCTCATGTGGATAGGTTAGGATTTAATCTACTTAGTATTAGCCAACTATGTGATAAAAAGTATAAAGTACTATTTGATGAAAATGGTAGTAAAATACTAAAAGATGGTATCACCATAGCTAAAGGAGTTAGGAAAAATAACATATACGTCATGAAAATAGATAAAACATATAATGACAAACTTTGCCTAACAACATTAGACGATAGCTCATCTCTTTGGCATAGACGTTTAGGTCACGCTAATATGAGACTTATACAAAACCTATCTTCAAAAGAATTGGTTAGGAATTTACCAAAACTTAAATATGACCAACACTTTTGCGACGCTTGCAAAATTGGTAAACAAACACATAGTAGTCACAAATCTAAAAATATGGTGTCCACATCTAAGTGTCTAGAATTATTACATATGGACTTGTTTGGACCATCCGCTATAAGAAGCTATGGAGGCAACTTATACACTTTGGTCATAGTAGATGATTACTCAAGGTTTACTTGGACGTTGTTTTTGAAAACCAAAAATGAAGCTTTTGATAAATTTGAAATACTTAGCAAGAAAATTCAAAATCTTCTAGGTGTCAAAATTGTGTCGATCCGAACGGATCATGGTCGTGGATTTGACAACGAAACTCAATTTGGAAACTTTTGTGATACAAATGGTATAACACATAACTTTTCCGCTCCACGAACACCTCAATCTAATGGAGTAGTAGAACGTAAAATAGAACAATTCAAGAAATGAGTAGAACAATGCTTAATGAACAAAACATTCCTCAAAAGTTTTGGTGTAACGCCGTTGACACTTCTACATATATTTTGAATAGAGTCTTAATACGCCCTTTCTTAAACAAAACACCATATGAACTCTATAAAGGTAAAAAGCCAACGTTAGGATATTTTAGAGTCTTTGGTTGTAAATGCTTTATTCTTAATACTAAGGATTATCTCACCAAGTTTGACCCAAAGTCTTATGAAGGTGTATTTCTTGGTTACTCTCAAACTAGTAAAGCTTACATTGTCCTAAACAAAGAAACAATGATAGTCGAGGAATCGTTGAACATAACATTCGACGAAAGTCCACCTCCCTCTAAGACATCACCTTTGGTAGATGATGACTTAGTTGAAAGTCAAATGATAGAAGGTCAAGAAATAATTAATAATAACAAGGAAGATGAACCATTAAATAAAGAAATTGTCAACATCAAAGAATCTAAAAGTCATCCTTTAGAAAAAGTCATAGGACAACTTAATCAAAGAACCTTAAGGTCACAAGCCCAAAATCAAAGTAATTATTTTTGCTTTGTATCCACCATTGAACCGAAAACCATAAATGAAGCAATAAAAGATGAATCATGGGTTATTGCCATGCAAGAAGAATTAAACCAATTCGTTAGAAATGATGTTTGGAAATTAGTTCCAAAACCTAAAGATCAAACTATAATTGGAACAAAATGGGTTTTTCGAAATAAGATGGATGAAAATGGGATAGTATCTAGAAACAAAGCTAGGCTTGTTGCACAAGGTTATAATCAACAAGAGGGATTGATTATGATGAAACTTATGCACCGGTAGCTAGGCTTGAGTCTATTAGAATATTGCTTGCTTATGCATGTGCCTATGATTTTAAATTATTTCAAATGGATGTTAAAAGTGCCTTTCTTAATGGGTTTATTAACGAAGAAGTGTATGTTGCTCAACCTCCCGGTTTCACCGACTTTGAGAAACCACATCATGTCTTCAAACTCAAGAAAGCATTGTATGGTCTTAAGCAAGCACCAAAAGCTTGGTACGACCGACTTAAGACTTTCCTTATTGATAACAAATATACTATGGGATTAGTAGATAATACTCTTTTACCAAGAAAAAGGAATCACATATTATCATTGTTCAAATATACGTTGATGACATTATATTCGGATCAACTTGTCAAGAATTATGTGATGATTTCTCTAAAATCATGCACGACGAGTTTGAAATGAGTATGATGGGTGAGTTAAATTTCTTTCTAGGACTTCAAATAAAACAACTAGAAGATGGCATATTCTTTAACCAATCTAAATATATAAAAGACATGCTTAGGAAATTTGGTCTTGAAGATTCCAAACCAACTAAGACACCCATGTCCTCGGACACTAAACTAACCAAGGATGAGGAAGGTGAATCCGTAGATAACACTAAATATAGAGGAATGATTGGTAGCCTACTCTATCTTACGGCTAGTAGACCCGACATTATGTTTAGTGTTTGTCTATGTGCTCGCTTTCAAGAAAACCCAAAGGCATCACACTTAGAAGCCCTAAAAAGGATTTTTAGATACATTAAGGGAACAACGTGTTTAGGATTATGGTATCCCAAAGGAACGGGTGTAGAAACCATAGTGTATGCCGACTCGGATCATGCCGGTGACTATGTCGATAGAAAAAGTACAAGTGGTATTTGCACTTTTGTTGGACATTGTCTCACCTCATGGTTTGCAAAGAAGCAAACGGCCTTGGCCATCTCAACTACTGAAGCCGAGTACGTCTCAGCCGGAAAAGCATGTCAACAAGCTCTTTGGATGAAGCAAGCTCTAGTAGATTACGAAATTCATCTCAACGACATTGTGATACTTTGCGACAACAAAGGAGCCATCGATCTCAGCAAGAATCCCGTTCAACATGCTCGTACAAAGCATATTGAAATCCGCCATCACTTTCTTCGCGACAATGTTCAAAAAGGAAACATTTCAATCGAGAAAGTATCCTCCGAAGACAACATTGCCGACATCTTAACTAAGCCTCTTAAACGAGAACCTTTTAATCTTCTTAGACTTGGTTTAGGGTTAATGGAACCAAACATGTAGGATAAACATAGCCCAAAACATTAGAATAGTCAAAACTAAACAAATTTGTCTTGTACCACTCAGTAGCCACGCACCAAGCGACAACAAAGACGGAACCAAATTTTTGGTGCCGTCTGGTCCGTGGTGTCTACAGAAGCAAAACTGCTATATACAAATCATCCTCTTCCTCAAAACCCACTTTACCAAAACGTGTAAAACTTAAACCAAGCTCATTATTGTCATCTTCCAACTCACTAATCACTGAAGATAACATCATTGTAAGTATCCTAACTACATTTCATCTCTTAATTCTGAGTCTAGAATTCTTATTTATGCACAAAACTATGACAAATCATTACATGGGGTTTTATGTATGCTTTTATACCAAATATGAATTCAATTGGCAAATTGCATAACTAGTCATTGAAATTAGGTACTACATTATCATATTGCATAAACAAATCATGCTTCCCACTAATTGATAGATAATGAATATAAGGCCCTATTCAAACAACCAAACACCCCATGTCAAAAGTTTTGAAAAGCTTCTCACTTGTAGGAAAACAATTTTTTCATTGCTAATACAAATAGAAACGTTAAATTTTCATCACTTGCATGCTCTTGAATACTAAAGGTATTGCATAACTAATATGCATTCCCGGGTATATTCAAATGAAGCCACATTGAATTAGGAGCATTTGGGTTATCTCATGGTATTTGCCAAACACCCCACTAAAACCATCTTTGTGCATAAAATGAGTCGAGATAACCGCAACTCCAAATTGTTTTCATATAGGCACACACTAGAACCAAAAACGTTAAAACTTATTCTCATTTTTTAACATATTAACTCTTGTCCTTAGGAATAACCATGGTAGCCGCAAGATTCTATGATCACAAAGACACCTTTAACTACATTCCCAAACACCACAAAACCAAAGGACTTACCAAGGAACAAGTAGAAATATTTAGGGGTCTAGAATCAAGGTATTTCCATGAGGGTAGAACCATTCACTCATCCTTCCTTGAAAACACCAACCTTCGTGAAGAACTAGCCGCCATTCAATTCGATTGTCTTCTTGACATCGATGAACCAATTTGTCCTAGGTTTGTGTTAGAATTCTATGCTAGTGTGACCGGCTTTAGTGATGAAGACGATGATGAATTTTGTCTTAGGTTTAGAATTAATCAAAACGACTACACCATCACCTTAGCCAACTTTGCTCAAGTGCTAGGAATTCCCAACCGAGGAACTTGTCTCTACTCGGATAAATGGTCACTCACCGCTCTTGATGCTATCAATGACCGCTCTCTACCCTACCAAACCCGCTTGGCCGACAAGGATGTCATCCGTGAACACCTTTTAACCCAAAAGATACAACCCGAAGTTACCCGAAAGGGAATAGAAGTAAACCGAGATCCATATGGAATGGAGCTAAATGAACTTAAGCCCGAATTTAAGAAATGGGAGGAGCTACTTAGAGCCAACGTCATTAGCACCATAGGAAATAGGGATCACATTAACGCTTGCCTTTGTCATATGCTCTACAACTTGTCCACCAGTCAACCATTCAATTTAGCCTACTACATAGCTAGGAGAATGATTGATATTCCAACTCAAGGATCGGTTGCTCTTCCATACGGGATGCTCCTCACCCGTCTCTATAGAAACTTTGCACCAATTCCACCAACACCAAAAGGGATGCACCTTCACTATGAGCTCATCCCTCACATCTTTGTACCTTTGAGTGATGCACGAGTTGCTAAGACAAAAGGCAAGAGAGCAAAACCTCCAACTCCATCATCATCATCATCAAATAGCTCGGAGGATGGTCTTCCAAGCTCTCGTCTTCCGCCTCATGAGTATTATGCGTCTCTTCCCGAAATAGAGAATGAATCAACAGAGTTCAAGCAAACTAAGGGAATGTTCAAGTGCCTTGGTAGGATGATGAACAAGATTTACAAGAAGTTGGACAAATAAGGGTACTTTAAGGAGCGTTTGGAACAATGCATTATCATTAATGTTTGATACAATTTTGTTGTTTTTATTATGTAGGATGATAATATAACTGAAACAATGGTGAATGCTAACAATTTCATGCAGGGGATAGCGCAAGTATGCTATCAAATTTTACCCATTTTCACTATAATGTGAAAATCAATAAGCCTTGCTCAAAATACATGTTCCACTATGTTTATATATATATTATCTCCTTTTCCTAACTAGAAATGTTTAGTATAACATGTTTTGAGAAGAATTTCAGGTTTCGGAAAAGTCCCCGACACCTAAAAACGAACTCTGTCCATTTTTCGACTTCACGGATCGACGGCACCATAATTTTGGTACCGTCCGTTATGTAATTGGTACCGCATATCAGATGCAGTGGACCGGCGGCACCCTTTTTAGGGTTCCGGCCGTGTATGATTTTGGTGCCGTGGATCCTTCAGGTAACTTTTTGAATTTCGACTATTTCGTGATTCCAAATTACCATCCAATGCTTATAAATCAATCTTAACTTGCTTATACCCTTATTAGAACTAGTATAATTCACTTAAGTATATAAGAAATCCATTTCCCACCAAAATTCAAAAATTTGAAAAATCCACCCAAGGAGCCCTTTTGCATAAAGGAAGGAACCAAATTTTGGTACCTTCAAATCCGTGGGTGATCTGAATATTAGGAAATTCCACTCACTAGAACACATTTATTGCAAATCTTTTCTTCTTCACTCCATCTCTCTTGAATGGCTTGACTTGGGTGATATGACTAGCATTCAACCCACTTCCAAATCATTAGGAACCTCATCTCTTCAATGGCTTAACATCAAATCAAACACATTTCTCCATGATTTTTCACTTCTATAAATTGAGAGGTTTTACCATGATCATCCTCACACCTCTTCATTCTTACTATCATCTAGCAAAGACAAACCAAAGTCAAAATTGACAAAATCATCTCCAAAACCTTGCAAGAAGACCGCTAGAATTAGTGTGAGGCCTTGTTGCTTTGTTAACCTTAGCTCCTCATCCGAGTCTTCTCCACTCACAATCTCATCTCCCATCCGAGATGATACAAACCTTACCTTAGCCACACCTAATCAATCACATATTGTGATCACCACTCCACCACCAACAAAACACCAACTTCACCTCCACCGGCACCCATCCAAACATCCAAAACACCCTCACCACCTTCACCAAGGTCTCCAACTCTCATTCCCATGGAGTTATTTTCCACTCCACCAACCTCCCTAAATCCTTTCTTGGAGGACTTGGATGACTTGCCTCCTAGGCCAAATCATCCACCACCATTGCCATCCTTTTGCTCAATTGAGCGGATGGCTCATAAGTCACCTCGGTCATCTCTTGACCCAAACGCCCCATTAGGGCCTAAACCTCTTCTCTTCCACCCCATTCACAAAGACATTCATGGTCCTTTGTATGGGGATCATTCACTCCCACATCAATGTCACCTCATCTTGAGGACATTGAGGAGTGTATGTGGGATGCCGATCCCACTAGAGAGGAGATTCAAACCGAACTCCACAACCTACACCAATTCAAAGGCATGGTGGACTCTCACTTGAGTGAGACAATGCAAATGCAAAGTGCTTTGCTTGCTTCCATCATGACCACCCCAAACATTTCCACCAACACCAACACATCTACCATTCCACCACCACAACCTCCCCAAACATACTACCCCAGGCATGGTTGCTCATCTTGTGAGCAAACGGCCCAAACCGTTGATAGGACCCGGGTTATGGTCCTTGACTTTCAAGAAGAAATGAGGTTCATCCTCAATCACATCCTTGAGCCCCTCAACGCTCTTTCTCATCCACCATCAAATTAGGATGGTCATAGTTTAGCATTTCTAGTTTTCTTTTCTTAGGATTATTTTCTTTTCTTTTCTTCTTGTACTAAACACATCATTGTGTTCCCATTTCATGATCTTTATTCATGAAAATTTTAACTAATGAATAGTGTGTTTATTATAGTGTTGGAGCTTTTACATAGTGTTTGGAAATGCTTGTAAATGATCATTATTACTAACATTTTTTTGTAGCTTTTATTTTCACAATCCATGTATCTTCCCATTAAGCACCCAATTTAGGGGAGCTTTGATCAAGGGAGATAATTGCTCGGCTCATTACATTCATACGCCTCTTCTTTTGTTGAGACAAAAGGGGAGAAAATATAGAACTTGATTATATTTTGACTTTTCTTAAAAGTCAATTTGCATACTTTGACTTTAAAGAAAAGTCAACATCATGCATCAACTAGTGAATACTTTGACTTTCATAATAGTCAAACTACAATACACTTGCATTATCTTTCTCTTTTCAAGTTCTAAAACTAATATTTTTATAACTCTTGCACAAACTTTGTATGTTTTATAAAAATAAAATTTATATTTTGTCCTCAACAAAAAGGGGGAGATTGTTAATACAAATATCGTCATTAAACGTTATTTATATTTTTGATCTTTACCTAAGTTTTGTTAACGACAAAAGTAAATTTAATTTGTATAAAAGCTTAAAGCTTGTCAAGTTTAATAGATATTAAAACAAGCTTTTTCAAACAATATATTCATCATTCAAGCATTTACATTTATGATTAGTAACATCTTGATATGACTCTAATCATTATGTATGATAGTAGTTTTTAGAATGTGTTAGGTTCTTAAAACCAAACACTACTTAAGTACTTGCATATTTCTAAAAATAGAAATACAACATATGACATCATGTGATGCATTGATGAGTGCTTATTCACTCATTAATTTTACCCATCTAAGACCACAAAACGTAAAACACGAAAAAATATAACCAATTGTACTACGATATCCTTGGGTGAAATGTTTTTATGTGTTTCAGATACAAAGGATCGAAAACAGGGCAAAAACGGACTGAAATGAGCTTGGATTGACAAACGTGCTTTGCGGACAAAGCCGGAAGTGGATTTTCTACATATTTTTGGATCCCGAGACGCGTTTTTGGAGTGAGAGTGGGAAAACAAACTCAAAACCTTCACCCGAAACCAAATTACCATTTTTTCCCTTAAACCCGAACCCAAATTACCAATTCACTCATTTTCATTAAAAAAAATTATTTTTATTTAAAACCATTTTTTATTTAAAACAATTATTTTTCTTAAAAACATTTTTTTTTGTTAAAGACCATTTTTAATTAAAACCATATAAAAAAAAATTACTAAAAATATTTTTTACTAAACCTTAAATACTTTTTAAAATAATTAAACAAATTAAAAATCATTAACCCTTCCCTTTCCACCCATTTTACCCACTCTCCCGAGTCTGCTTTTACCCAAAATTCCCAAACCCAGAAAACCAAATCCTCCATTGGCCTAAAATCCCCTTCCCCTCCTCCCGCTCTCTCATCAAATCCCTCTCAATCCCGATACATCCAAATCTCCCTTCACATGCTTCCCTCCTCTTCTTTGCCCGTGGCAATCCACAACCCACAAAGACCAATCAATGGGTGAGATTTCATGAAGTGGGCACCAAGGTGAATTGATGGTTGAGATTAATCATGAGAAAGCACAAAGGACTCACTCTCATTTCTCTCTCCTGAAGCTACAACTTCGAGAAAGGGACAAGAAGTCACAAGAAAAATTTATGTTTCTGTATAAATAGATAATTAGGCATAATGTAAAAGCTTGTCTAGACTTTTAGTTCTAGTCCCGACTTTTTATTTCACACTTAATTTCATTGTAATGCTTTTAATTTAAGTTTGAATTCATCTTTACATTTTCAGTTTTGTATTATGTTCTTTTGGTATATGAAATTCTCAAGCTTTTAGACTTTCAAACTTTGTCTTTTCATCTCATTCCTATTTTGCTTTAAACATTGTGTGGTAATCTTTTATAAGCTAATTTGAGCTTGTGTTAAAGTTCACAAGTGTGTTTTTAAATCTCTAAGTCTTCTCAGATTTTAAAAGGTTTGTTTGGAATTGTATAAGTCTTGGGTCAAAATCAAGTTTTGACCCATTTTGGGTCTAAAAGTCATTTTACTTGGTCTTAAGATAGTTCATTTTATAGCATTGTCGTGTTTTCATTTTGTTTGATAGTTTGATAGTTTTTAGAATGCATATTAAAACCTTGAATCTGATCTGCACTATGTCCCTTTTTACAGCCTTATACTTGCTTAATTTAAGTCCTAAGTAGCTTAGATTTAGTTTTTAGGATTGTTTAATATATGAACTTAAAATTGTTTGAGCTTGCTTAAGTTTTTAGTGCTAATTTTATAGCTCAATCTTAAGCTCAAATCTGCCCCATTGTGCTCTGTCCATGATAGAACCAAAACGGCCCATATGCCCCTTTTTTAGCTTAGTTTTAAGGTAGTTGGAGTTAGATTTAGGATTTTCTTTGGTCTATATTAGTAGTTAGTAGTACTAAGTCAATTTAGGTTAGCTTATTTTCCAATTGTAAGCTTATTTACTAGCTTATTTATACCCTTGAAGTCACTCCCTTAGCCCTTTTTTATCATTTTGTTACAGCAGACCCACAGCAGCTTGGAGTGGCTTTTGTTGGGCTTATTTGTCTTTTGTTTTTGCTTATTAATGACCCTTTAGGCTGTTACAGCAGAACAGCAGACCAAAGTGTCTTCTTGTTGGCTTATTGGAGCTTTATGGCAAACTTAGTCGGTTAGCTTAAAAATAAGCTAGAAAACCACTCTAGGGACTGTTTGGGACTGCTGTCCACAGCAGCCTTGAATGGCTTTCGAAATAGCTTATTATTCTTTCTTTTTTGCTTATTAGTGCTCCCATTTGCTCATTGCTGCCCCTAGTTCTTATTTAGATGCCTTAGATTAGTTTTTAGTTAATTAATGGTTTTGCATAGCTTTTAGTTCATTAAGTGGCCTTAAAACCAAAACGTACCCATAGGATTTCTTAGTCACCTTTAACCAAGCAGACCCTTGGTCTTGATTTTCAAATTTCTTGTAGGTCAAGTCGTGTTTAAATTATTTTAGCTTGTCCCGGTTTAGTTTTTCATAAATAAGCTTAATTTAGTACTTTAATTAGTTTGCAAAGAGAAAAATAAAATCACAAACTGACATGCACGGGATTCGAACCAGTGTCTTTTCAGTTCACAACACGACCACACACAACAGACTCAATTCCAACTTGCCCTTGGGTCTTTTTGGTTATTTTCTTGCACATTTAAATATATAACCTAGTTTTGGCAGTTTAAGTTTATTAGTAAGTTTTTGCTTATTCCAGCTTATCTGGATAAGCTAGCAGCCCATGTTTATTTTTCCTAGATTCTTCATCAGTCAAAGAATTTTTGTAGAAAATTTTAGATTTTTAGAAATTAGTTTAGTATTTTTTATTAATTAATTAGTTTAATTTAGTATTTATTTCGTAATAAATAAAATAAAAGTCGAAAAAATACCCGGCTTTTTCCTAAAATTATTTTTAGTCGTTTAGAATGTAGGAAAATTGGTTTTGCACTCGTAGGACTTAAATTGCAAAGTTTTCACTTTTTAGGCTCGGTGCATTCCCGGTTTTCGCGTTTTTTAGTTTTAATGCCCTAGGACGTAGTTTAGCTTAGTTTTATTGTTTCTTACGCTATTTAGTAGTTAATTTGTTATTTACTTTGTTCCTCTTGCCTTAGTTACTTTCCCGTACTTTAATTTGTAGAATACGTAATCAAAAACAAAAATCCCGAACAATTCAAGCATTTTAATAACAAACCTCAAACGTCACCGTCAATTCACACCTCGTTGGGAAACGACCCGGGTAATCACTTGCCCGGTATCACTTATCGATTATTCGTGGGTTTTGCTTATCGATCTTTTTTCCAAAACGGTTGATTTGCGATTCTCTCGCGAGTATTTATATTTGATATTTCTTATATATACTATTTGTGATCATCAAAATTTTTGGCGCCGCTGCCGGGGAGGTTGTGTTGCGACAATATCGTTACGGTTTGACGATTAGTGACTTGAAGATCCTTCCTCGTGAAGTTATTTGCTTTCCATAAACCCAAAAACCCAAAAATATTTTCCTTTTCAAAATTTATTTTCCCTTTTATGTTTTTTATTTATCAAAACCCAAAACCATTCTTCTTTATTCCTCTTATCCGTATAATTCTATTTCTCTTACCCTTTGTTGCCGTTTGATTCTATTCTTCGTATCCTCGTCAACTTAATTCTATTTCTTTAACCCTCTACAAGTTTAATTCTCATGGCGACGATCGATTATCGTAGTTATTGTTTTCTTGTAATAAAGGCCGTATGGAAGAGGATCAAGTTTATTGTCTCAATCCCGATTGTTTATGTGGCGGTGTGGAAGGGTTGGAGCAAGCAAATATTGCTATTGGTAATTAAATTAGCCGATAAAAACTCTATCGATGATTCTCCAAGTTTTTCGACCACCGCTTTTGCTTGAAGATTTGTTCTATTGTTTCGAACCTAAACCGTCTAGATTTGATCCAAGAACCGAACCGAGACCAAAGCGGAAGTGGTGGAAATTGCTAGCTCGAGCACCCTTGTCCCACCTCCGAAATCTTCAAACGAAATCGTAGAACATGATTGAAAACTTCTTAAATGAACTTCGTCAAGATTCAACCGGAAATACAAATATGACTTATGATATTGTTGAGCCCTCGATCCCTACTCCGTTGAGATATCTTCTTTCGATCAAGATTATTGCTTTCACGGTTGTGAGCGTGTTACCGAGGTTTTCGTTGTTTCAAACGTATGTGCAAGTGGTGTGGAAATTATCTTACTAATGGATTTTGTTCGATTTGTGCAGAGAAATTCATTCGCTTATGATTCTAATCCAAATCCTTTTAATTATCCTCAAAACAATTTCAACTACCCTCACAGAATTCATACAGAACCACAACCCGTACTATCAAGGTTTCAATGATCCTTCATTTCGAACATCCTCAAATTCCTTATTGTGCAAATTGTGGGGTCCTCATTATGATTACCAATGTCAATCATGGAATCAAAATTACCATGGACTTGATCCTTGTTATAACACTCCTTGTTTTGACAATTTCCAACCCCCACAATTTCTACGTCGTTGAACAATATCCCGTCATTGATCAACATCCTCGTGAGAAAAGTATGCTAGAAGAACTTGCAGAAGACCAAAAGCGTCTACAAGCGAAAAATCTATGCTAGAATTACTTGAAGAAGAGGAACGAGCAGCTAAGATTCAAAGATGTCTTGAAGAAATACGAATGAGAACGAGCACTTGCAAGACGTGCCCGATGGCTCGCGACTTACATTGACGATGATGATAGTGACGATGATGATGAAAGTTTGTAGGCCGAAACCACACCGAAGAGCCCGTTAACTCTCTAGAGTATGGGGACAAGCATCTCAGCACTATTCGGAAACGGAACCGTCTTGTGCTTGAGAACCTTGTCCCAACCCCAAATGAGTGCAAGGGCGTCTCGATATGATGTGTGATGAGCCGGTTGATGATGATTCTTCTCCTCCACTAATGATTACGTTGAGATGATCTCCGAAGTCAGAAAATGACTTTACGTCGTTTGGCGATTCCTTTATCGTGTGGAGACATAGAGTATGTTGAGGAAGATCCTTCGAGCTCGTCGAGCTTAGAAGAGTGAGAGATTTTGAACCTTTGAAAGAGAAATCTTGATTTTGATTCGGATGATGAAGATATTCTTGTTGTGTCCGAGGAACCTTTCGCTATGGCATTCACTAATCCTCTGTTGACTTAGATTACGAATTCACTCAAATTTCGAATAACCCAATCTTTGACATTGGAATGAGGATAGTGACCTTTACCGGAAAACCCGTTACATCTTTACCCGAAGGCTCGAGGATTCCAACTCCAGAAGATAAGAATAGTGGCAATCCCACTTCGACGTTAGACCTTCTCGAGGAGTTTGCCGATGAACTCGCTCTTCTTGATCATTCTCCACGGGGAGATGATGATGCTCACTTCGACTTTGAAGCCGACCTGCTTGGGAAAATCTCCTCTACAATCGGTCTTGATAATTGATCGTCAAGTGACACTCTTATAGAAGATGTCGACTTTCTTTCTTCGGATGACTCGATACCTCCGGGTTTTCAGAGTGACGACTATGGCTTAGCTCCATCATCCACTCCGTCCGCCGCTAAACCGGATGGAACCTCTTCTAAGCCCGATACGGATATTCTCACGCTTGATGGTGGATAAGATTGTTGAACATTCACTCAATGTTCCTCAATCTAATCTTTTGCCCACCCAACCCACCCGTTGTCAAAAATTTGACACTCTCCTTTCTTATCCCGTCTCTTCTCCATATCTTAACTCCTACGGGAGTGAAGATACCATATTTGACCCTAGCATCTCTTCTTCTTTTAAGCCGGTTATATCTCATCGGAGTGGAACTTTCAACATATTCAATATTTATCATAACCATTTGAATGAAAGTCCGATGGAATTTTCTCTCTCCACTTGCTCCCCATGGACCAATGAATTCGGGTCGAGTCAAGCTAGCGACTTCGGTTAACAAAAGCAATAGCATTTCATGGGTGTCCACCCATGTTTGACTTTCTTTCTTTTCTAACACTAAGGTGGAAATTCCCCTCGATGTTTTCTTGTTGTTGTGTTTTGCTCTCTGTTTTCAGGATTCCCATAGATCGTGATGATTGATGCTTTTTTCAATCCGGCGCCCGCCCATATCCGATCTTTTTGCAAACGATTATCTAGGGATATCTTTATAAAATCCTTTTGTGAAAAAGATTTAATTCCACACTTGGCTAGTAGTATTACCTTTTTCCGTTTATAGTTTCGGCCTACGGCAGTACTTTGAATATTGAGGGCAATATTCAATTCTAAGTGCTGGGGAATTCTAAACGAATTTTGATCACATTATGTACCTTCTAGTACCCTAGTACCCCCGTTTTGACAAAAATTTTAAAATTTTATCGCTTTAAGTCAAGTATTTACATTTAAAAGAAGTGCTTTGCACAAAAATAAAGCATTGATGCTTCGGTATTAATGATAGTTTAGTCTTGATTCGGCTAGAGCAAGGGGAATCCCGACTCTGCTAGAGTGTTGATCTAGCTGCTCTCTTAACATTTAGGCTAAGGTTTTACGAGTTGTGCAAATGAAAATGCTAAGCGTGGAGTAGTTGGTTCTCTTTAGAGCTTATATAAGTAATCTATGGCTTTTTCTCCCAGAAGCTAACTAATTGGACTAAAATATGTGCTCGTTGTCAAACTTTTGAACATCCAAATCGTCTTGTTACAATAAAAAGTTTTTAAGCAAAATTGATTTAGAGTCCGAGTTCAACTTTTTATTTAAATTTCCGAGAAAGCATACTTTCTTTAAATCTGAATAATGTTGCAAAATGAAAGTATCGTAAAGTGCTTGAATGATGCAAAAGTTGCAAGTTTAAAGTTCAAAGTCAAAAGTGAAAAAAAAAAAAAAAGTTGAAAAAGTGGAAAATGGAAAAAAGAAAGAAAAGAAAAAAAATGAGTTAGCGTGAATAAAAGCACTAAGTTGCTTATGAATAAATGTGCTTGAAACTTGCTTTTCTTAAATTTGAATCGGAAGTTGAACTCATATTCCTCAAAGTTGTCTAAAAGTTTGACGGTAATTTGGAAATCCTTGATTTCAAAGATCAAAACTCCGATACTATTCTAAAGGGTGAAAACCTAGCCTCCTTAAAAGGACAAGCTGAGAAGAAAGTCGCAACATGGAGTGATCTCACCTTTGAATCTCGAATTTCTAAATTATCGTCGGTTGTGATCCATTTAGGTTTTGTTTTAACAGGTAGCTTAAAATAAATCTTTGGAATCGAATTACCGCTAATTCCGGTACTATTCTCTGTGAGGTGTCAAAAGCCCGGTCACTTAAAACTAATGTTTTGGGATGTGCCGAGAAGAAAGCCGATGGAAAGAGGCCCTTTCGATCCTTAGACTTTCATCGGTTCCGGTGGGTTAGTACTTTGGTTAAGTGGATAACAACCATAACAAATGTCGATTTCAATGGTCAAACTTTTCAAAATGAGCACACTCACTTAAATTGTATAAATTGCGGGAGTAAAAAGTTAAGTCTCGACTTACATAGATTATTGATATAAGTAGTGTTAGCATTTTACAAAAACGTTTGCACAATAAGTTTAAGCTTGGTTTGAGAGTATCAAAAAAGAGGATGACGATTACAATTCCCCGGAGACACCCATTTTGCGTGAATCCCGTTCCGTGATGCCATGTTTTGATAATCAAGCATGTTATTTATTTACGTTCAGTTTAAATTCCTAGTATTGAATAAAAAGTCTTGAAACGGGTATTCTTGGTATTTTTTATCCTTTCATTACTTCATATGATCGGATTTCTAGGGACTAGCAATTGATAGTGTGGGAGATTTGATGAGTGCTTATTCACTCATCAATTTTACCCATCTAAGACCACAAAAACGTCTAATAACACGAAAATATAACCAATTATGCTCTGAGATATCCTTGGAGTTTGTTTTTATGTGTTTCAGGTACAAAGGATCGAAAACAGGGCAAAAACGGACTGAAATGAGCTTGGATTGACAAACGTGCTTTGCGGACAAAGCCGAAAGTGGATTTTCTACATATTTTTGGATCCCGAGACGCGTTTTTGGAGTGAGAGTGGGAAAACAAACTCAAAACCTTCACCCGAAACCAAATTACCATTTTTTCCCTTAAACCCGAACCCAAATTACCAATTCACTCATTTTCATTAAAACAATTATTTTTTTTTTTTTATTTAAAACAATTATTTTTCTTAAAAACACTTTTTTTTAAAGACCATTTTAATTAAAACCATATATAAAAAAAAAAAAAAAAAAAAAAAAAAAAAAAAAAAAATTACTACAAATATTTTTTACTAAACCTTAAATACTTTTTAAAATAATTAAACAAATTAAAAATCATTAACCCTTCCCTTTCCACCCATTTTACCCACTCTCCCGAGTCTGCTTTTACCCAAAATTCCCAAACCCAGAAAACCAAATCCTCCATTGGCGCCAAATCCCCCTTCCCTCCTCCTGTCTCTCTCATCCTGTCCCTCTCAATCCCAGATACATCCAAAGATCCTTCACATGCTTCCTCCCTCTTCTTTGCCAAGCGTGGCAATCACAACCCACAAAGACCAATCAATGGGTGAGATTTCATGAAGTGGGCACCAAGGTGAATTGATGGTTGAGATTAATCATGAGAAAGCACAAAGGACTCACTCTCATTTCTCTCTCACAAAAAGCACAACTCAGAAAGGGACAAGAAGTCACAAGACAAATTTATGTTTCTGTATAAATAGATAATTAGGCATAATGTAAAAGCTTGTCTAGACTTTTAGTTCTAGTCCAGCTTTTTATTTTCTGCACTTTAATTTCATTCTAATGCTTTTAATTTAAGTTTGAATTCATCTTTACATTTTCAGTTTTGTATTATGTTCTTTTGGTATATGAAATTCTCAAGCTTTTAGACTTTCAAACCTGTCTTTTCATCTCATTCCTATTTTGCTTTAAACATTGTGTGGTAATCTTTTATAAGCTAATTTGAGCTTGTGTTAAAGTTCACAAGTGTGTTTTTAAATCTCTAAGTCTTCTCAGATTTTAAAAGGTTTGTTTGGAATTGTATAAGTCTTGGGTCAAAATCAAGTTTTGACCCATTTTGGGTCTAAAAGTCATTTTACTTGGTCTTAAGATAGTTCATTTTATAGCATTGTCATGTTTTCATTTTGTTTGATAGTTTGATAGTTTTTAGAATGCATATTAAAACCTTGAATCTGATCTGCACTATGTCCCTTTTTACAGCCTTATACTTGCTTAATTTAAGTCCTAAGTAGCTTAGATTTAGTTTTTAGGATTGTTTAATATATGAACTTAAAATTGTTTGAGCTTGCTTAAGTTTTTAGTGCTAATTTTATAGCTCAATCTTAAGCTCAAATCTGCCCCATTGTGCTCTGTCCATGATAGAACCAAAACGGCCCATATGCCCCTTTTTTAGCTTAGTTTTAAGGTAGTTGGAGTTAGATTTAGGATTTTCTTTGGTCCATATTAGTAGTTAGTAGTACTAAGTCAATTTAGGTTAGCTTATTTTTCAATTGTAAGCTTATTTACTAGCTTATTTATACCCTTGAAGTCACTCCCTTAGCCCTTTTTTTTTACTGTTACAGCAGATCCACAGCAGCTTGGAGTGGCTTTTGTTGGGCTTATTTGTCTTTTGTTTTTGCTTATTAATGACCCTTTAGGCTGTTACAGCAGAACAGCTGACCAAAGTGTCTTCTTGTTGGCTTATTGGAGCTTTATGGCTTGTCGGTTAGCTTAAAAATAAGCTAGAAAACCACTCCAGGAACTGTTTGGGACTGCTTGTCAAGCGATGCTTGGTAATGGCTTTCGAAATAGCTTATTATTCTTTCTTTTTTGCTTATTAGTGCTCCCATTTGCTCATTGCTGCCCCTAGTTCTTATTTAGATGCCTTAGATTAGTTTTTAGTTAATTAATGGTTTTGCATAGCTTTTAGTTCATTAAGTGGCCTTAAAACCAAACAGCCCTTAGGATTTCTTAGTCAGCCTTTAACCAAACAGACCCTTGGTCTTGATTTTCCAAATTTGCTGTAGGTCAAGCTGTGTTTCAGCTTATTTTAGCTTTGTCCCAGATTTAGTTTTTCATAAATAAGCTTAATTTAGTACTTTAATTAGTTTGCAAAAGAGAAAAAATAAAAAATGCAAAACTGACATGCCTGGGATTCGAACCCAGGTCTTTCAGTTCACAGCACGACCACACACAACAGACTCAATTCCAACTTGCCCTTGGGTCTTTTTGGTTATTTTCTTGCACATTTAAATATATAACCTAGTTTTGGCAGTTTAAGCTTATTAGTAAGTTGTAGCTTATTCCAGCTTATCTGGATAAGCTAGCAGCCCATGTTTATTTTTCCTAGATTCTTCATCAGTCAAAGTATTTTTGTAGAAAATTTTAGATTTTTAGAAATTAGTTTAGTATTTTTTATTAATTAATTAGTTTAATTTAGTTTTTATTTCGTAATAAATAAAATAAAAGTCGATAAAATACCCGGCTTTTTCCTAAAATTATTTTTAGTCTTTTAGAATGTAGGAAAATTGGTTTTGCACTCGTAGGACTTAAATTGCAAAGTTTTCACTTTTTAGGCTCGGTGCATTCCCGGTTTTCGCGTTTTTTAGTTTTAATGCCCTAGGACGTAGTTTAGCTTAGTTTTATTGTTTCTTACGCTATTTAGTAGTTAATTTGTTATTTACTTTGTTCCTCTTGCCTTAGTTACTTTCCCGTACTTTAATTTGTAGAATACGTAATCAAAAACAAAAATCCCGAACAATTCAAGCATTTTAATAACAAACCTCAAACGTCACCGTCAATTCACACCTCGTTGGAAAAGCGACCGAGGTAATAATCACTTGCCCGGTATCACTTATCGAGTATTCGTGGGTTTTGCTTATCGATCTTTTTTCCAAAACGGTTGATTTGCGATTCTCTCGCGAGTATTTATATTTGATATTTCTTATATATACTATTTGTGATCATCATGCATCATGGAAATCATTGGAAGATTTCATTTGATATTTTGTGTGGATTTGTACTCTTCATATCTTGCACAATCTCACTTAGATAGAGTTGACTTTAGCAAAGATTTGATATCTTGACCAATCGGGCGTACCAAATTAGTACACGGGCGGAACCCTTTAAGGGTTCAGCGGTCCGTGGCAGCTCACAATCCACTTTGGCTATAAATAGCAATGCCAAGCCAAGTAGTTTTTCACCCTTTCTAACATACTCTCATACATATCTTCTCTCCAACCTTTCTAACTCAGTTTCATATCATATTAGTGATCTCTTTTGTAGCAAAGAAGATCAAGTCACATTCAAGCTTCAAACGAGAAGTTGGAAGTCTTGTTTGTTTAGTGTTGTATGATCTTGTGTTGATTCATACTTCATTGTTGTATCAAACCGTCATAATATTGTGAGTGTGAGTGGTTAGTATTTTAGTCCTCAAAATACATTGTGTGTGGGAGTGGTTGTACTCTTGGAAAGAACTCGACATCTAGCTTAGTGAAAGGAAATAGTGTAAGCGATGTGTAAAGGTTTTCTCCGCCGGTGAAAGGAGCTTGTTGACTAGTGAAGTTAAATTCTCGAGTGTGAGACTCGGGGAGTGGAGTAAGGCAAGGAAAAAGAGTCCTTGTAGACCGAACCACTATAAACAACTTGTTGTGGTTTGATCATTTCTTTCCTTATTTACT
>OU343216.1:83255557-83311674 GCA_910596185.1 Chrysanthemum makinoi
AACCTTGTAATATTCCTTGATACCTCAATATTTTCACCACTTTCCTTTTCCACTCTCTTCCTTTTTACTTTGAGCTTCTTGGATGCGGTGTCAGATTGTTGTGACCTTTCAAGTCTCTTTTTAGGAAGAGAGGCATAGGATGCTTGTGAGGCTGACTTGGACATGGGAGCATTGGGTTGAGGAGGAGAGGGTGTGACATTAGCAGAGGAACTGGTAGCTCTTTTCTTATATTGTTTGAAGTAGTCCTTCTTCTTGATATCTTCTGTGAGAAGACAATCAGGAATTGGCAATCCAAAAAGTTCATTATCCATACCTCTAGGAACATATTTCAGGTTTCCTAAAACATATTCATCTTCTGCATTATGTAGAGTTGATTCACTCCTAGGATTGAATTTGTGAGTTTGTTGCAAGTACTGGATAACAAGCTTAGAAAATCTGATGCTGGGAATCACAAGCTTGTTCTGTTTCTTTCGGCCTTGAGCTTTGTTCTGGAAATTGGTTCTATCAGTTATGAATGTGTGCATTGATAAAGAGAATTCTTCCCAAATACGATCCGAGACACTCACATCAACCCTATTAACAATTCCCCATAGGATTTGCAAGATAGGGATTCTCACTTTATCGAACCCTGATGTTTTGCCGGATAAGCACAAGTTAAGAATAGTTGTAATAGCTCTCCAGGGTTGATACATGTGTCCAGTGATGATGTCGGATGCTCTTAAAATGCTGTTCTGATAACCCAACCCAATTAGAAAGACAATCAGATCGTCAGCACCAGGTGGAGATTCAGAACGAAGGTTTGGGTCACATGGGGTAATTCCAAGAGCCTTGCTCGAATAGCGAATCAATCGTGAACTACCTGTCATCCAGTTTGCACGAGTATTGAGCTGTGATATTGTCCCATTGAACGGTGTTCCAGAATTGTTGAATGTAAATGGTGGGAATTGAGCATTGCTTGGTAATAGCTCCGAAGAAGTTTGTGTTTTTGAGGATGTCAATAGAAACTTTGAGTATCGGATTTTTTTGAAGCCTTTGTAGGTCCACATAACAGTTGCTTTTTCCAATAACAGCCCATTGACTCCTGGGAAGGATTTCTTCGTCTGAGAGAACTTTGGATGATGCCGAAGGGGTAACGCTCTTTTCTGGGATTGAACTTGCCATTGATGGTCTGAGTAATCATACAATCAACAGTAATGATTGAGAACAGGTTAGATGATAAATGATAAGTGAGACAACATTGAGAGCACCCTTATGACATAGACACATAGAAGTAGTAACTCTGAAGGAGTCCCCAAAACACATACAGAGAAAGATTGAGTGGCATAAGTTTCAAATATATGACAACTTTCAAATATATGACAACTTTCATAAGTGAGATATTTCAATGAAGTATAATCTTTCAGATAAATATTCACATGACGAGCTGATAAGGGATTAACAGGCAAAAGAGTGCATTGCAAAGGGATCATGTCATGAGCCAAGATACAAATGTAGAAGTGATATAACAAATATGCATGAGGCAGAAAGTAACATTTGGTTGTCGTAAGAGAAACCAAGTACCTTTTACCTAAACAGAAGTGTCATATCAGATTACATAGGGTATGTTGACTCAACAAGTTGAATTAGGGAATCCTGAGTATTGTGAGAATGAGATCAACTTTAGCAATAAACCTCTTGAACATTTTAATAACCCTCGACCCTAAGACTAATTCTCAACATGAAAGTGAACAATGTTGCTAACTTGTAAAGACAAGTCGCCATCACTAGTACCACAGACAAGTCGCTAATAGTTTGGTTCTCTAAGTAGCTATGCTAATTCGCTAACTTGTAAAGACAAGTCGCCATGAACATTAACAAAACCAAGTCGCTACAAATCTGTTAACTAAGTCGCTAAGGTTACTAATTCGCTAACTTGTGAAGACAAGTCGCCATGAACAGTAACACAACCAAGTCGCTACAAATTTGTTAACTAAGTCGCTAATGTTACTAATTCGCTAACTTGTAAAGACAAGTCGCTAACAACTAACTCGCTACCCAAGTCGCCAGAATAAAATAAACTAATTCGCTACAGAAACATAATCGCTAAGTTGAACGCTAACTCGCTATGAAGATCATTCAAGCTAAGTCGCTACCAAGAACATGTTAAGTCGCCATCAAGAACATTCATAAATTCAACAGACAAACCACCAAATCCACCAAACAATCATCATCCTTACATGGTAACACATTACACAGCAATCACAATAGAATATACCAACACTGAGTATACTTGCAACATAATAATCAACAAAGCAACACGATTAAATGAACCATCGAACCTAAGAGGGAATCAAACAGTGACAGTACACGAGCACGTACGGATCACTTTGCTAAGTCGCTAGGATGAGCAATTTGACGAGAGAAAAAAAACTTATTTGAGAAAAGAAATGGTAATTCGCTAGGGGTATAAAAACTATCTTTGGCAGTATGACACATTTGGTCTTTGTGGTTAAAATGAGGTGAGGTAAGTCGCTAGTGCAACACAACTTTCACATATATGACAAGTTTGGTCCCTATGGTTTTGAGGAACAAGTGGTAAGTCGCTAACACAGATTATAGACTAAGTCGCTAGCATAGATTATCACAATGATCACCATGAATCAATTAATCATTTAGTCAAATAAGCATTTAATGCTAGGTACTTAATACATAGGCACACAATGATAATCACATGAGCAAAATACGACCACAACCTACAAAACCATAACCGATAGTTACAAAGGCAAAACACGACCTCAACTTACTAACGAGCAAGCATTATAACCAACACAGAAGCCAAAGGCATAGATAGTCAAAAAAAACATATACACAATCTCCCCCTCAATCATGGTCATCAAAGAACATTGATTGACATTAATCAACCCTGTTATAAAGAAACAAGAATATTTCAATTGTTCGAACTTCATCTATGATCCCGTGCCATTATTGAATGACATTTCTAGGACCGTAGATGTTATCGATAACAATGAATGTATTCTTTATTATATTGGGAAAATTGTAAATTTAAAAGATTTTTTAAGAGAAATTTGATTTATACACAGATATAAAATAGCGAAGTCTGATTCAAGATGAATAGGAGTCAACATAAGAAGTACATCAACTCTGGCATGCTATAGCTCCTGAATGAGCTATGTTCATTTCAGATGGGAACCAAGTCATGAAGTTCCTGATTGAGTTGAGCATTGTACCTGAAAAGACTGAGAGCACATTGTACTGGAAGCACATGTAGACTTGTACATAGAAGGGTTAGTGACATGTTTAATCTCACATTTGGATGCATCACAGTATAACACAGACGTATCATTAATGGGGATCCTGTTAGGTTCTACATTCATGAAAAGTTTACCTGTGGGAATCCACTTGAGGCATGATCTAGGAATGTAAGTTCGTTTAAGTCCTGCAAACTTAAAAAATCGCAGTGGGAATCCATTTAAAACCACAGTTAGTTGAACTAAATGAGTGTATAGCCTTGTTTTGACTATTTGTCCTTTTGTGATCAGAGAATTTCTTAGGGGATTGATCTGTCAAATGATGTTTTGCATGAGAGCTAGTTAAACTTATTGCATTTCTGATCTGTGAGTGTTGACCATAAGTCCTATGCTTGGGATTCATCATATCTGAACTAGGCAATGAAGTGACTGGTTTTGACAAAACAGACATATTATCAACTTGGGATGTAAGCTTAGATTTCAATGGTTTAGCTCTTTCAGACCTAAAGGCATTAGGTTGTTTAATAACTGTTCGTTTCAAGTGGTTCTGAACATTTGACTTTCCCAAAGTTGAAGGTTTTGCAAACTTAGTGTTCATCCTATTTCCAACAGACTTCCTGAGCTCATTTTTTAGGGCAACAATATTGAAGCTCTTATCCTGAATTTGTGCTTTGAGGTCATCAATGTCTTTCATTAAGAGGTTAGATTGATTGACTAACTTAGAGTTTGTTACCTCAAGGTTCTTTCTTAAATGCTCATTTTCTCTTAGAAGGTTGGACACACATAAAGCTAGTTCAGAATTTCTAGATTCTAGTGTATTACTCATCTCATGACAGTCATATTTCGGGCTTCGAAAGAAGTGATTTCAGATTGCCTATGGTCGAATCTTTGTCCTGAATCTGGAATTTTAACTGATTAATTTCAAAAAATTCTCTAAATTCTGGAAGTTCCTGATTAGTACACGGTTTTTTTGCATAAAACATTTCATCCTTTTGTTGTATTTCAATTTGCAAAGAGATACAGTGTTTTTCAAGAATTGAAAATTTGTTTGAAAGCTCATCATATACCCTTTTTTCAATCATGTTACTTGCATTAGATTCAGGCAAAACAAAGATTGATTCCACATTGTTATGTTCAGAGTAAGAGTCATGTACCTTTTTATGATAATTTGTGTGATCAGATAAGTGTACCTTATTGATTGATGCCTTTTCTGACTCGAGAATTTGAGATCAATGCTGTTCTCTTCATCCCTTTTCATTACAACTGAGATTCTGCAATCAGTGTCATCTGCTGGTTCAACTGGAATGTATCATGTCATGTCTCCATTGCTCCATGGAATCTCTTGGCACTCATTCAATTCACTCAGCTTGTTATTCTCTTTAGCAGCTTCCTTGATGTATGTTTCCATATTACTCATAAGTTGAATAAATGAGTTTCTGAACTCATGAATTTCCATTCCCGTGTGTTTCTTGAAAGATATTCCAGTCATGATATCATCAAAATCTGAGGAGTATTCTTCCCGGATAAGTGGCTGAAATTAATTGCGGATGGTTTGGAGAGGAGCATGAGAATCATCAGTTGACAACTTTTCTTTGGTAATTTGAAACCTCAGTCGTTCTAAGTTAAGTAAAACAGTTCTTGTCAAAGTGCAAAAATCCTGACGAAGGATGGCACAACTTGTTCGATCCATGGTTGTAGATAAGAGTAATTTGAGAAGCTGACTGAGATGTTGAAACGGCTCACTAGTGCATTCCATATTCTTAGCATCATTTGCAAACATTAAGAGTGACTTATTTGAGTTGTTTTGATTAATCGTTGCTGAATCATTAAGTGTATGGCATTCAGATAAGCATTTTGTTTCACTATTCTCAGTGTCTGTGTCATAGAGAGTAAGTACTTTGGTGATTAAAGGATCCGTGATGACTGACATTGTGTTATTATGAATTACTCCCCAAGTCTCTAGAGAATTTGAACCAACTCGCTAGCAACTAAATAGCAATAATCCCAAGTCGTTAAATCAACATCCAAGTCGCTAAGTACAAGTCGCTAATCCTCTAATTCGCTATACCACCAAGTCGCTAAACAATTTCAAGTCGCTAAGTAGTAACTCGCTAAGCATTAAGTCGCTAGCAAAATTTTGGCAGCAATTCGCTACACAAGTCGCTAAATAGCAACTCGCCACAAACCAAGTCGCTACCTGTGGCGGAAAGTCCACTACTTGTACTTTAAGTCGCTAGTTCTAAGTCGCTAGGTCTAAAGCTGTAACTCGCTACAAATTTGTAAAGCAAGTCGCTACGAAGAGTATTCCGTGAGTTAAGTCGCTAGCAAGAAAAAACCACATAAACATCACTTTTCAATCCAAAAACAACCCAACCAAGATGATTCAAGCTTACCAAATGAAAACCTACACACTTGTGATGATTCTAAACATAAAAGTACTAACAAAATCCAAACTTTAACACAAGAAATCAACCAAATGATGCAAAAACCACTAAACTTTTTCAAACTCAAAAACCACCTAAAAACCACTAGAAATCCAAAGATGTGCAAGATATGATCTAACCATGGCTCTTGATACCAATTGTTGGTTATTGGATTTCACTTACATATCATAACATTAACACAATGAGCATGTAGATGATTTTTAGAGAGAGAGAAAGTGGGATATTCTAGTAAGAGAAACTTGTAGAATATTAGATTATTAAAGAACATCCAACCCTCTACCTTGCAAGGTAGAGGGTATTTATAGGTTACAGACTAAACGACCTCCTGACGGCCTGTGGATCAGGGATACAGTGGGTAAAGACCCGTCCTTCCTCCACGGTGTTGCTCTAAACTATATTATGCTACTAACTAACTAATAAACTACTAAATAAAAACGTAAATAACGACAAGTCTACGAGCTAACTTATGCTAGATAATAGTCGGGGTGACCGACTCTTCAATACTGGAATTTTCTAATTCCTAACAAAAAGGATGAAAAACTACTTGGTTTGGCTTTGCTATTTATAGCCAAAACCATCAGCAGCATCCACGGACCGCGGACCCCTAAAAGGGTTCCGTCCGTTGTGGATTTTGGTGCCGCTGGTCTGACAGCAAGATATCAAAATCTTTGCCAAAGTCAACCATATCTATGTAAGATTGTGTAAGATATGAAGAGTACAAATCCACACAAAATATCTAATGAAATCTTCCAATGATTTCCATGATGCATCACATGATGTCATATGCTGTATTTCTATTTTTAGAAATATGCAAGTACTTAAGTAGTGTTTGGTTTTAAGAACCTAAAACATTCTAAAACTACTATCATACATAATGATTAGATTCATATTAAGATATGACTAATCACAAATGTAAATGCTTGAATGATGAAGATATTGTTTGAAAAAGCTTGTTTTGATATCTATTAAACTTGACAAGCTTTAAGCTTTTATACAAAATAAAATTACTTTTGTCGTTAACAAAACTTAGGTAAAGATCAAAAATATAAATAACGTTTAATGACGATATTTGTATTAACAATCTCCCCCTTTTTGTTGAGGACAAAATATAAATTTTATTTTTATAAAAGATACAAAGTTTGTGCAAGAGTTATAAAAATATTAGTTTTAGAACTTGAAAAGGAAATTATAATGTAAGTGTATGATGTTTGAATTTTTCAGAAAGTCAAAGTATTCACTAGTTGATGCATGATGTTGACTTTTTTAGAAAGTTAAAGTATGCAGTTGACTTTTTCAGAAAAGTCAAATATAACAAATGTAAACAAGTTCTATATTTTCTCCCCCTTTTTGTGTAAACAAAAAGAAGAGGCGATGCGGAATGTAATGAGCCCGAGCCATTATCTCCCCCTTAATCAAAGCTCCCCCTAAATTGGGTGCTTAATGGGAAGATACATGGATTGAGAAAATAAAGCTACAAAAAAATGTTAGTAATAATGATCATTCACAAGCATTTCCAAACACTATGTAAAAGCACCAACAATATAGAAAACACCATTCATTAGTTAAAAATTTTCGTGAATAGAATCATGAAAAGAGAACACAATGATGTGTTTTATTACAAGAAGAAGAAAAAACAAAAAAAAATCCTAAGAAAAGAAAAAACTTAAAGATGCTAATCTATGACCATTCTAATGAGATGGTAGATGAGAAAGAGCGTTGAGACGCTCAAGGATGTGATTGAGGATGAACCTCATTTCTTCTTGAAAGTCATGGACCATAACCCGGGTCCTATCAACAGTTTGGGCCGTTTGCTCACAAGTTGAGCAACCATGCCTAGGGGGTAGTATGTTTGGGGAGGTTGTGGTGGTGGAATGGTAGATATGTTGGTGTTGGTGGGAATGTTTAGGGTGGCCATGATGGAGGCTAGCAAAGCATTTTGCATTTGCATAGTCTCACTTAAGTGAGAATCCACCATGCCTTTGAATTGGTGGAGGTTGTGGAGTTCCGCTTGAATTTCCTCTCTAGTGGGATTGGCATCCCACATGCACTCCTCAATGTCCTCAAGATGAGGGGACATTGATGTGGGGAGTGGATGGTCCTGTTAGCCTTAATTGTTTTTATTAGAAGTGATGGTCATTCACACTTAGGAACTTTGTAACGTGTGTTAGATATCGTGATAGAATAATCATCGGGCTCGTGGATTGGGCTAAGCTAATTGGCTATAAGTTAAGTTAAGCTAGCCTTTCATCATGTGTTATCCAATCCAAGTTCACGAGGCCCAAGCCAAAGCCCATTAGGGCATTTATGTAATGTACTATATAAACCCCTCAAAGTCTCATTTGAGGGGTGTGCTTGAAAGTGTGTGTGTGTGTGTTTTCCTTTGAAGTAATACAACTTTATTGTGTTTATCTTATCCTCTCACATACACGAATTCATATTCAAGTCACCATCTTTCTCATCTTATTTCTAAGCTTTGTTTGTGTTTGTGTTTCACGTTTTATACGCGTAACTTGGGTTACGTGTGTTGGGTTTGCTTGGTAAAGTGATAAGGTTGATAAAAGTAAGGTCCTACAATTGGTATCAATCGCCTAACAATGGTTTAGGAGTGTTTGTGTTTGTTTTGAAGGTTGGTACTATACGCGTAGCTTTGTTATAAACGTTGTCACGCTTAAAGCTTTAATTTTTGCACTCAAAAATTCAAGATTCTTGTGGTTTAAGATTTATTTGGTGCTAAAGTTTC
Source organism: Chrysanthemum makinoi (assembly GCA_910596185.1). Taxonomy (NCBI): domain Eukaryota; kingdom Viridiplantae; phylum Streptophyta; class Magnoliopsida; order Asterales; family Asteraceae; genus Chrysanthemum; species Chrysanthemum makinoi. The sequence continues at coordinate 83,263,990 of OU343216.1, forward strand.
AGTTTTTTGCAAAAAGTTCGAAGCTTTACGCGTTTTGGTTAAGTTTTAAACTCGTGTTTTTGAAGGTGGTCATTTCTACTCGTAACTTTTATAAGCACTTTGGGTGAAAAAGGTCAAAAGATTTGTGTTATTGGAGTGTTTTTAAGGCTATCTGTGCAAAAGAAATCGTTTGAATCATTGGAAATTTCTTACAGTAGAAGTCAAAAGTCAAAACCCTAGTTTTCTACTCATAACTTTTTGGTGAAGAATCTTCAAGCTTCAAAGGTTACTCAGTGCTTCCCTCACTTGGATAAGTGTGTGGAACACTTTGACTTGTGGATATCCCTTACGCTGTGACAGATGTAAAGGATTTTGTTTTAACCTAAGTTTAAGCATAAGCATAAACTCTTACGAGTAGAACTCTACGCATAAGATCACACTTACGCGTAAGGTTTTACGACGAAGTTTTTTTGTCTACGCATAAGCCTAAGGTTACGCGTAAGATACTTTCTACGCCTAAGGAATCCTACGCCTAAGCACCATTTCCTACTCGTAACTTCTGTTTCTACGCCTAAGCTCTTTCTACGCATAAAGGTTTAATTTTTTGAGGAGACTAAACGTTCAATTTTTACGCGAAATTCAAATTTTGGTTTAACTATGAAAATTTTGGTCAAAAATTCAAATTTTTGGGCCTAAATTCAATTTTTTCGGGTCAAATTTGGCGTCAAAATTGTCATAACTCAAATTTTTCATACGACCTTTGAATTAATTTTTATAGTGAATTTCAAATTTTGGGCGAAAATTTTTTAGAACCAAGGTTACGAGTACGACTTTCAGATACACCTCAACTGAGCTTAATCATCATCAACCTCAACTCCTTTATCGTTGAATCGATCCTACATCAACTGTATCAGATCATACCTTCATCAATGGCAACTCAACAAGACATTCATGCAGGCCGGTGCGAAAACCATCCTCCTATGTTGGAAAAAGGTGGTTATCTTCAATGGACAAGTCGAATGCTTCGTTACATCAAGACAAACCCTAATGGAAAATTGATGATCAAATCCATTCAGGATGGACCCTTCATACCTCGACAAGTCCAAGACCCTGGAAATCCTGATGCAACACCTCCGTCCCACCATTTTTTCGTCTTCAAAAAGACACTGAATACTCTGAAGAGGATCAAACAAGTCGGGCGATGACATGGCAATTCATATTATACAACCGGGTTTACCAAGAGACATCTTTGCTGCTGTAGACAGTTGTGAAACTGCTTTCGACATGTGGGAACGTGTTAGACGACTTTGTCATGGAACAGAAATCGGTCAACAAGACACAGAGAACAAGTTGCTAACTGCATGGGAGAAGTTTACATCTACTCCGGGAGAATCCATTGAATCCTACTATGGAAGGTTTTGTACTTTAATGAATGAGCTGACCGTCAAACAAGTTGACACCCAGAACTATCGTGAGCAACATCAAGTTTTTGAACAATCTACCAGAAGAATGGGGACGATATGTCACTATTGTCAACCAAACAAAGGACTTACATCAAGTGAACTTTGATCAACTCAACGATTTTCTAAAACAAAACCAAAATGAAGTGAATGAAGTCAGGCAAGAAAGATTAGAAAAGAATCATGATCCATTGGCACTCATTGCAAAGACTCAAACTTCAGTGAATACACAACAACAAGCTTCATCATCTTCCACTAACAACAACTTGCAGCAATACATCCCTCAACAACAAAACTATCCACCTGAACAACAACATTACCAGGAACAAGGAATCACGGATCTTGAAATGGAACCAGAAGAAGCTTTGTCACAAGCATTTGTATTCTTGGGTAAAGCATTCAGAGGTCGCTATTCCACACCAACTAACAACAACCAAAGGATTTCATCAAACACTCGCAACAGCAAATTGCATAGCCGGGTGTGAACATGGGTAATCAAGGTCAAATGGTTGGAGTTATTGGGAATCAGCAGGGATATGCTACTAGATTTCGCATGGGTAATCAGCGGTTCGAATCGGGGTAATCAAATGGGTCAATGTTGGGAATAGAGTAAATGGGTAATCGAATGGGAATGTTGCAGCTCCAGTAGTTGGGAATTATGGAAATGTGAATCGTGGTAATCAGTTAAGTGTTATAACTGTCAAGGATTGGGTCACATGGCAAGGAATTGTCCAACTAAGCCGAAAAGAAGGATCTTGCGTATCTTCAGAAAGTTATTCTGTTGGCACAAAAGGAACAATCTGGACATCAATTGAGTGCTGAGGAACATGACTTCATGGCTATTATGGATGATTTGGAAGACCTCGAGGAACTCAATGCAAACTGCATCTTCATGGCAAATCTTCAGAGACTAAGTACGACAGCGATTCGGGACGCACCTCGTGTCCTATGACGCCAACGCAATATTTGAGGTACCAATCACTGATCCATGCTATAACAATGTCATATTTGATGTGTTTACTCATGACGAACAACATTCTGTGACATCAGCACCTACTTATGATACATACATGGACAATCCGAGTTGTAGCAATACTAACTCAGAAACTCCAAATGTGGATCCTAGTGGAGGCTGTGTGGCACAAAATACTGAGACCGATGAGGAAACTCGCGCTTATTTTGAATCATTAATCAACAACTGTGGCATTGAAATTGAGAAAGTTAAAAAGGTCAATCGCGATGTTAAGGCCGCGAATGCCAAATTGACCAATCGAGCTTGAGAGTTACAAGGAGAACGCAAAAGATTTTGAATTTCATAAAACAAAGAATCGAATTAGAAATTGGTTATCGAAATTTGGTTTCTAAAGAAAAGAATTGCAAATCAAGTATAACACACTTGATGTGAATTCGAACTTGAAAATTAAATCTCTAAACAAGGAAATTTCTGATTTAAATAACCAACTTTCTAAACAAAAGAAATGTTTTCTAATCTTGAAAAGAAAGAAGCGATTGATTACTGATTTTACAAAACGAGAAGATTCTCTTCTTGATGAAATTCTTGATAAGAATGAAAAGATAAAACTTTGGAAAATTTGCTTCTTACAACGGGTCATTCTGCTAAAACAATCAAGATGCTTTCTAATCAAGTAAATCCGCGTTTTCATACTAATAATAGAATGGCACTTGGTAACGACCTTCTTCGCTCCTCAAGAAAGCTCGAAATCTCGAATGTGTTAAACAATGGAAAAGCTTTACATGAACCCATTATTGTTCGTGATTCTCTTGAAACGCTAGAACTATCTGAGGAGAGTAGATCACAAATGAAACAAAAGAATCCGGAAATCAAACCAATTGATTATAACAAATGGAACAAAATTAACGGAATTACTTTTGTTAATCAAAAAGAAAAGTCAAAGTTCTCCATCACACAAAGTGTTTCAAACAAAGAGTCAACACTTGTTTCAAAATCTGTTTCAAAACCAGTTGTTGTCTCCAATTCTCTTTCGAACATTGAACAAATGTCTTCAAACAATCCTTTTAACACAAGTGATGCGAGAAGTATTTTAGAAAATGTAAAAACTAGAATTGTGGATCTTCAAGACACTGTTAAAACTAAAACCACTATTACACCTAACAACCGGTTCTCTAGTTTTGACATCGAACAAAGAAAGTTTTTTGAAACTCAAATTGCCCCTCAGTTGAATGCCATCAGTGCAAGGGTAATTCATTTTGAACAAGCGTTTTGAAAGAAACGGTGACTTTGTCAAGGACCATAAATCCCTGGTAAAGCAAGCTAATGACTATGGTGAACAAATCAAAGTTTTGGAAAATTTAAATGACTCTCTCTTCGAAGATGTTCTGACTACTGATATTATGTCCATCATTTTGCAAACATATTCTGTTTAAGATCATGAAAGACTCGATCGAGACCTCCAAAATTGTTTCAAAATATGAAAAATCACTTGAGAAACTTGAAAAGAAAATGTCTCATATTTTAAACAACTTGATAGAAAAACTGAGGAATGCAAGTATGACAAATTGTCGTATGAGCGTGCCTACAATGACATGAAAGCGAAAAATGATCTTTTGAGGGCTCACCGGAATGTCAAAAGGAAAGGCAGGGATAATGTGATTAAAACCATTGACTGCGGAGAAAGCAAATGTTACCAAACCGTTTCCAAACCAAAATGTCATTTCTATGCCTCCTCCAAAAGTCAATGAGAAAAATGTTTCATCAAACCAGCCACTCCACCCTCTTCTACCTAAACAATATGTTGATAAAGGAAAAGCGCTATCGAGAAACCAACAGTTTTAGCTCTGGCCTTTTAAGATGAGTACCACTAATGCGTCTGCCTCCACATCTAAAACATCTGGAACAAACGACATAAGTTTAGATAAGCACTCTAAAGAGACTAGGAAAGCTGAAACCACTTCTTTAGATAAGATTGTGAATCCTAATGAGTGTGCCTTACCTTCTACAGGACTAGGAAGCACCTTTAGGAGCAGCAGACTAAAGCCTAAGAGCAATACAAGGAACAATAGAGTCTGCTGGCCTCTAAGAGTAGTCGCTTGAATAAAGAGAAGAAAGTAGAAGAACACCCTAGGAATTTACCGTTTTGAATAAGAAAGACATTTCATCTGAATGTAATGAACCTATGAAATCTGATAAGTTTAATGAATCTGTTGAATCTGTTTGTTTAACTTGCAAGAAATCTTTATCTAATGTTCATGATGATTGTGTTTCTAAGAATGAGATTGTTAAGCTTGTTAAGAAGAATGTTCCCAAAAGAACTTATGCTAAACGAATAGGAAGACTAGTTCGAGACTTAGGCTTTACACTATTGATAGGGAGCATAATGTTTACTTTAGGGATGACATTTGGAAACCCACAGGTAGAACTTTCACACTCAGAATGGTACAATGAGTGACCAACCAGAATACCCAGTTGAAAACTTCTTTGAGTGTGATCCGAATTTTACCTCTAACCCAACGGAACCAAAATCAAAACGGTTTCCAAAATCTTCTTCTTCTCATTATTGGCGAGGTTATTGAAATATGTCTTGATCGTCGACCGGGTTGCTCCAAGCACATGGCTACCGGAATCTGAAGCTGCTGATCAATTTAGATGCGTCTGAAATTCATGGGAACCGTGACGTTTTGGAAATGATCATGTAGGAGCTATCATGGGTTATGGAGATCTACCTTTTGGAAATTATTTGATCACTCGGGTTTACTATGTCGAAGGATTGGGACACAATTTGTTTTGTCGCAGTGCTGTGATGCGATTTAGAGGTTGCTTTTAGGAGAAATGCTTGCTTCATTAGAAACTTGGATGGCACTCGATCTCTTAACCGAATCGTGATACAAATTTGTATGCTATCGACATCAATCAAATGGCCTCTTCATCACCAATATGTCTTATGACACGTGCATCTAGAACACAGTCCCGGTTGTGGTAGCACGTTATCCCATCTCCATTTCGACACCATCAACAAAATTGCCAAAGACAACATCGTCAACGGACTTCCAAAGTTCAAATACACCAAGGATCACTTATGTCCATCATGCGAACAAGGAAAAGCAAAAGAGCATCATATAAACCCAAAACCGTACCTAGTTCAGAAGCAAAGTTGCATATGTTGCACATGGACTTATGTGGCCCAATGAGAGTTGAAAGCATTAATGGGAAAAAGTATATTCTTGTCATCGTCGATGATTATTCAAGATATACATGGGTTAAGTTTTCTGAGATCAAAGGCGAAGCACCGTGCATCATCATCACCTTTCTGAAGCTTATTCAAGTACTTCTTCAATCTCCAGTAAGAGTTGTAAGAACAGCACAACGGCACAAGAATTCACAAATCAGGAGTTAAGATCTTATTTTGAAGATGTTGGAATTACACATCGGACATCAGTTGTTAGAACTCCACAGCAGAATGGGGTAGTTGAAAGAAGAAATAGAACTCTTGTGGAAGTCGCCGCACAATGCTAATCTATTCTAGTGCAAATCGCTTATTTCTATGGGTCGATTTGTTGCCACACGCTTGTTTCACTCGAGCCGATCCCTCATCCATCCAAGATTCACTAAAACCCCATATGAGCTTGTGAACAACAGAAAACCGGATATCTCTTACTTTCACGTATTTGGCGCTTTGTGCTATCCTACGAACAACAGAGAAGATCTTGGAAAATGCGAAAGCAAAGGTGATATTGGAATCTTCATTGGATATTGAGATAACTCGAGGGCATTCAGGGTGTATAACAGAAGAACTAGGAGGATCATGGAGACGATGAATGTGAAGTTTGACGAACTTTCACATATGGCTTCCGAGACTCGCCTAGAACCCGCACTAAACCGACAGACTTCGGACACATCGTGGACTCGCCTCAAAGAGCTCAATAAACTTCGTTTGACAATCCTAAAGAACAAGAATGGGAGAATTTCTTCGAGTTAATGTTCGATGAATACTATGGTGGAACTTCGACAAATGCATCAAACCATCATTCCGCACGCACCCGCCAAAATCATCCACCACCACCAACAGAAGATGCATCTACAACGGTCGAAACCAATGCACCAACTCCATCAACATCATCCACATCTACTACGTTATTGCACCCGGCGCTCTACCGGCGGTTGATGAGCAAAACCACAACCATAACGATGCAACGTTAGATGACGACTTATTTGAAAACCCGTTTGCTACGGAATTAGCTGAATCATCTTCAAGCTTACGAGAACCATCTAACTCGCATACGTTTAACCAACGGTATCCTTCTACTCAAGTGGACAAAAGACCATCCGATTGAACAAGTTATTGGTGAACCTTCAAGGCCAATTCGCACGAGACGCCAACTTGCCACCGACAGACTTATGCATTTACCTTTGCTCAATTAGCAATACAGAGCCAAAGAACATTCGCGAGGCAATGGAAGAACCCGCATGGATAGAAGCGATGCAGAAGGAACTTCTCCAATACCGTCTACATGACTCTTGGGATATGGTTCCAAGACCCATTGACGTTCGCGTCATTGATCTTAAATGGTTATGGAAAAACAAACGGGATGAAGAAATGACTGTCATTCGCAACAAAGCTCGCCTTGTGGCCAAAGGATACAGACAAGAGGAAGGGATAGACTTTGAAGAGTCATTCTCGCCGGTAGCTAGACTAGAAGCCGGGATATTCTTAGCCTACGCCGCCACAAAAACATCACGGTTTATCGATGGACATTAAGACCGCGTATTGAATGGAACTCGAAAGAAGGAAGTGTACGTGAGTCACCAAAAGGCTTCATAGACATGAATCATCCGCACTACGTCCTACAAACTCAAAAGGCAATCTATGGATTGAAACAAGCTCCAAGAGCTGGTATGACGAACCGTCCTCTTTCCTTATCCAAAACAATTTCACCAAAGGAACAGTTGATCCTACCTTGTTTACACAAAAATGCAAAAACGACATTTTGATTGTTCAGATTTACGGGACTACATCATTTTTGGGTCCACTAATCAGAATCTTTCAAAACATTTTGAAAATCTCATGAAAAGTAAATTTGAAATGTCCATGATGGGGGAACTAAAATTCTTTCTTGGTTTACAAATACATCAATCCCCTCGTGGAATTTTTATAAATCAAGCTTAATACACAACTGAGATTTTGAAAAATCATGGTATGGATAATTGTGACTTCGGTTTAACACAATGGTAACGCCACCAAAAATTGGAGCCGATTTGTTTGGGAAACCTATTGATCCTAAGAAATATCGGAGCATGATTGGTTCTCTATTTTCTGTAAATATTTTTTTTGGAAAACAAAATACAAAATTTGAAAAACCAACAAAAGCAAAATATAAAAATATAAAATCAAAAATCCAAAAATATTCTTCTCACGATATGTCTCTCGTATAATCGATATTTTGTACGTTTTTAGAAATGTCATTCAACAATGATAAGGGTATGTACTGATGCTTGAGTTTGAGAGTTCTTTATTATTGTTTCTAAAACATGTCGCTTCGTCTCAAAATTTCAAATAATGGCTTCTCGTATACTTCAAAGACATTTGAAACCCGACTAAAATGATGACTTTTGATTATTTTCAAATCAAAACTCGTGCTTTTTAAAGAAAAAATCAAGTGTACGCTTCAGTGCACTACACTTAAAAATGGTGAGAAATCATCATCATCTTGAGCACCTTTTCAAGATTGTTCAAAAAGATTTTCAAAATCTTTCAAAATATTTTGTGCTCAAGATAACTCCCTCTAAAACCCTTTAATTGATTATGCTTTATTAAAGGGGGAGTATAAAACTAAAATGTTCCATATTCATGCTTAAATCAAATCCGTTTGTCTCCCCAAAAGATTCTAAAATGTTGTTTAATCCGTTGATATCAAAAATATCACGAATATGCTATTTTTGAGGGGGAGGAGACGCGATTAAAATGTGATCAAAAAGTTTAATGATCGTTGTTTGAATCTCAAAATGAGCTCGACTCAGACGGAACCAATTAATTGACGAGTAATCAAAGTCTGTAAATGTACCATCTCGAGAAACTTGTGATAGATATGCACCTTCATGGGTCTAACCTCCTTTTCAAGGAGTGTTTACAACTTCAAGTTAGTTATTAGAGCTAGTTGTCACCCAAAAACTGACAATGGAACTCTTTAACTAGGCAACGTAACCGTCGTATATATCTCGTGGGGGAATTGTCTATCATGAGCCGATCAATTCAAAAGTGCAAACTCTACCCTCTATGTGCAGATTTCTGTTAAAACTCATAAGCACATGTGAAGGGGAAGTGTTTCTGAAAATATAAAACTCACGGAGTGTCTCAAACATGTTTTCTATCATAAACACTATGTGAGATTTTCAAGAAAAATGGTTTTATGGCAACATGGGACAGTCATGGAGTTATAAGGTGACTAAGGATAGGAAATTCGTCCTATGATCCGCCAGAGCCGGAGGGATCTACCCAAGGACATCACCAATAGTTTAGTATTAGAAGTCCTTAGGTATGATTGAAAAAAGGAGTAATGTGAGAAAGGAGAAAGAAGGGGTTGAAGAATTAAAAAGAAATGTGAAGAAAGGGTGAAAAGAAATAGCCCTCCATATTCAACCTTAGGGCGTAAAACCGGTTCAATACATATGCTACTAGTTGTCACTAGATGACACTAGTATTGAAGACAAAGACGTCATGGACCCAGTGACGCACTGCACTAAACCTTCTAGCCACTCAATTCCTCTTAAAAGGATTTGTTTCATTCTCACTGGAACCCTACATAATCTATCGACTTTCTCTTAGAGATTGTTGATATTGAAGAAGGAGACCCTCTCCCTAGTCTCCGCTAGGAAACCAAAATGCACAAATTGAGTCTAGAGCCACGAGATTCATCAAAAGATCTCATAGGAACACATGACATGACATCGCTTGTTGTTCATCAATAAGGACACAAGTGATATATTCTAGAGTCCTACGCAGTCTTAGCAATACGTAACATTTATGAGAAGCTTCACATCCGTGATCTTCAATGATTGAATGGAAACTCCTGCCAGGGTCAACATCAAGCAGCCCTGATAGCAGGTCACTTCGGTAACTCCCCGTGGATTACACTTAGTGTGTCTCAAACGGACTACAATCGTGGGTGATGCTTCAGTGTACCCAATGACTCATCTCGAATCAGGTGTACTTCGGTATATCGTGTTATCTCACTTGTGGGACTCCAGTTCAAGAACGGCCCTTGTGAGAATTAGAGACGTGTTTTCACACTATGCCGTTAACACCCTCGAAATTCAAACTTGTAAGTGCCGGAATCCGCTTATTACTAACCTGCTTTTATGTTTTCTTCTTATGGAAGCTCTGGAGCGGATGGATCGTACAGACTCGCCACATGCTCATACCAAAAACACATGAAAGTTCTCATCATAATCAAAGGCTATACAAAGTTAAAGATGATTCTTCATCAATGAATCTAAAGACTCAAGAACTACATCATTGGTAACCAAAAGACAAATAGAAGTGTGAGCATGGTGGAGAAAGACGGAGATACCTATCCAACGAAGTTGACAACGGCAGACAACCACATTACCTGATCACAAAGCATGAAGGAACAAAGAATCAAGACTATTCTATATCTACGCACAAAGTTCAAGCTCGAGAAAAGTAAAGACCAAATCAAGTGGAGCATCATTTGAATGACCACCCCTTAGGGGGAGATTGTTAGCCTTAATTGTTTTATTAGAAGTGATGGTCATTCACATTTAGGAACTTTGTAACGTGTGTTAGATATCGTGATAGAATAATCATCGGCTCGATTGGGCTAAGCTAATTGGCTATGTTGTTAAGCTAGCCTTCATCATGTGTTATCCAATCCAAGTTCCACGAGGCCCAAGCTTTCAAAGCCCATTAGGGCATTTATGTAATGTACTATATAAACCCCTCAAACTTGAGGGGTGTGCTTGAAAGTGTGTGTGTGTGTTTTCCTTTGAAGTAATACAACTTTATTGTGTTTATCTTATCCTCTCACATACACGAATTCATATTCAAGTCACCATCTTTCTCATCTTATTTCTAAGCTTTGTTTGTGTTTGTGTTTCACGTTTATACGCCGTAACTCAAGTTACGTGTGTTGGGCTTTGCTTGCAAAGTGATAAGGTTGATATATCTTAGGTCTACAAGTGTCCCCATACAAAAGGACCATGAATGTCTTGTGAATGGGGTGAAGAGAAGAGGTTTAGGCCCCAATGGGGGTGGGTCAAAAGATGACCGAGGTGACTTATGAGCAACTGCTTCAATTGTGCCAAAGGATGGCAATGGTGATGGATGATTTGGCCTAGGAGGCAAGTCATCCAAGTCCTCCAAGAAAGGATTGGGTGAAGTTGGTGGAGTGGAAAATAACTCCATAGGAATGAGAGTTGGAGACCTTGGTGGTGAAGGTGGTGAGGGTGTTTTGGATGTTTGGATGGGTGCCGTGGGAGGAAGTTGGTGTTTTTTGTTGGTGGTGGAGTGGTGATCACAATGTGTGATTGAGTAGGTGTGGCCAAGGTAAGGTTTGTATCATCTCGGATGGGAGATGAGATTGTGAGTGGAGAAGACTCGGATGAGGAGCTTAGGTTTACGAAGAAACAAGGCCTCACGCTAATTCTAGCGCTTTCTTGCAAGGTTTAGGAGAGGATTTTGTCATTTTTGACTTGGGTTTTTCTTTGCTAGATAAGGGTAAGAATGAAGAAGGTGTGAGGATGATCATGGTAAAACCTCTCAATTTATAGAAGTGAAAAATTATGGAGAAATGTGTTTGATTTGATGTTAAACCATTGAAGAGATGAGGTTCCTAATGATTTGGAAGTGGGTTGAATGCTAGTCATATCACCCAAGTCAAGCCATTCAAGAGCGATGGAGTGAAGAAGAAAAGATTTGCAATAAATGTGTTCTAATGAGTGGAATTTCCTAACAATCAGATTACCCACGGATTTTTGAAGGTACCAAAATTTGGTTCCTTCCTTTATGCCAAAGGGCCCTTGAAGCGGATTTTTCAAATTTTTGAATTTTGGTGGAAATGGATTCCTTATATACCTAAGTGAATTATACTAGTTCTAATAAGTGTATAAACTAGTTAAGATTGATTTATAAGTAATGGATGGTAATTTGGAATCACGAAAGAGTCGAATTCGAAAGTTACCTCGGAGGATCCACGGCACCAAAATTTACACTGACGGACCCTAAAAGGGTGTCGTCCGTCCGGTCCACCGTGCATGTGCATGACGGTATTCATTTTACATAAACGACGTACCAAATCGTTGGTGCCGCTCGATCCGGTGATCATAAAACTTCACAGAGTACGCTTTTAGGACTCGAGGACTTTTCCGAAACCCAAATTTTTCTCAAAACATTTGACACTAAACATTTCTAGTTAGGAAAAGTAAATAACACATGTATAAACATAGTGGAGCATAGATTTTGAGTATATTTTTATTTTCACATTATAGTGAAAATGGGTAAAATTTGATAGCATACTTGTGCTATCCCCCCTGCATAAGATTGTTAGCATACAACATTGTTTTAAGTTATATTATCATCCTACATAATAAAAACAACTAAATTGTATCAAACATTGATGATAATGTATTGTTCCAAACACTCTTTAATGGACCCTTACTTGTCCAACTTCTTGTAGATCTTGTTCATCATCCTACCAAGGCACTTGAACATTCCCTTAGTTTGCTTGAATTCTCACGATTCATTCTCAATCTCGGAAGAGACGATAATACTCATGAGGTGGAATATGAGAGCTTGGAAGACCATCCTCAGAGCTATTTAATGATGATGATGATGGAGTTGGAGGTTTTGCTTCTCGCCTTTGTCTTAGCAACTCCGCATCACTCAAAGGGGCAAAGATGTGAGGGATGAGCTCATAGTGAAGGTGCATCCTATTTGGGCTTGGTGGAATTGGTGCAAAGTTTCTATAGAGACGGGTGAGAAGCATCCCGTATGGAAGAGCAACCGATCCTTGAGTTGGAATATCAATCATTCTCCTAGCGATGCAGTAAGCTAAATTGAATGGTTGACGGGTGGACAAGTTGTAGAGCATGTGACAAAGGCAAGCGTTAATGTGATCCCTATTTCCTATGGTGCTAATGACGTTGGCTCTAAGTAGCTCCTCCCATTTCTTAAATTCGGGCTTAAGCTCATTTATCTCCATTCCATATGGATCTCGGTTTATCTCCTTTCCTTTTCGGGTAACTCGGGTTGTATCACCCCTTGGGTTAAATAGGTGTTCACGGATAACATCCTTATCGGCCAAACGGGTTTGGTAGGAGTAGAGCGGTCATTGATTGCATCAAGAACGGTGAGTGACCACTTATCCGAGTAGACACAAGTCCCTCGGTTGGGAATTCCTAGCAATTGAGCAAAGTTGGTTAAGGTGATGGTGTAGTCGTTTTGATTGATTCTAAACCTAAGACAAAATTCATCGTCGTCTTCATCACTAAAGCCAACACACTAGCATAGAATTCTAACACAAACCTAGGACATATTGGTTCATCGATGTCAAGAAGACAATCGAATTGAATGGCGGCTAGTTCTTCACGGAGATTGGTATTTTCAAGGAAGGATGAGTGAATGGTTCTACCCTCATGGAAATACCTTGATTCTAGACTCTTAAAGATTTCTACTTGTTCCTTGGAAAGTCCTTTGGTTTTGTGATGTTTGGGAATGTAGGCAAGGGTGTCCTTGTGATCATAGAATCTTGCGGCTACCATGGTTATTCCTAGGAGGAAGAATTAATATGTTAAAAATGAGAATAACTTTAACGCTTTGGTCCTAGTGTGTGCCTATATGAAGACTATTTGGAGTTGCGGTTATCTCGACTCATTTTATGCACAAAAATGGTTTTAGTGGAGTGTTTGGCAATAACCATGAGATAACCCAAATGCTCCTAATTCAATGTGGCTTCATTTGAATATACCGGAATGCATATTAGTTATGCAATACCTTTAGTATTCAAGAGCATGCAAGTGATGAAAATCTAACGTTTCTATTTGTATTAACAATGAAAAATTGTTTTCCTACAAGTGAGAAGCTTTTCAAAATTTTGACATGGGGTGTTTGGTTATTTGAATAAGGCCTTATATTCATTATCTATTAATTAGTTGGAAGCATGATTTGTTTATGCAATATGATAATGTAGTACCTAATTTCAATGACTAGTTATGCATTTTGCCAATTGAATTCATATTTGGTATAAAAGCATACATAAAACCCCATGTAATGATTTGTGATAGTTTTGTGCATAAATAAGAATCCTAGACTCAGAATTAAGAGATAAAATGTAGTTAGGATACTTACAATGATGTTATCTTCAGTGATTAGTGAGTGGGAAGGTGTCAATAATGAGCTTGGTTTAATGTTTACACGTTTTGGTAAAGTGGGTTTTGAGGAAGAAGATGTTTTGTAGGTAGCAGTTTTGCTTCCTCAGAGATGACCACGACCGCACGTACCAAAAATTTTGGTTCCGTCCTTGTTGTCGCTTTTTGGTGTGGCGTGGCTACAGTGCAGATACAAGACAAAATTGTTTTGTTTTGATTATTCTAATGTTTTGGGCTATGTTTATCCTACATGTTTGGTTCCATTAACCCTAAACCAAGTCTAAGAAGATTAAAAGGTTCTCGCTTAAGAGGCTTAGTTAAGATGTCGGCAATGTTGTCTTAGGAGGATACTTTCTCGATTGAGATGTTTCCTTTTTGAACATTGTCGCGAAGAAAGTGATGACGGATTTCAATATGCTTTGTACGAGCATGTTGAACGGGATTCTTGCCGAGATCGATGGCTCCTTTGTTGTCGCAAAGTATCACAATGTCGTTGAGATGAATTCGGTAATCTACGAGAGCTTGCTTCATCCAAAGAGCTTGTTGACATGCTTTTCCGGCCGAGACGCACTCGCTTCAGAGTTGAGATGGCTAAAGTCATTTGCTTCTTTGCAAACCATGAGGTGAGACAATGTCCAACAAAAGTGCAAATACCACTTGTACTTTTTCTATCGACATAATCACCGGCATGATCCGAATCGGCATACACTATGGTTTCTACACCCGTTCCTTTGGGATACCATAATCCTAAACACGTTGTTCCCTTTATGTATCTAAAAATCCTTTTTAAGGCTTCTAAGTGTGATGCCTTTGGGTTTTCTTGAAAGCGAGCACATAGACAAACACTAAACATAATGTCGGGTCTACTAGTCGTAAGATAGAGTAGGCTACCAATCATTCCTCTATATTTAGTGTTATCTACGGATTCACCTTTCTTCTCCTTGGTGAGTTTATTGTCCGAGGACATGGGTGTTTTAGTTGGTTTGGAATCTTCAAGACCAAATTTCTTAAGCATGTCTTTTATATATTTAGATTGGTTAAAAAATATGCCATCTTCTAGTTGTTTAATTTGAAGTCCTAGAAAGAATTTTAACTCACCCATCATACTCATTTCAAACTCGTCGTGCATGATTTTAGAGAAATCATCACATAGCTCTTGACAAGTTGATCCAAATATAATGTCATCAACGTATATTTGAACAATGATAATATGTGATTCCTTTTTCTTGGTAAAAAGAGTATTATCTACTAATCCTATAGTGTATTTGTTATCAATAAGAAAAGTCTTAAGTCGGTCGTACCAAGCTTTTGGTGCTTGCTTAAGACCATACAATGCTTTCTTGAGTTTGAAGACATGATGTGGTTTCTCAAAGTCGTGAAACCGGAGGTTGAGCAACATACACTTCTTCGTTAATAAACCCATTAAGAAAAGCACTTTAACATCCATTTGAAATAATTTAAAGTCATAAGCACATGCATAAGCAAGTAATATTCTAATAGATTCGAAGTCTAGCTAACGGAGCATAAGTTTCATCATAATCAATACCTTCTTGTTGATTATAACCTTGTGCAACAAGCCTAGCTTTGTTTCTAGATACTATACCATTTTCATCCATTTTATTTCAAAAAACCCATTTCGTTCCAATTATAGTTTGATCTTTAGGTTTTGGAACTAATTTCCAAACATCATTTCTAACGAATTGGTTTAATTCTTCTTGCATGGCAATTACCCATGATTCATCTTTTATTGCTTCATTTATGTTTTCGGTTCAATGGTGGATACAAAACAAAAATAATTACTTTGATTATGGGCTTGTGACCTTAAGGTTCTTTGATTAAGTTGTCCTATGACCTTTTCTAAATGATGACTTTTAGATTCTTTGATGTTGACAATCTCTTTATTTAATGGTTCATCTTCCTTGTTATTATTAATTATTTCTTGATTTTCCATCATTTGACTTTCAACTAAGTCATCATCTACCAAAGGTGATGTCTTAGAGGGAGGTGGACTTTCGTCAAATGTTATGTTCAACGATTCCTCGACTATCATTGTTTCTTTGTTAAGGGCAATATAAGCTTTGCTAGTTTGAGAATAACCAAGAAATACACCTTCATAAGACTTTGGGTCAAACTTGGTGAGATAATCTTTAGTATTAAGAATAAAGCATTTACAACCAAAAACTCTAAAATATCCTAAAGTTGGCTTTTTACCTTTATAAAGCTCATATGGTGTTTTGTTTAAGAAAGGACGATAAGACTCTATTCAAAATATATGTAGAAGTGTCAACGGCGCTACACCAAAACTTTTGAGGAATGTTTTGTTCATTAAGCATTGTTCTACTCATTTCTTGAATTGTTCTATTTTTACGCTCTACTACTCCATTTGATTGAGGTGTTCGTGGTGCGGAAAAGTTATGTGTTATACCATTTGTATCACAAAAGTTTCCAAATTGAGTTTCGTTGTCAAATTCACGACCATGATCCGCTCGGATCGACACAATTTTAACACCTAGTTGATTTTGAATTTTCTTGCTAAGAATTTCAAATTTATCAAAAGCTTCATTTTTGGTTTTCAAAAACAACGTCCAAGTAAACCTTGAGTAATCATCTACTATGACCAAAGTGTATAAGTTGCCTCCATAGCTTCTTATAGCGGATTGACCAAACAAGTCCATATGCAATAATTCTAGACACTTAGATGTGGACACCATATTTTTAGATTTATGACTACTATAGGTTTGTTTACCAATTTTGCAAGTGTCGCAAAAGTGTTGGTCATATTTTAGTTTAGGTAAATTCCTAACTAGCTCTTTTGAAGATAGGTTTTGTATAAGTCTCATATTAGCGTGACCTAAGCGCCTATGCCAAAGAGATGAGCTATCATCTAATGTTGTTAGACAAAGTTTGTCATTATATGTTTTATCTATTTTCATGACGTATATGTTATTTTTCCTAACTCCTTTAGCTATGGTGATACCATCTTTTAGTATTTTACTACCATTTTCATCAAATAGTACTTTATACTTTTTATCACATAATTGGCTAATACTAAGTAGATTAAATCCTAAACTATCCACATGAGCAACATTTTCAATAGTTAGGGAGTTATGAGCGATCGTACCTTTGCCAATGATCTTGCTTTTGAGATTACTACCAAAAGTGACATTACCTCCGTCATACTCTTGGTATGATGAGAAGAGACTTTTGTTGCCCATCATATGCCGTGAGCATCCACTATCTTTTATCCATTCATTAGGTTCCAATCCAACTTTCAAGCTGTTAGGACCTAAGATATATCAACCTTATCACACAAATACCCACGTTTTGCTTAGAACATGTTAACACATAAACAAACTATGCGTGAAACCAAAGAAATAAAGATGAGAAAGATGGTGACTTGATGTTATACAAACCGTGTATGTTGTGAGAGAAATATGAAAACAATAGATGTTTTATTTCAAAGGAAAAACACACACACACACACACTTTCAAGCACACCCCTCAAATGAGACTTTGAGGGTTTATATAGTTCCTTATAACAATACCCTAATGGGCTTGGCAAGGGCCACGAATTGGACTTGGATTGGGTATACATAAGCTTATCAATGGCTAGCATAGCTTATCTTTTTAACCAATTAGCTTAGCCCAACCATTGAGCCCGATGACTATTCTATCACTTATATCTAACATACGTTAACAGTTCCTAAATGTGAATGACCATCACTTCTAATAAAACTATTAAGGCTAACAATCTCCCCCTAAGGGGTGGTCATTCAAATGATGCTCCACTTGATTTGGTCTTTACTTTTCTAGAGCTCTAACTTTGTGCGTAGATATAGAATAGTCTTGATTCTTTGTTCCTTCATGCTTTGTGATCGATAATGTGGTGTCTGCCATTGTCAACTTCATTGGATAGGTGTTCTGCCTTTCTCCACCATTCTCACACTTCTATTTGTCTTTTGGTTACCAATGATGTAGTTCTCGAGTCTTTAGATTCATTGACTAAGAATCATCTTTAACTTTGTAGCCTTATTTTGATTATGATGAGAACTTTCATGTGTTTTTGGTATGAGCACGTGGCGAGTCTGCACGATCCATCCGCGCCAGAGCTTCCATAAGAAGAAAACATAAAAACAGTTAGTAATAAGCGGATTCCCAAGACTTACAAGTTTGAATTTCGAGGGTGTTAACAGCATAGTGTGAAAACACGCCTCTAATTCTCACAAGGGCCGCCTCGAACGAGTCCCACAAGTGAGATAACACGATATACCAAGTATACCTACTCGATGAGTCAGAGGTACATCAAGCATCACCCCACGCATCAGACCGCTTGAGACACACTAAGCGTAATCCACTCGGAGTTACCGGAAGTGACCACCGTCGTGGTGCTTGATGTTGACCCCGGCAGAGTTTCCATTCAATCATCAAGATCACAAATGTAAAACTTCTCATAAATGTTCTCAAGGCATTGCTAAGATCTCGTAGGACTCTAGAATATATCACTTGTGTCCTTATAGATGAACAACAAGCAATGTCATGTCATGTGTTCCTATGAGATCTTTTGATGCATCTCGTGGCTCTAGACTCAATTAGTGCATTTTGGTTTTCCCGCTGAAAGTGAGACTAGGAGAGGGTCTCCTCTTCAATATCAATGATCTCTAAGAGATAGTCGATAGATTATGTAAGGTTCCCAGTGAGAATGAAACAAATCCTTTTAAGAGGAATTGAGTGGCTAGAAGGTTTAGTGCAAAGCAAGGCCATGGGTCCATGACGCCTTTGTCTTCAATACCGTGTCATCTTAGTGACAACCAAGAGCGTATGAGTTGAACCCGGTTTATGCCCTAAGGTTGAATATGGAGGGCTATTTCTTTTCACCCTTTCTTTTACTTTTCTTTTTAATTCTTCAACCCCTTCTTTCTCCT
Source organism: Chrysanthemum makinoi (assembly GCA_910596185.1). Taxonomy (NCBI): domain Eukaryota; kingdom Viridiplantae; phylum Streptophyta; class Magnoliopsida; order Asterales; family Asteraceae; genus Chrysanthemum; species Chrysanthemum makinoi. The sequence goes on from OU343216.1 coordinate 83,282,709, forward strand.
TTCTCACATTACTCCTTTTTTTTCAATCATTCCTAAGGACTTCTAGTTCTAAACTATGGGTATTGTCCTTGGGTAGATCCCTCCGGCTCTGGCGGATCATAGGACGAATTTCCTATCCTTAGTCACCTTATAACTCCATGAATGTCCTATTGTTGCCATAAAAACCATTTTTCTTGAAAATCTCACATAGTGTTTATGATAGAAAACATGTTTGGAACACTCTGAGAGTTTTATATTTTCGAACACCCCTTCACATGTGCTTATGAGTTTTAACAGTAAACTGCATGACATAGAGGGTAGAGTTTGCACTTTTGAATTGATCGGCTCATGATAGACAATTCCCATTTATAGACACGGGTACGCTTGCCTAGTTAAAGAGTTCCATTGTCAATTTTAGGTGACAACTAGCTCTAGTAACTAACTTGAAGTTGTAAACACTTCTTGAAAAGGAGGTTAGACCCATGAAGGTGCATATCTATCACAAGTTTCTCGAGATGGTACATTTATCGACTTTGATTCTCGCCGTCATTCATTGGTTCCGTCTCGAAGTCGAGCTCATTGTGAGATTCAAACAACGATCATTAAAACTTTTAGATCACATTTTAATCACGCCTCTTCCCCTCAAAATAGCATATTCGTGATATTTTTGATATCAACGGATTAAACAACATTTTAGAATCTTTTGGGGAGACAAACGGATTTGATTTAAGCATGAATTTGGAACATTTTAGTTTTATACTCCCCTTTAATAAAGCATAATCAATTAAAGGGTTTGAGAGGGAGTTATCTTGAGCACAAAGTATTTTGAAAGATTTTGAAAAAACTTTTTGAACAATCTTGAAAAGGTGCTCAAGATGATGATGATTTCTCACCATTTTAAAATGCGTAGGCAATCAAGCGCATAATTTGATTTTTCTATAACAGCACGAGTTTTGATTTGAAAAATAATCAAAAGTCATCATTTTAGTCCGGTTTCGTGCATCAAGTATACGAAAGCCATTATGTTTTTAAGAAGTTTTGAGAAACGACATGTTTTGAAAAACATTAAAGAACTCTCGCTCAAGCATCCGTACATACCCGTATCATTGTTGAATGACATTTCTAGAAACGTACAGATATCGATATACGTAGAGACATGTCGTGAGAAGAATATTTTTGATTTTGATTTTATATTGTTTATGTATTTTTGAAAAATTTTATATTTTTATATTTTGCTTTTGTTGGTTTTTCAAATTTTGTATTTTGTTTTTCAAAAATATTTACAATGGCTTGTTGGAAAATCATTTTCAAGAAGATTCGAGAAGACGCTCTAACTCCTCGGGGTTAGCTTCGCAGATTCCAAGTCGTCGAACTAAATCATCAAACCTTTCTTTTGGAAGGGCTTTAGTAAATAGATCGGCAAGTTGGTAATCTGTCTTCACGAAGAATAATTCAACAGTACCATTTTCGACGTACTCTTTGATGAAGTGGGTATTTGATGAAGTGATAACGAGGCAAGCATTTTTCCTAAAAGCAACCTCTAAATCTGCATCACGTAACGCCCAATGAAAACAAATTGTGTCCCAATCCTTCGGACATAGTAAACCCGAGAGATCAAATAATTTCCAAAAGGTAGATCTCCATAACCCATGATAGTTGCTACATGATCATTTCCAAAATGTACGGTTCCCATGAATTTCCGTAAGAAATTGATCGCCAGCTTCGATTCCTACGGTCACATGTGTTTGGAGCAACCCGAGTCGAACATAATCCAAAGACAAATTTCGATAACCTCAGATACCGCGTAAGGCGCCATAGACAGTGAAGTGCGCCGAGTCAGTGTGTACTTAGTCTCCTGAAAATTTGCCATGAATATGCAGTTCGCATTGATTTCCTCGAGGTCTTCCAAATCATCCACGATAGCTAAAAAGTCATTTTCCCAGACTAATCTGATCCCCGCTTGCTTCTCGTAAGCTAACAGTATAGCCCAAGAAACTCAAGATTCTTCTTGTGTGGCTTAGTGGACAGCTGTGCCATGTGACCCATTCCTTGACAGTTATAACACTTAACCGACCCCGATTCACATTTCCATAATTCCCAACGACTGAGCTGCAGCATTCCCCGATTACCCACGCTCTATTCCAACATTCTGCCTCTATCCGATTTCCAACATTCAACCCAACTGACAACCCTGATATTGAACCGCCTGATTATTCATACGAAATCCGTAGCATATCCTGCTGATTCCCAATAACTCCAACCATTTGTCCTTGATTACCTATATTCACACCCGTACAGTGCAATTTACTCAAGTGTTTGGACGAAATCCTTTGGTTGTTGTTAGTTGGTGTGGAATAGCTTAATTTTTAGTGCGCTACCCATAAAGAGTATATCTGTTGTAAGGTCGCCGGGTCAGTTCAGGATTAGTGATTCCTTGTTCCCTGGTATTGTTGATCGGATAGAATTGTTGCTTGGGTTGTGGAATGTATTGTCGCAAGTTGTTGTTGTTGGAAGATGATGAAGCTAGTTGTTGTGTATTCACTGAAGGTTGAGTCTTTGCAATAAGTGCCAATGGATCATGATGCTTTGCCAATCTTTCTTTCCTGACTTCATTGACTTCAGCTTGGTTTTGTTTCAGAAAATCATTCAGTTGATCAAAGTTTACCTGATGAAGGTCTTTTGTTTGGTTGACAATAGTGACATATCGTCCCCATTCTTCTGGAAGATTGTTCAGGAACTTGATGTTTGGAACGATAGTTCTGGGTGTCAGCTTGTTTCGGATTAGCTCATTCATCAAAGTGCAAAACCTTCCATAGTAGGATTCAATGGATTCTCCTGGTGTAGATGTGAACTTTTCCCATTCGGTTAGCAACTTGTTCTCCATGTCTTGTTGACCAATTTCTGTTCCATGACAAAGCCGTCTAACACGTTCCCACATATCGAAGTAGCTTCACAACCTGTCTACCGCAGAAAGATGTCTATTGGTAAACCCAGTTGATAATATGAATTGCCATGTCATCTCGCTTCGACTTGTTTTACCCTCCAGGCCCCTGATTCGTATTGAAGACGAGAAGATGGTGGGACGGGAGGTGTTGCATCCTCGCATTTCCGTGTACATGAACTTGTCAAGGCTTGAAGGGTCCATCCTGAATGGATTTAATCATGAGTTTTCCATTAGGTTTGGTCTTGATGTAACGAAGCATACGACTTGTCCATTGAAGATAACCACCTTTGGCCAACATAGGAGGTCGGTTTTCGGCAATGGCTGCATGAATGTCTTGTTGAGTTGCCATTGAAGGTATGATATGATAAAGTTGATGTAGGATCGATTCAACGATAAAGGAGTTGTGTTGTAGAAGATATTGCCGTTTGAGGTTTTCTGAAAGTCGTACTCGTAACCTTGGTTCTAAAAAAATTTCGCCCAAAATTTGAAATTCACTATAAAAATCAATTCTAAGGACGTATGAAAATTTGAGTTAAGACAATTTTGACGCCAAATTTGACCCGAAAATTTTGAATTTAGGCCCAAAAATTTGAATTTTGACCAAAATTTTCACAGTTAAACCAAAATTTGAATTTCTCGTAAAAATTGAACGTTTAGTCTCCTCAAAAATTTAAATTTTACTCAAGTTTTCCCAAAAAAGCTTAGGCGTAGAAACGAAGTTACGAGTAAACGAGGCTAGCGAGAGATTGTGCTTCGCGTAGGATCTTAGGCGTAGGATCTTATGCAATCGCTTAGCGTAGGGAATCCTTATGCGTAAAAAGTATCTAACGTCCTTGTTTATAAGCGAGACAAAAGTTACTCGAAACCTACGCGTAATTGTGAAGTTATGCGTAGAGCTACTGTAAGCTTTTGTTTGCGCGTAAACTATGGTTAAGAACCAAAAATCCTTTACAATCGCCACGCGTAAGGGATATCCACAAGTCGAAGTGTTCCACACACTTATCCAAGTGAGGAAGCACTGAGTAACCGTTGATGCTCGAAGATTCTTAGCCAAAAAGTTATGCGAGGAACTTACGCTAGAGAAAAAGGGTTTTGACTTTCTACGCGTAGAACTAGGGTTTTGACCTACGCGCGTGAAAATTTCCAAAGGATTCAAACGATTTCTTGCAATGATAGCCTTAAAAACACTCAAATAACACAAATCTTTTGACCTTTTTCACCCAAAGTGTTTAGAAAAGTTACGAGTAGAAACGACACCTTCAAAACACGAGTTTAATAATGATGTAAAACGTGTAAAGCTTCAAACTTTTTCCAAAAACTAGACTCTTTAACACTATAATAACCTCAAACCATAAGAATCTTGAAGATTAAAGTGCAAAAAGTAAAGTTTTAAGCGTTTCACTTTGAATACCAAGAGCTTTACGCGTATACCACAAACCACAAAATACTTCAACCAACCACTCCTAAACCATTGTTAGGCGATTGATACCAATTGTTAGGACCTTAGATATATCAACCTTATCACACAAATACCCACGTTTTGCTTAGAACACGTTAACACACAAACAAACTATGCATGAAACCAAAGAAATAAAGATGAGGTGATAGGACTTGATGTTATACAAACCATGTATGTTGTGAGAGAAAGATGAAAACAATAGATGTTTTATTTCAAAGGAAAAACACACACATACACACACACTTTCAAGCACACCCCTCAAATGAGACTTTGAGGGGTTTATATAGTTCCTTGCAAGGGCCACGAATTGGACTTGGATTGGGCTTGGGATACATAAGCTTATCAATGGCTAGCATAGCTTATCTTTTAACCAATTAGCTTAGCCCAATCCACGAGCCCGATGACTATTCTATCACGATATCTAACACACGTTACAAAGTTCCTAAATGTGAATGACCATCACTTCTAATAAAAACTATTAAGGCTAACACAAGCATACCTAAGAAGCAAATAACTCAAGCATTTGGTCCCCAATATCTCATGGGTCCGTTTGGGTTAAACATACTATTTATTTGATTCATGTATGGAAATGATGGAAAAGAGTTCCATGACATGTAATCTGGAGTTTGATATGGTCTAGGGAAGTTTTGATTCCAACCATTGTGTTGGTAGTTGGGTTGTACGTTGTGGTTGCTCTTAGGAAAGGAGCGTTTGGCAAAAGGTGTTTTATATCGTTGTTGAGTAGTTTTTGATCTAAATCATTTTAGCAAGTCCTACTCGATGTAATGTACTGGTTTAGTTAACACTATCCTTGGTTTTCTTTTTACTTTGACAAATTCAGTACGGTCCGATTACTTAACATTTCGTCCGCTGAAGTACCCACGACACCATTTGTTTCAACGGACAGAACCCTTATTTTGGTTCCGTCTGGTCCGTGCTGTACTGCAGCAGTTTTGACAGATTGTTCGTCCTTTTCGCCATTTTGTTTTACTTTTGGAATTAATACCTCATCAAATCCTAGCCCATTCATGTCTCCTGGTGTTTTATGGATTTTAACTATTTCATCGGAAAGAGCGATGTTTTTGTTAAACCTTTTAAATTTAGAATTCTTTTCGATTAGAAATCTCTTGTGTGACTTTAGTTTTTCCATCTCAAGATTAAGCTCTTGACATGATTTACAACCATCGCATTTGCTTTTCTCAAGTCATTTTGCTTTTTCTTTTAACTCATAAACTTCATTTTCCAAAAATTCCTTTTGGTTTTTAAAAATTTATTTTTAGTTATGATTTTTAGACTTAGCTCACACAATTGATTATATTGTTTTTGCAAAGTGTCATCATCAATAAAGAGTCAGAAGAGTCGGAAAGTACCTCGTTTGACTCATGTTCCATTAGAGCGATCTCTTCCTTGCTTGATTCTTCATCGTCTTCACTATCACTCCAAGCACCACTTACAAAAGCTCGTTGAGTTTTGCTTTTAGGTGGCTTGGGACATTCTCCTATGAGGTGACTTGCATCACCACATCTAAAACACTTTCTTTCACTTTTACCCTTTTTGTCATCCCGATCTTTTTCGAATGGCTTTTCTTCTCGAGGTTGTCTTACGAACTTTCCTATTCTTCTAAAAAACTTCTTAAAATCTCTAACGCCGCATATTCCTCATCTTCACTATCGAGCAAAGATTCGTCTTCATCACTTGATTCCTTTTATTTTAGAGCAACGGATTTGATCTTCTCCCTTCTTCCTTTGATGATCTCTGAATCTTTGTCCATCACCATTTCGTGTACTTTGAGGTTACCGATTAGCTCGTCTAGTGACATTTTTGAGAGATCTTTTGATTCTTTAATAGCGGTCACTTTAGCTCTCCATTTGGGATGGAGTGCTCTAAGAAATTTCCTGACAAAGTTCTTACTACGAAAAGATTCATCAAGTGCTTTAAGTAATGTAATAATAGTATTAAAGCGAGCAAACCCACAATCAATGGTTTCATCTTCAGGGATAACAAATTGTTCATATTGTTGAACAAGAAGATCAATTTTGTTATCCTTGACTTGTGAATTACCTTGATATGTAACAATAAAAGATTCCCAAATATCTTTGGCGGTTTCACTCATAAAAATTCTTTCATATTCTTTTCTAGGTAACACATTATAAAGCATCATTTTAGCTTCATTATTTTTAGCAACTAGTTTCTTTTGTTCATCAACAGAAATGTCCTTTGTTGTAGAACTAAAATCCCCTTTAACAATAATAAACCAAAGATCTATATCTTTTGACTTTACATATGTTTCAAAACGGTTTTTCCAACAGATAAATCCATTGGTTTCAAAGAGTGGTGATCTTTGCATAGATTGCCCTTCTTTAAAGTTTTCAGAATCCATGGATCGTTTAAAGTTTATAAAATACAAATTATTTTAGAAATTCTTGAGCAACGAGGCTCTGGTACCAATTGTAGAAAACTAGAAGGGGGGTTGAATAGTTTACCAATTAAAACTTTGTTTTGAAACTTATTGAAAGATCAATTGATATTGATCTTAGATATGTTAATGAAATATGCAAGCAATATGTTAGAAGTAAATAAGGAAAGAAATGATCAAACCACAACAAGTTGTTTATAGTGGTTCGGTCTACAAGGACTCTTTTTCCTTGCCCTACTCCACTCCCCGAGTCTCACACTCGAGAGTTTAACTTCACTAGTCAACAAGCTCCTTTCACCGGCGGAGAAAACCTGTACACTTCGCTTACACTATTTCCGACACTAAGCTAGATGTCGAGTTCTTTCCAAGGGTACAACCACTCCCACACACAATGTATTTTGAGGACTAAAATACTAACCACTCACACTCACAAGATTATGATGGTTTAACACAACAATGAAGTATGAATCAACACAAGATCATACAACACTAAACAAACAAGACTTCCAACTTCTCGTTTGAAGCTTGAATGTGACTTGATCTTTGCTGCTAAAAAGAGATCACTAATTTGATATGAAACTGAGTTAGAAAGGTTAGAGAGAAGATATGTATGAGAGTATGATAGAAAGGGATGAAAACTACTTGGTTTGGCTTTGCTATTTATAGCCAAAACCATCAGCAGCATCCACGGACCGCGGACCCCTAAAAGGGTTCCGCCCGTTGTGGATTTTGGTGTCGCCGGTCCACAGCAAGATATCAAAATCTTTGCCAAAGTCAACCATATCTATGTAAGATTGTGTATGATATGAAGAGTACAAATCCACACAAAATATCTAATGAAATCTTCCAATGATTTCCATGATGCATCACATGATGTCATATGTTGTATTTCTATTTTAGAAATATGCAAGTACTTAAGTAGTGTTTGGTTTTAAGAACCTAAAATATTCTAAAACTACTATCATACATAATGATTAGAGTCATATTAAGATATGACTAATCACAAATGTAAATGCTTGAATGATGAAGATATTATTTGAAAAAGCTTGTTTTAATATCTATTAAACTTGACAAGCTTTAAGCTTTTATACAAAATAAATTTACTTTTGTCGTTAACAAAACTTAGGTAAAGATCAAAAATATAAATAACGTTTAATGACGATATTTGTATTAACAAAGTGTTCTGGAAAAAGGATATGGACATGAAAAAAGTTGATGAGTTTGTTGAACAGAATCCCCATGTAGTAGAATGCTTCCAGCCATTGTATATCCCCCCAATACACCAATGCATTTAGTTCCTAGATCTATTCCCACTAAGAGCAAGACCTTAATCAGTCAGTATGTGATTTATCAATTATTTGTTGATTGTGAGAAAACATGTAAGAAAAGGATCACACCTACTGGGATAATTGAAGGGGAAAGGGGTTTTGAGAAAACTAAATAATGCTATTTAACTGAGGTCATGCCTTTCTTTAAACAATAAAAAGGTCAATTTGAGAGTCTTAAAAAGGGGATGGATTCAGATATTAAAGAAATGGAAAAGGAATTTGATGCAATGATAGTTGAGGTCAATGACTATGAGCGAGAATTAAAATATAATGAGATTGAGAGGAAGAACTTGCATACCTTAAATGAGAATCTGATTTCTGAATGTATCACTCAAGATGTGTTTTACACGCTACGAATTGTTCAATTAATGCATCTCAATTTCATGAATTATCTGTTGCTCGAAAAGTCTCCCATGATCGTGTCATTGAGCTTGAGAAAACTAACTCTAAATTGCATGATAAAGTTGAACAGAATGATCATGATAACCTGGTGAAACAGTTTTCTAAATTGAAGTTGAGCATCTTGCTTTGCAATTAAAATATCAACATCTAAAAGAAAATGTTAAAACCTCAAATATCAAGACATCCTTGGATGCTCTGAATTTGATGCGCTTTTGAAATTATCAAACGTGATGAACAGATTCGAGCTCATTGTAACACGATCAAAAATTGAGAACCCAAATTTCACAATTAAAGGGTGAAAAGAACAATGTGACTGCTCCCAATTCCTCCCCTTTAGATTCTCAGTACTCTCAAACTTTTCATCTTCAAAACTTGGTTAATGTTTTACAAAAGGAAAATGAGAGTTTTCTAGAAGAAAATGAAAAAGTTAAACGACACTTTAAAGAGTTATATGATTCAATGAAAGTCACTCGTGACAAGAACAACGAAAAAATAACGTCTTTACAAAAGGAAATTGAGAATCTAAAGAGTCAGGAAAAAGGGAAAATGCCACTTGTCTTTAATGAGAATGTTGCATCAAAGTCATCTACAGACTGCAAATATACTGTGACTGTTAAATACATTCCTCCTCATCTAAGGAATAACAAACTTTTATTTCATAACTATTTTGCTCGCCTTAAGGATAGTCTTGAATGTCTCCGAGAAATTGTAGAAGAGGATTTCATAAATAAACCACTTGATAGAGAAATTAGGCTTGCTTGCATTCAGGCCAAACGATCTCAAGAGTTGTTATAATGTTTAATAGCAACATGTCCTAAATCCTTAGGTGCGAAAGGCAAAGCTGTGTTGCCTTGCTCGATGCCTAGTGATAAGTATGCAACTCATTCTATGCCCAATATTAAGCAAGTAAACTCTAGAGTGCCTTCAAATAGTTCAGATCCCTGCACTTCTAGTTCAGGAATGCAAAAAGTAGCAAAACCAACTAATGTTCCAATTCCCTACAGAGGTAAGAAGTGACACCATAGCGAGCGGGTCAAAGCCTCAAGGCAACACAAAGAATGATAGGACCTTGCATGCTAGGAATGGTCAGTGGAAAAGAGTAGAAGATCACCTTAGGGAGAATTTGAATAAAACAAATCGTGTTGATTCTAGTGTTAGCTCTAAGCGTACTGTAATTAATGTGAATTCTGCTACTTTTGGCAAAACATGTAATGATGATTTGGTTTCTGTACTAATCTTGAATGTGGTGTGAATGATTTGATTAATGCCGTAAATGCCCTGTTAAGATAGTTAATGCAAAAAATCAAGCTATGAAGGCTAGAAAGCAATGGCGGAAGAAAGTTAGAAAACATTAGAAACCCACAGGAAGGAAATTTAGTAACATATGTTATCAGATACCTACGGCCGCAAATTCAATCTTAATGAGATGTGCGCTAAATTATCTAGATCAATGCCCATTAGGAAATGGATGCCTACTGGTAGAACTATTCCCTTTAGAAGTGAACATACTTTGAATAGGTCTATACGACACTAGTAACGATCTATCCTACAATTCCATTGTTTCTATTTCTAATGTGGGTGTTCCAATCAATGTTACTAACCAAATGGAACCCATTCTTGCATGGGATCCCAATTATCCAGTTATCCATTCTTGTCTGTGTTCAACTGCAGATCGTTCAAATCGCTCTGTGGTACCTGGACTCAGGCTGTTCCAAGCATATGACCGGAGACCGGTCGCGTCTCATGAACTTCGTGAGTAAATTCATCGAGACTGTTAGATTTGGGAACGATCATTTCGGTGCAATTATGGGTTATGGAGACTATGTTGTTGGTAAAAGTGTAATCTCCAGGGTATATTATGTTGAAGGTTTTGGTCATAACTTGTTCTCGTTGGTCAATTCGTGATTCCGATCTAGAAGTAGCTTTTAGAAAACATACTTGTTTCGTTAGAGAACTTGATGGTGTGGAATTGTTAAGAGGAACTCGAGGTTCAAATCTATACACCATCTCTATCGAAGACATGATGAAGTCCTCTCCAATCTGCTTGTTGTCAAAGGCTTCGAAAACAAATTCATGGTTATGGCATCGTCGTCTCAATCACTTGAACTTCGACACCATTAACAATCTTTCCAGAAAGGACCTTGTAAGAGGTTTACCCAGATTAAAGTATGAAAAGGATCTGTTGAAAACTAGAAGGGGGGGTTGAATGGTTTTGCCGATTAAAACTTCCTTTTAATCTATTTAGATCGACTTATGTCAATCTATTTGGATGTGTGTGTTGGATGTTGATAAACAAGCATATAAAGGTAAGTAATGAAAAGATAAGAGTAAGAAGCACAAAACCACAACACGAGTATTTATAGTGGTTCGCTACAAGGACACCCTTCCTGCCCTACTCTACTCCACGAGTCACCTACTCGAGAGTTCGTAAGCACTACACCAACTCCTTATGGCGGAGAAGCCTTCACAACGTCGCCTACCCTTTTCCGGTGCTAGGCTAACCACCGGGTTCTTCACTCCAAGGTGAACCACACCTACACAACGTCGCCTACCCTTTATAAGGTACTAGGCTAGTACCAGTTTCTTTCACTCCAAAGCGAACTACACCTTCACAACGTCGCCTACCCTTTATTAGGTACTAGGCTAAGCACCTAGTTCCATTGCAATGGAGAACTACTACCCAACACTACACCAACGACTAATCCCAAAGGAGATCTACTCCTTTACAACATCATCAAGGATATCAATATCCTTGGATCTAATACTAGTCTATCTTGTACATCGAAACACACCATATCGAATGTACATCTAAGGCACCTTTCACTAATGCCTTTGACTAGATCTACAAGACACCTTTCACTAATGTCTTATGTCTTCACTTCTAAGCACCTTTCACTAATGCTTCTTTGTCTGGACTTCTAAGCACCTACCACAAGTGCTTATCCTATAGACGATAGATACCCTTCACTAATATCTGCGTCTTGACACTTGAGACATCTTTCACTAATTTTTTCAACACTACACTTCTTTGAAGAAAGAAAAGAATCATCAACAAGAAGACTTCAGTAGCCTTGATGATGAGGAAGCATGTCAACTCATGGACTTGAGCTTGCTCGACTTCAAAGGTGGTGATCTTGCCTTTAAGAGGAACCTAAAAGATCACACAAAAACAAAACTACAAACATAGATCTCTTGGATCTAAGGTTAGTGAGATATAACTCAGGGGAGAAAGTGTGTTAGAAAGAGGTGATAAATAATGAAGAAATGGCTCACTATTTATAGAGGAAAAATCCTACTGTTCCCCGGATCCCACGGATTCCTTCCACTTGGGATCCGGCTAGCACAAAGCTAGGGATCCGTGGAACGCTCCTCTTTACCCATGGGTATTTTTGGTTATGGGTCATGGGTCATTGGTTATGGGTTGATCCATGGTTTTCTTTCTAGATTCAATGAACTTGGTTAAGTGGTATATATAAAACCATGGATTATGGGTCAATACCATTTGCTAGTTTTTACCCATTTTGGTATTTACATGTTTTTACCCATTTTAGTATTTACATGTTTTTACCTATTTTAGTATACTTAGTTTAAGTATATGTTAACCCAATATGTAAACACTAGTTGTTGTACATATATATCTAAATCATAAAATCACTTAAGCTTGTTTTAGTGCTTTATGTAAAAACGTAAGTGTGTTAGAAAACTATTAACTCAAACTATTTACGTATCCTTTTGTTTCGTTAAAATGATTTTACGTTTGTTATCGACAAAACATTAGAAGATCGTAACATATAAATAAACGTTTTTACGGCTTATTTGTATTAACAGGATCATCTTTGTTCAGCATGTCAATTGGGAAAAAGCAAGAAATATGCCCACAAACCCAAACCCACAAATTCTGTTATGGAAGTTCTACATACCATTCACATGGATTTATGTGGACCGATGTATAACAACCCGTAAATTTTCGGATTATTATAATAATATTTATTACGTTAGAAAATTCAAATCGGTTATCTTTCTGACAGTTGTCAATATTTAAATGTAAAAACAACAGGTCATCGCGTTTCCTTAAGAACCTGACACCGCACACACGATACTTGTCCACTAAGTATCTGTAAAATAAACGTGGAATTTATTATTGTCCAAGTTAAAAATTTAAGCATACATAAGCTTAATCCATTGCTTCGGGAAGTTATTCCACATACTGCAACGCAGTAGCATACAAAACTAAAAATAAATAATGAGATAATAGAAATATACACATTTTATCATTCAAGGATAGTTTACAGAAGAAAACGAGAGGTTATCTCGTGAATTTAGGAAGCCACGGCACCACACGCATACCGACACCGATTAAATAACGGCAAACAATTATAATCAAATTCCTAAATAATAAGAATGTCATATTATTACGGTTAAGAAATCATTTCCAAAAATATAATTTCTATATCTTTCGGGTACCGGGAAGGTACGTTTACTCGAGGATTCAACAAAACACGGGGTACAGTTTATACAGTATTAATAATAAAAACAAAAATAGAAAATATTACCCTAAATCTATCCTAGCCGCCCACTTCATTTCTTTTTCTTTTCTGTTCTTCTTAGTCTTTCCTTTTCTCGCTTCCATCCAAAACCAAGAACCAAAAAGAGGTTTGCTCCCCTTCCTCTTCAGTCACCATGATCCATCACCACAAATTTTCAGCCACCTAATCTACCCTAACTATCACAAGGGGACACTAGCGCGGCTATGAATGGAGATGGAAGCCAAGTAGAGTGCCACGCTGCAATCAAGAAGAGAAAGTGGATTCAAGACATTCCCCTTTGTACATTTATAAAAAGGTTGGTTTTTCAGTCGAAGTCTCCATCCATTCCTCAAAATAAATTCAGAAATTAGGGTTTTATCAAATTAGGGTTCTTCCAAATCAAGGGGCTTCTTGAAATTGATAGAGGGGTTTTGTTCCTTGAAGCATAAGGAAGATTCTTCATATATTTAATTTTGCCAATTCGTTCCTAGGCTCCCCTGAATGGAGCTCTTGAGTTTCTGTGTTTATGGCTACTCGACCCATTAATGGGTTCCATGTAAGAACACATTTCTTGTCATCCTTTGAAACTATTGTACTTGTAACATTTGTCTATATCCGAATTTATATATATATTTTGATTTATGTGAGGTTACTGAATGTTGTTGTTGTCGTTGATAAATGGTAAAACAAGGAAAAGGGAAACATAAATGTTTTAAGCAAATATTGTTGTTGTTGGATGCTGTCGAGAACCAAGAAAAAGAAACCAGAAATATTTTAAGTTTTTGATCTTAATTTTCGGCTTATACTCGTATTTATCAAATCATATTCGGCTTAACCTTTCCATCTTACTCGGGCCATTATGCCTTCGATTTATTTCGGTAGTTGCTAGACATTCCTTAGGCTAAGGAGGTCTTGGTTTGTCTTAGTCTCTAGATCCTTGACTTTAACCCATTTGGTTTCGGCTTATCGTGACCATTATTTCACTGGTAGCTTCTTTGGTCGCGGGGTGTTTGGTTAGTATACGACTGTTCTTGTGACTTCGACCTATTGTTAGAGTACATACAATTATAATATTGGCTCAACCAAGTGGTCAGTCTCAGCTGAGACTAAAACTTCCCCCGAGGGGTGCTTGTGTTGCTTGTTATGATCAACTCAAAAGCAGCCCCTAGACTCATAGGGTGTTCGTTATTTTTGCCTAAGACTAACTCACGCCATGTGAGAGTCTCGAGTACGCAAAATAAGGTCTTAACATGTCGAGATACTTGACTTCAGTTAGTACTCTCTGAACTTAGTCATAAACCCATGCCAAAACATTTTCACAAACATCTACCTGCAACGAAATCAAACACTTATTCTTAATAATTTGAGTAAGTTTCTAATTTTAATAAGTGACAAACATTGAAATACTATAATATATTTTACTCTAACGACCTAAGATACATAATTCTCAGTACAAAAGCTAATTAATTTAACTGGCATGGCTTTCTATTTGTGTGTGTGTAATTCACATTTACTAGACAAACGTTTGTATTATATGATCAGTGACATAGATTTAATTCTAAATGTGTAATTCACATAACAAATGCATTACAAGTAAATTTAAATTAGTTACATTTGGGCCTCAAATCCTGTTTCATAAAGAGTAGGTTTGGGCTCACCAAAATGTTAGGTGTGTAAGGATGGGCCGAAGCCCATCTGTTCCGAGGGTCCGTTTGTTTATTCAATCAGCCCACCCGGGCGTTAAACTCCGCGATATCTCGAGTCTTCATTCAACCCAAAACCCACTTGATTCGACTGCCATCTACTCCGGACCTACTCGTCATACGACATTTTCACTTGATTCGGCGACATTAATAATTAATAAGTGGTAATGTTTGAACACGAAAGCATTAAAACAAGTTAAACTATACGTACGAAACTATTCTTATAAACCTCGGTTCAATTATATTATAAACATACTATTTTACTTTAAAGGCGATAATAAAAATGTTGTATATACTTGTATATATATATATATATATATATATATAGGGAAGGGATCGGGTGCGGATTACATTTTAAGTAGGGATGGTGCGGATAATATCACATTAACATCAAAAATTAATTCAAAAAAATCTAAAAATTAAAAAAAAGAAAGAGGACAACAATTTATTAAAATCGCGAAAAAAATTCTAAAAAAATCATTTTCATGGTTAAAAGGTACAATGATATTATGAATTTTGTTAATATCATCTGAATTATCAAGCTTTCTTAATATCACTACTAACTAAGGCTAGCAGTAGTTTCACTAAGGCTAGTAGTAGTTTCACTAAGGCTAGCAGTAGTTTCTAAACTAGCAGTGATATTAAGTTTTTTTCTAATATCAAAGTAACTTTTAAGTAAAATTGTTAATATCCAGTTACTTTTTACATGTTTTCTTAATATCAAAGTTAATTTTTTTAATATCACCGTAAGTTTTCTTAATATCGAATAAAAGGCAAGGATATTAAGTAAAATTGTTAATATCACAGTAGGACTCATAATATCGTTAATATCACGATATAACTCATAATCAAAAAAACAAAAATTGCTCAGAAAAATCTGAAAATATTAAAAAATGAAAGAAGATAACAATAGTAACGATCCCTCAAAAGGAAAAAAAAAATTAAAAATCGTTACATGGTCAATTGCTACCTGAATTAGCAGCATTGACTTTTTTACAAAAAGTCAAGATCGATCTGAATGGGCGGTCAGATCCATCTCGCACATCCGCACGAATTAAAAAAATCCAGACTGATCCTCACTCTATATATATATATATATATATATATATATATATATATATATATATATATATATATATATATATATATATATATATATATATATATACACTTTACTCATAACATAAGTGTTATTGTTTTTAAAATGATCACGACTTGATAGTGTTATAAAACTTAATGAAGACCATCGGAGGACACATATATACATATAATATCATGAGTAAATATTTACTTTACTTCAAACATTATTTAAGCCAAATTTTTCTAAAAATACATTATATATTTTCTATAACAATTGGAATGATTATGTTGACCCTTACTTCATTTTTCAAAGTACAACTTGATCATTTTTGCTTAACCACTCTTTTAAAAGTATATACATTTATATTAATAACACATGAAGGGGATTTACTAATATATATACAAAATTATAATGTACTTGAGACTTTTCGTTATGCAATTATTAACGACATAAACATATATATGTGAATTATATATGGGTATATATATACTTCATGCATCTGCGATATCCCTTAGTCCGATAAGGTCCAAATAGATGTACCAACTTTTCGTACGTCGTCATACGTTTACCATCAAACCAAAGTCTTGTTCAACCTTGATTTCTTTTCCTGCGTGTACCCTTCTAAGTATTATCATTTGGTCATCATTGAACCAAAGTCGAAATTCCTTCCTTGAGATTCCTTCCATGTCATCCTTCCTAAGCCGAAATCCACCAAATTTCTTGTAAATTGTTTTAAGGTAAATATTGCCACACAAGCAACAACAACAACAACAACAACAACAAAAACATTTAAAATTTATAAAGTAAGTTAAACTTTATCGAGTCTTAAACATGAGTAAAGACTAAATATGCCGTACTTAATTAGGTTGCGTGTCGGAGCCGTGCACTATCACTCCTTGATTAAATTCCTTTTAGACTTCATATTGCACATTGCCAAGGTGAGTTTCATAGCCCCTACTTTTACTTGTTTTATAACTGTTTTGGGGGAAGATGCATGCTCATTTTACTTAAATCATTTAATTACTCAAACTGTGCATTCCGTGCATACTATGCTTTTACATGTTTAAAGTTTTCATCATACCTAGATGCTTTAAGGACCACACCAAAACCTTTGACCAAGAATATTACGCAGCTTAGCCTAAGACTTTAGATCCCAAATTGCCCTCTTCATGAACCGTCAATCCTGCTGAAGCTGAATGTTATAAATAGATCTATTGGGGGTGACTCCTCGCCGGTTGACCCCGCTTGGTCAAGGCGGCATATAGCATGTCGGGATTGAGTGTATTGGGATAAACACTCGCCATGGGCTCCTTATTTGTATGACTTCCTTGTGCATACATAAACTGTCGTAGCTTCGGTTGCATGAACTTGGTGCTAGCGTAATAGATTCAATATATATGACATTATATTCGTTGTAATGTACATATACCCTACTTATGGTCCACTAATGAAATCTCTTTTATGAATTGAAATCATAAACTTTATGACATTATGCAAGACGTAATGATCATCAACAACCAAATTTGACATAGTGTACTGAAATCCCTTTTTAAATAAATCTATGAACTCACAAGCGTAGTTCGACCCTTTTAGCATGTATCTTCGTGTTTTGAAGTGATAGCTTATCTTTGGAGGCTCAAGGCAAAGGCATGCATGGTCATAGCACACTGATTTATGTATTGGACCACCTTTTTATAATGGGCCATTTTCCGCACTAATTAATAATGTAAACATTGTTTTTAAGAATGAATACAAGTTTATTTATGAAAAACCAATTGTTCTATGCTTATGTTGTGATACCAATTTAGTAGCACCCCAATACTTGTATGCTTCCGCTAAGCCATTTTTGGGGGTGTTACACGATGAGAGTGCAAACTATTAATGGAAAGAAATATGTGTTAGTTGTGGTTGATGACTACTCCCGATTCACTTGGGTTAAGTTCTTAAGGACAAAGGATGAAACTCCAGATGTCATCATTAAACTTATTAAACAGCTGCAGGTTCGACTTAACAAAACTGTCAGAATCATCCAAACTGACAATGGAACTGAGTTTGTTAATAGAGAACTCAGTGAACTTTATGAAAGTATTGGAATCAGTCCTCAAAGAAGTGTTCCATGAACTCCTCAACAGAACGGTGTAGTTGAAAGATAAAATTGAACTCTTGTAGAAGCCGCTAGAACAATGCTGATTTACTCAAAGGTTCCAAAATTTCTATGGGCTGAAGCTATTGCCACTGCATGCTACACTCAAAATCGGTCCCTAATTCACACAACTCATGGAAAAACTCCATATGAACTTGTCCACAATCGAAAACCTGATCTATCATACCTTCGTATGTTTGGTGCGTTATGTTACCCAACTAATGAGGGTCAAGATTTAGGAAAATTGAAAGCTAAAGCGGACATTGGAGTGTTTATAGGATATGCACCAAACAGAAAAGGATACCGAATCTACAACAAGAGAACTTGAAATATCATGAAAACAATTCACGTTACGTTTGATGAGCTGACCGGTCAAATGGCTCTTGGACAATCCAGTTCTGGACCCGCATTTCTAAATAGTCCCATTAGTTCTTCTCATATACCATACTCCTCACCAGCAACTCCATATGTACCCCCTTCTAAAGATGAATTGAAGAAACTGTTTGATCCAATGTTTGATGAACACTATGAGCCAATTGCTAACGATCTGTCAAATCCATCAACAGAGGCTGCTCCTATACATGTCAATGAAGTTAACCCTTCAGTTTCTATGTCACTAAGTCAAGAAGCGCTTTCTGCTGATCACTCAGTATCATCATCAATGCCTCAATCATCTAGTGTACACAATGGAAATGTTGCTAGGAACATGATGATGAAAATCCTTTGCTCCGAAGATGAACCCTTTGAAAACATATTTGCTCCTGATCATCATCGAACCATCTTCATCGGGAGAAATCGACTCGCTACTTCGTTCCTCAACAACAACAAAATGAACACCTTAGAAAATGGACACATGATCACCCATTGGACAACATCAATGGAAACCCTTCTCGTTCAGTATCCACTCGTCGACAACTTGCAACCGATGCCTTATGGTGCTTCTTCAACTCTATACTCTATAAGATCGAACCAAAAGACGTTAAAAATGCTATGAATGAAGACAGTTGGTTCAATGCCATGCAAGAAGAAATTCATGAGTTTGATCGACTAGATGTATGGGAATTAGTACCGCCTCGACTGTGCTATGATCATTGCTCTAAAGTGGATCTTCCAAGTAAAACTTGATGAGCATGGTGATGTATTAAAGAACAAGGCTCGATTGGTTGCAAAAGGATACCGTCAAGAAGAGGGTATTGACTTTGAGGAATCATTTGCTCCAGTTGCTCGTGATCGAGGCAATCAATCTTCTTGGCTAAAGCTGGAAGTAAGAACATGGTAGTCTATCAGATGGATGTAAAGACGGCTTTTCTTAACGGAGATCTTAAAGAAGTCGATACGCCAGCCAACCTGAAGGCTTTGTGAATCCAGAGCATCCTACTCACGTCTATCGTTTGAAGAAGGCTTTTACGGTTTGAAGCAAGCTCCAAGGGCATGGTATGATACGCTATCAAAGTTTCTTCTATCTACCTGGATTCACCAAAGGAGCAGTTGATCCGACATTGTTCACCAGAAAGTTAGGCAAACATTTAATTCACGTTCAAATCTATGTTGATGATATTATTTTTGCCTCGACTAACCCCAATGAATGTGACCGTTTTCAAATGAAATGGGTTCCAAATTTCAAATGTCAATGATGGGACAAATGTCATTTTTCTTGGGATTACAAATTTCACAAAGTCCCGAGGCATTTTTATAAATCAATCTAAATATGCAAATGAGATTTTAAAGAAATTTGGATTTGATTCTTGTGACCTGTTGACACTCCCATGATAGAGCATACAAAACTGGATGAGGACCACTCAGGGATCATGGTAGATCAAACGAAATATCGAGTATGATTGGATCCCCGATGTACCTCACAGCCAGAGACAGCATATTATGTTCGTTGTTTGCATGTGTGCTAGATATCGGCTAAGCCCACAAAAAGCACCTTGAAGCAGTTAAACGGGTCTTTCGGTATCTCCAAGTAACCATCAATATGGGACTTTGGTACCCGAAGGACACCGGTATGTCACTAATGTATCTATGCGATGCATCATGCAGGATGTCAAGATACACGCCGGTACATCCGGAGGTGCTCAGTTTTTGGGTGATAAGCTTGTGAGCTGGTCTTCAAAGAAACAAATGAGTAATTCTATATCCTCTACAGAGGTTGAATACATAGCCATGTCATCTTGTTGTGCTCAAATCCTATGGATGAGATCCCAATTATCTGACTATGGCTTTGAATTCAACAAAATCCCTCTGTAATGTGATAATAAAAGTGTTATTGCTCTCTCATGCAACAACGTTCAACACTCAAGAGCAAAGCACATCGACATTCGACATCATTTCATCAGGAGCTGAGAACGTGTGGTGGAACTCTATTTTGTGAGGACTGAATACCAATTAGCGACATCTTCACCAAAGCTCTTCCTAGAGAACGTTTTGAGTTCATCCTTCCGCGACTTGGTCTAAAGAGTCTACAACCAGAAACACTCAAACGTCTTCAAGAGGAAGACGAGGAGTAAAGGTCTTTCTTCATCCATCTCTTGTAAATATTTATTCAAAAAGCAAAATACAAAATTTCAAAACATACAAAAAGCAAATAGAAAAATACAAAACTTTCAAAAATCCATAAAAGTTTGAAAATCTTGAAAAATTTCAAAAAAATATTGTCATTTTGTCATATTTTTCTCGATTTCACAATATATACGGTCTTTGTGCTGTCATTCAAAGAATGACACAGGTCTTTAGATGTTGTTCGAATGCTTAAAAAAAAAGAAAATAAATTTTTTTTTGAGAGAAAGTAAAACTTTGGTTTATTGTCATTTCAGGCAGTAACCCGTTTTTCAAAGAAAGAACAGAGCCATGCTTTATCTTAAATCTTCAAATCTCATGCGCTGATTCTAAAAACAAATGTTTGTCGTTAAAAAGACAAATGTTTCATTTCAAATATTTTTCTTTCAAATGATTCTTCTAAAAAATATTTGTCATCTAATGAAAACAAAATTGCTTGGAAAATACTTCGGACTCTACTTTTTGAAAATCATCCGGACTTTTCATCTGTCAAAATCTTTGAACTTCAATCAACAACATATGTCATTGATTGAGGGGGAGAATGATTTCATTCAAAAAGAGTATTTTTCAAACAATTGGCACGTAATCGAGAAAGGTCTACTCTTGAATAATCAAAAAGAACAATGTTTTACAATACTGTATACAATTGATACAAGACCTTTGTGATAATTATGTTTTCAAAAGATACTCAAACATGTTTAATCTTTGGAGTCTAAAGTCTCAAACTTTATCCTTATCGGTTAAATGTTTCTCTTAATCAAGTCACATCTCCTCTCAAAAGCTTTCAAAATCAATTTAAATCTACAGAGATCACAAATCTCAAATGATTTGAAAATTGTGATCGGGGGAGAATTTATGATTTAAATTGGATTTAAATGATGATTATAAAATGGTTTCGCAAGTGTTTAGCAAGATTTCCTCCCCACATGTGCCAAACGATTTCAAAATTTCCATGCACATGTTGAGGGGGAGCATCTTTTTTAAACCACAAAGAATGGAAATGTGATTGATTTGTATCTGTGTAGGTTCCTTCTAATATGTCCAAAACTCTTTCAAACCTCGAGGCACATATTGAGGGGGAGCAAATTTATGAAAACCTCATCCTTCCCCAATATGCTTTATCTACTTGATCTAATTAGGGAAGTGATGTTGATATCTTTTAGAAAATGGTAATCAAAGAAGTTAATCCTTCCTCTTGCCTCCGTGTGCCAAAACGATTTCAAACACATGATGCACATGTTGAGGGGGAGCTCTTTTTCTAAAAATATCAAAAACAATTCAGGTACAAAATGCTTTGATAATATATCACAAGTATCTGGATTGATTTTCAAATGGTTTTCAATTGGTTCCAATGGCAGATGAACAATACCAAATAGCCCGACCAAATTTACTTTATGTATGGTGATATAAGGATGATAAGGTTAGGTATTAGTTCCCATGATCCGCCAGAACCGGAGGGATCTACCCAGGGACAATCCACTAGATAGTGTAGAAGTCCTTAGGTATGATGAAAAAAGGAGAAAAGTGAGATATGGGAAGAGTGCGGATGAGACGAGCTAGTAATCGGAATAAACCCAATAAAGTTCTAGTTATGAAGTCTCGGTAAGCACTGAAGGGGTTGAAGAATGAAAAGAAATGAAATGAGAAAAGGGTGAAAAGAAATAGCCCTCCAATAATTCAACCTTGGGGCGAAACCGGTTCAATACATATGCTACTGGTGGTTACTAAGGTAACACTGGTATTGAAGACAAGACGTCATGGACCCAGTGACGCACTGCACTACAACTTCCCAAGCTACTCAAGTTCCTCTTAAAAGGACTTGTTTCATTCTCACGGGGAACCTACATAATCTATCGACCTTCTCTTAGAGATTGTTGATATTGAAAAAGGAGACCCTCTCCCTAGTCTCCGATATAGGAAACCAAATGTGCACTATTGAGTCTAGAGCCACGAGATCATCAAATAAATCTCTTTAGGACACTGTCAACGAAGACTCTCTGTTTCACACAATGTGGAAAGAGAGATTATATCTTATGAGTCCTACGCATTATCCTTGTGGTATTGCCGAACATCCGAAGTGATATGCAAACAAATTCACAATGAAGATGGAAAGCCTTCTAGAGCCAACATCAAACAAGTTCTGGGTAGGTGGCATGTGAGATCTATCCAATAGATCAACCATGTGACAACCTAACAGAAAACAGGGGCGATTCAAATTTTGAATCAATCCCGTTCAAGTTATGGATTGATGATCCTTTGAAAACCGGTCGGTGTGTCAAAAATTTTCTTTTAGCACGTCGATGTGTATTATGTTTTTCAAAATCAAAGAGGATATTTATGATTGATAATTGATTTTCCATAAAACCTTCGTTGTATTGTAAAACCTTTATATTTATATACACGATTGTTTTCAAATCATTTTCATCAATCGAATCTCATTCGCTGGTTCACTCATTTCGTTGTCTTTGAGACGTTCCGGTTTGAGAACGCTAGCAGAGCCGCTAAACCCTGTCAAGGAAATTCTTCGGAATTATAGCTGATCATAGGCAGTACTTTTACTGATCAACGGGGAACCGTGGGCCGTGTACCTCAATTCAACGAAAGTGATCAAAGACACTATCGTACGCTTTATTGCTAACTGTTTTATGCAGGTACACCCCGACGTTTGCAGCCGATCAGAATAGAGAGGTCAATCCATAGCCGCATGCTCACACAACACATTCATTTCTTAAGAAATCATGATAAGTGCATCAATGACTCTGATATTCTCACTCCATGCTTCTGTTATGCTGCTGCATAGATCATGAATCAACTAAAGCTTCCGCTACTCTGATGAGAAGATATCATGATCCGAAATGTGAGCATGTCGGTCCAAAATGTCACAACATCACATAATACCAACACTACAAAGGAAGAGTCAGAGATTTATGGTAGCTGATGATCTCAAAGCTGGCTCAAAACTCATTATCACGTGGATCAGTTAAAGACCTCCACTTGGATTATCCAAACATGCAAAAATGAAGAATCAAAGACTATGAGCTACCGAGCAAAGAACAGGAACAAGAATCCAAGAACAATCTTAATGTAATATCTGTTTGTATTCATTGAAATTTGAGGTGACCTCCCTTAGGGGGAGATTGTTAGGATTTAGTAAATCCAGTTATTAAAGTGTCGGTCACCTCAAGTATATGTAATCGTTAGAAAGCTCATAGTCGTAGTTATTTAAAGTTAAGTAGTATTTATTTTTGTAACATCGTGGAGGACGGACGGGTCTTTACCCACTGTATGCCTGATCCACTGCCCGAAGGTGGCGTTTCTTGTTAGACTATAAATACTCTCTACCTCCCAAGGTAGAGAGTTGGAGCTCATAATAATATTTTCACTTTCTCTCACTAAGTTCCCAAACCTCTAACTCTTTCTCACTCTAAAACCTAAAAGTATACGTCTTGTGTGAACATGGTTTGATGTGTTTGTGAAATCCAATGTGTAACAAGCCGTCAGCTGGCATGGCAATTTTATTACATTATTTTGCAGCCACGGCGGTTATATCCTGATGTTTTTGTGTTTATCAAACTTTTTACAGATCTGAGCCTTGCTAATGCATATAACAATACAC
Source organism: Chrysanthemum makinoi (assembly GCA_910596185.1). NCBI lineage: Eukaryota > Viridiplantae > Streptophyta > Magnoliopsida > Asterales > Asteraceae > Chrysanthemum > Chrysanthemum makinoi. Next base: position 83,306,865 of record OU343216.1, read on the forward strand.
CCCTGATTGGTATACTCACATAGATGATTAACATATTCGGGTCAATCATGTTTCATTGTGGTTGGCATCCTATGGCAACACATGAATATATATTTTCTGTGAAAGTATATAATCATTTCTCCCTAGAAGACGCCCGTCCCAATGAACCATGATTGGCTCGAAGATTTGTATCATCTCTGTGAGTATATTCTTTCCGTGGATAAGAAGTGTGTTTAACTAGACATGTAACTTTTTCAAACAATTCCTTTACGTATATAAGTTGTTAATTTGTAAGAGGCTGTGATGACAAGTATCTTATTAAATCATGCAAATAATGCGATATTCCGTGTCTTGGCGTGGCAATCCTATACTATTGCAGCCATGGCGATTATATCCTGATGTTGTGTAACCTATTGATTTATACAAATCTGAGCCTCAGTATTATGTTAAGAAAGGGCTAAATATTGTTATGTAATTGTTTGTCATCACTTTGATAAAATGATCTCTTTTATCAGCGAGTATCTACATAAAAGGCTAATTGTACACTTCAGTAACGAAACAAACATATGAATGATCAAAGATGGATGAACGACACCACCTTTGAGTAGCAAATTAAACTTAATATGGTGTCTTTCATCCATCTTGATTATTCACATTGCTTTTGCAGCGAGTTATATCTTAGATGCAGAAGTTAACCAAATGCGATAGTTTGTTTACTTACAATTCAGCTTTGTTGATTGAATGGCATGTCCCACTGGGATCATTTGTGTAATTTATAAATCAACCTAGATCTGACATGCTATTCAATCAAAGAAACCTGGATTGCAAACAAGTATATGGAGGAGTTTTAGACCATCTTCAAAGGTGACTGTTGCCCATGGGGCAATTAGGGAAGTTTATTTTTTTTACCCGTGTCACTGCTATTTGTATTTATCATATTTTGATTGTTTGTTACTTTATACGAGTGTGATATAATTTTTATAGACTGTTGCTAGATTGTTAAAAAAATTTAGTTTATATATGTTAAGGAGTTACTTAAGAAAGAAGGATCAATATGATATAGTTGTGGATTCAAAGTCAAGTTGAAAGTAGCAATGTGGCCATACTCAACTTCCTACATTCAACTTGTCTTTGAATATCTCAATGATCATGATAGATGTGCCTTGATCATTGAGTGTTGATTGTGATAATGATATAGTGTGTATTGTTCATGACACGCCACACTCCTTGATTATCCCACTCAAATCCTTTTCTAGAATCCACAAATTCTAGAAAGACCCAGTACTTTGAGTGGTAGGTTTGCCTCTTATAATGATTTTACCTAATCATTATAACAAGCAAACCTACCACTCTAAGTACCAAAGTCTGTCCACTTGTTTATAACATATTGACAACCAACTTTGTTAACCAACTCCTTTACATATGTAAATGTTTGAAGAAGTTTGTTTATTTTGGGCCACATGAGTGTATTTGTGGTATGCAAGAGGTTGTGATGATGATTATCTTATTTGATATGCAAAATGATGATTTAATGATGTTGGCATGGAAATTTTATTACATTATTTTGCAGCCATGGCGGTTATATCCTGATTCTGTGTTTATCCAACTTTTTACAGACGAGCCTTGCTAATGCATATCACACCGCACACTAGGTTTGGAAGTTTGTATGAGTCCTGATATACTTGTTATAGATTTGCTTGCTGTAAAAAAAAAGTTAAGGATCAATATGATATACTTGCGGATTCAAAGGGAAGTTGAACGTATCTAGGTGGCCACGTTACTTTGTAGATGAGTAGGGAATTTCAGATTGTTACCATTCTGCATTCCAAAACGTTCCTTTTGTTTTTCAACAATCTAGCAATCCTGGTGCGTGCCTTTGCTCAAAGGAGTTGAAACGAAAGGTACTGTCGGGGAATTCAGAAGGGTTCACTAAGTTGAAATTCCATACACATCTAGAAAGTAACGCGGCCACATTGGTATGTTCAACTTCGTTTGAACCGCAACTATATCGTATTGTTCCTTAACTTTTTTTAACAATCTAGCAAAACTATAATTATGATTTAAAAATATATTAACCCTTCTCGAGGTCCCATACAGCCTTTTGTTTTTTCAACAATCTAGCAAATCGCCTGGTGCAGGCCTTTGTTCAAAGGGAGTTGAAACGACAAAAGGCACTGTAGGGGGACTCAGAAGACTGCCACTATGCTTCTTTTTTTATGATCTTAAAAAAACATAATTAACCCTTTTTAGTTCCCATGTAGTGTCTTTTGTTTTTTCAACAATCTAGCAAATCGCCTGGTGCAGGCCTTTGCTCAAAGGGAGTTGAAACGACAAAAGGCACTGTAGGGGGACTCAGAAGCGTTAACTATGTTTCCTTTGTTGGGAATTCTGTGAAACAGTGATTCTGCTAATCGAGAAACAATGGATTCTGCTGAAGAAGAGTTTCTGCTGAAGTACTATAAACATACAAAAGTAGGAACTATGCTGAAGTTATTCTATGAAGTAGTGGAGATATAGGTCTATCAAGTAATCGGGCCGTGTGGAATCTGCTGAAGTAGTGAAGTACTTGAAGCATGGAATCTGCTAAAGTACTGAAGCCGTGGAATCTATGAAGTAGTGAAGCGGTGAAGTAATCGAAGCCATGGATTCTGCTAAAGTAGTGAAGCCGTGTATCTGCTGAAGTAGTGAAGCTATGGAATCTGCTGATGTAGTAAAGAGTGGATTCTGCTGAAGTTATATTTCTGCTGAAGTAGTAAAGCCTGTGTCAGGTGCATTGATTGAGGGGAGGCATAAGCCTAAAGGGAGGCTTATTGTTGTAATTTTTTTTAGTCTAACCATTTTTGCAGCTGTTTGGATCCTCATACGCCTGAGGGGAGGCTTAGTGTTTCTGCTGACACTACAATTGTCTTTGGTTTCTGCTGCTGCTTGTTGGTATCTTGTACATGTCTTGGTTATTTTTATTCTTTCTTAATTTTATATTTATTAAAAAAAAAAAAAAAAAAAAAAAAAATTGTGTTATGTCTTGTGTTTAGTGATAAAAAAAAAAAAAACTCTAACCTCGCCTGCGGTGTTCTCTTCGCTTGCAGTTTTGGTGTTGGTTCTTTACTACACCACTCATGGTTTTCATCTCACCATGTCTTTCTGACACAAGAGTTGGCTAGCCCGCAAGATTATGGCTTGTGGTAAAGGCTACGGAAATCCATAAATGGTAATCAATTCACCATGATGATGACGGCATTCCATCAAAGGGCTAGAATCTGAGCAAACGGCTATAGGTAAAGACATATCAAATCCGTTTATATGGTTGCTGGTTTGCCAATAAATCAGAGGATGTCAGTGTACCATAGTTTTCGAACTCAAACATATGGCTACTCCAGTAGAGGTGATGGCTATTAAAGAGACATCAAATCCATTATTTTCAATGATTCACCTCTCACAAGAGTTAACACACCTGGAAGTGATGAGAATAGTCTGAAACTTATAGGTTTTGATGTACATGTTGTCATTTATTGCTGCAAAGATCTGGTGTTTCAAAGTTGTGTAGTCAGAGATATAATTATTTGTTTCTTTGTGCTGATGTTCGAGTACAATCCTCTAGTTCTGCAGTGTTAGAGATTGTTGGGAAGGATTGTTGGGAAATTTTTGTCATTTGTTGGTACAATCCTCTAGTTCTGAACTTTTTAAAGATCCGAAATGGAACTTAAATGATACAATCCTCTTCGATTCTTCTACAATCACTCATTTAAATTCAAGTTTAGGGGAGGATTGTTGGGAATTTCGAAAGTGATTCTCACTGACGAGAAACAATGGACTTCAAGTAAGAGTTTCACAGTACTATAAACATACAAAAGTAGGAACTATGTTGAAGTTATTCTATGAAGTAGTGGAGATATAGGCTCATCAAGTACTGGCCGTGGATCGCCAAGTAGTGAAGTAGCCAAGTACTGGCAGTGGAATCTCTAAAGCATGAAGCCGTGGAATCACTGGAAGTAGTAGCTGTACTCTGAAGCCATGGATTCTGCTAAAGTAGTGAAGCCGGTATCCGCTGAAGTAGTGAAGCTATGGAATCACATGTAGTAAAGAGTGGATTCCGCCGTTATATTTCACAAGTAGTAGCGAAATCATGATTCTGCTGATAGTGTGAATCCAATGTAAGAAAGGCAAAAGGTCAGATATTTATATATTAGCCAATCTTTATTATTGTACTGCCCAAGGTAGCATGGGCATGTGTATGGGACAAAACAAATGCTAAGTTGCATGCTTGTCCAGGTACGCGTGAGTCTATATGTGTGTTTGCATTTATTTATTTGCATGCTTGTTCTTTTCCCAAGAAAGGGATTAGTGTTCCTTGTCTATAAAAGGAACTTAGGTCTATTGTATTGGGATAACTTTTACACAAAAACATTGAAGAAAAACCTCTATAGAGAGGGTGTAAAGATCCATAGAGGATCATTAGTTCTATTTGAAAAACCTTGTTGGTAACTTTGACTGTGTTCTTATTATTCCGTTGTGCATGTTCAATCATTGTTATTATACACTCTAGTTGAGTCCGGATCATGGATTTAACATCCTTTTTGTCGGAAAAAACTATTTTTATGATCTTAAAAAACATAATTAACCGTTCTGAGGTCCCATACAGTTCCTTTTGTTTTTTCAACAATCTACCAAATCGCCTGGTGCATGCCTTTGCTCAAAGGGAGTTGGTTTATTTTGGGCCACATGTGTGTATTTGTGATATGCAATGATGGTCATGTGGATGCAAATGCATTATCTTATTTGATATGCAATGATGTGATTTACCGTGATGTTGGTATGGCAATTTTATTACATT
>OU343216.1:83311774-83393318 GCA_910596185.1 Chrysanthemum makinoi
GTCATTAATTTTCTCAAAAGCTTTTAAACATTTACGTAATTCCCAAAGCCTTGATAAGCGATCAAGGAACCCATTTACTGTAGACAAATGGAAAACTATGAAAAGATATGGGGTTCATCATCGATTTCGCGACGACTTATCACTTACAAACCGGTGGCCAATTTGAAAACACCAACGAGCTCTTAAAGAATACTCAAAAACAATGAAGGACAATCCTTGGTATGGTCGAAGAAACTTGGCGATGCTCTGTTGGGCGTTTTGTGCGACTTACAAAACTCCTATTGGCACAACTCCCTACGGACTCGTATGGAAAAACTTGTCAATTGTCATTCGAAGTTGAACATCGTGCTTATTGGGCTCTTAGAAAATGTAACACCAATCTCAAAATAGCTGGAGAGAAGAGATTTTTGTAATTACCCGAACTTCGGCCAATTAATACTTTCGAGCTTGTGAAAATTCCAAACTATATAATGCAGAACAAAAAACATCACGACAAAAATTTGAGAATTGAAAAGAATTCAAAGCGGGAGATAAAGTCTGCTTTTCAACATGAAATTCAAATTAAGCTCCTAAATTACAACCAAGATGGTTTTGGCCCATATATCGTTATACATGGATATCCATCGGATATGTCGAACTTTATGATGACAAGCGGTGGAAGTTTCATGGTAAATGGGCACCAAATCAAATTATACTACGATAAGGAGCAAATGAATGAAATATCGGTTAGAGCAGTTTCACATGAAAATGAATTTGAAACCATCACCTTTGTAGCACCTTTTCTAGGAAGAATCCCAAGCGTGTTCCTTAGAAACCATATCTTTGAGTTCATCGGGCGTATTTGAGCTGGTGAAGAATTCATGTATGTCCCAGAACTTTTCAGGATGTTCAGAGAACTGCAAGCTATGACCAAGTAAGTCGAGGAAGATTTGAGTGGCCATGACTTTCGTTAATTGTTAGGTTCCTTATTAGTAACACAAGCATCAATAGTAGAAATATAGAAGAAGAAGTGGGATGAACACACCACACTTACGCGTAGGACTATGTGAAGATTATGCTTAGAGTAAATGTAAATGTGAACAACCAACCTTCAATAGAAGGTTTACAAGACTATTTATAGGAGGGAACTAGAGCAACACTCCAAGTTCCCATCCTTTTCCTTATTGGACTAGGCCTAGGCTTATGGGCCTTCTACATAAGCCTAAGCTTAATAACAAACATAAAGGCCATATTAAGCTAACTATTATATATGAATCACTAACACTTGAATTAATGTTTAGGAGTGATTCCAACAATCTCCCCCCAAGTGTTGGTGATGAATGAAAGAGTGATAAACGATGTAGGTGCTGATGTAATAGTAGCTTTGGCGTTTTCGACATTCTTCTTTCTTATGAGAAGAGGTGTCTTAATTCGAACAATCTCCCCGTGTAGAAATTGTTTCTTTTGAAGTATTCCTTTGACGTCATCTTTTTCTTTGATCTTTGTTTTGTGATGGTAGTGATAGTATGTTGTTGTTGTCGCATCCAGTGCTGCCGTTGCTCAGTGTCTCCGTCATTCTTCAACATGCTCACACGCTCTTTAATGTTGGATTATAGTACTGATGAAGTTCTCTTAGTCTTTAACTTTGTAGATTCTTTGACATGACGAAGAATCATTATGACTTTTGTGTTGCCTTTTGAGAGAACTTCCATTAGTTATGATGTTGGTATGAGCATATGAAGAATCTGCACGATAAGTCTGCTCCAGAGCTTCCATAAGGAGAAAACATAAGAAAGGTTAGTAATAAGCGGATTCCGGCACTTACAAGTTTGAACTTCGAGAGTGTTACGAGTATAGTGTGAAAACACAACTCTAATTCTCACAAAGGCCGTTCTGACTGGAGTCCCACAAGTGAGATAACGCGATGTACCGAAGTACACCTACAGATTCAGATAGTGTTGAGGTACGAAGCATCACCTCACGCTGCAGAGCCATTTGAGACACGATAAGCGTAATCCAGGGGAGTTACGAAAGTGACTGTTGTTAGGCTTTTAATGTTAACCGGCAGGAGTTTCCATTCAATCCTGAGGATCACAAGTGTGAACCTCTCATAAATGTTCTCGATAGATTGCTAGGATCTGTGTAGGACTCGATAACGTACCACTGTTGTTCTTATTGTTGAACAACAAGTGATGAAATGTCAAATGTACCTATGAGATCTTTTGATGAATCTCGTGGCTCTAGACTCAATAGTGCTTATTGGTTTTCTGGCGAAGACTAGGGAGAGGGTCTCCTTCTTCAATACCGACAACCTCTAAGAGCCGCCGATAGTTCACGTAGGGTTCCCTGTGAGAATGAAACAAGCTTGTTTTGAGAGAAACTTGAGTGGCTAAGAAGGTTTAGTGCATGCGTCCTTTGGTCCATGACCGACGATCTTCAAACCGGTGGTATATCTAGTGACCCAGTAGCATGAATTGAACCCGGTTGCGCCTAAGTTGAATAATCTTGAGGGCTATTTCTTTTCACCCTTTTTTTGCTTTTTTTTTAATTCTTCAACTCCATCTTTCTCCGATTCTCATTTTCTCCTTTTTATAATCATACCTAAGGACTTCTAATTCTAACTATTGGTATTTTCCTTGGGTAGATCCCCCTCGACTCTGGCGGATCATAGAACTTATTCTAACCTTAATCACCTTATAACTCCATTGCCATAAAACCATTTTCATGAAAATCTCGAAGTGTTTGTGAATGAAAAACATGTTTGAACACTTCAAGAGTTTTAGATTTTCAGAAATACTCCCCTCAACATGGCTTAAGAGTTTTGGGAAATGCACATGAGAAAAGAGCACTTTTGAATTGATCGACTCAGGATAGACAATTCCTTGCGAGACACGATTACGTTGAGTAGTTAAAGAGATACATTGTCAGCTTTTAGGTGACAACTAGCTCTAATAACTACCTTGAAGATGTGGACAACCCCGAGAGGTTGTCAAACCCGTCAAAGTTCATGTCTATCAAGAGTTTCTCGAATAGGTACGATTTACTTGGATAAGTCTTGGAAGACAAATCTTTTCAATGTATGACTGTTCAGTTCCCGTCATTCATGGGTTGAAGTCTTTTCACACGAGGATTCAATAGCAAAACACAAAATATTTCTTATCACATTTTTCTCCCCCAAAAATGGCATATAAATGTTATTTTGAAGAAATGTTGAGAATAAATATGACCATTTTGGGTTTGTGGGGAAGATTGCCCAAAAGTTTGTGTTTCAAAGTTTTTAAGTCAAATACTTCCCCTGACAAGTGATATAAGCAGGTTGAGTTTAGAAAATCATAAGGGAAGTACTGTGACAAAACCTTTTTAAAATGAAAGGTTTGATAGGTTTTACTCAAAAAGTAGGCTTTCGCTCCTTTTATAAGGATTGTGGCACTGAAATGCCAGGGTCCTTTATTTACAGAAGCGGGGTTTACACTGTTTATTTGTGCACAAGCCATAAAAATAATCACACATCCAAATAAATATGAAAGTGAAGGTAAAACAGTTTGGGGGTACCGAGAAGTCCATAATCTTTCAGATAAAGCGGGGCGATAGGCTGGGAGAGAAATCTGGACGACCACCTAAATCTCAGGTGTTGCGAACTAGTCCCTTCACAACCTTTCATCAATTAGGTGATGATCCTCTTCGTTTCGTGTATCTGAGAATTTCATCGCTTAGGAGAACCAATTCCTTCATGTATCTCACTCAACCTATAAAGCCAAGCCATCCCCCCATCTTCAATTGATCCAAACTTGTGAATATCTCTACACGCCATCAAGCAGTTTCGTTGTAATTCGCTGCGGTAAACTACTCCAAATGGTTTCTGATAGAGGTATTGTGGCTGGTTGATGTCAGTTATTTCTAGAGGTCTGGTGAAGTTGACACGGGTTTGATATCAACGACAAGTTGTAAATCTTACTTTGCTTGGATCACTATGCTTCGATGAATATGGTAAGGACTTGATGTATTCACGTTAAAATTCCGGTCGAAATGTCTCATTCTTCCACAGCTTAGCAAATCAGGATCTTTAATGTCGTTGAGAGACAAGTTACGAAAGTCCTTCACGAAATTCATAGTCCACTTTTCTTGTCCTTTTGACCATGATAGACTTGAGGAAGGTGTAATCCCATTTAGATGAAAGGGTGACATGCTTCACGGCTACGATCCCTTTATCACTGAACACTTCATGTTGAGACTTGCGAACTGGCGGCTCTTGTATTAGATTCGTCGGCGTTACGTAATGGTGAATCCCGTTACATTGCATCGATGTCATACTTCCACGATGTTAGAAAACATATGGGTAGCCTTCCGATGGCTATGCGGTTTGAGTATATGGCTGCCGGGAATGGAAGTGTAAGTGAGGTAGCATATTTCTTTGAAACCATGTAGATGAAATTCCAAATCCTTGTTGAAGAAGTAGCAAACGGAATCCTAGGTTGATCACGGTTGGCCAATGGTTGGTAGAGGTCTAGACCGGTCGATTGTAGTATGGAGGGTTGTCTCTTTTGGTGAAGTCAATGTTTGCTTCAGGGTTGAGCTAATCAATGTTGGTAGACATGGCTCGTGCTATGTTTTCAAGATGATATTCGACTTCAATAGCACTTTCCGAGTTGTCTTTGAGTAGTTGAAAGGCTTCATTCTTGATTCGTCTCAACTCGATTTCGTCATCTTTTCACATGAAACTTCTCTTGCAATAACTTAGCATGCTCCAACGTACTACCTTCTACCATATCGGTTCATCGGTTAGAATGCATCAACAAAGTGTGGAAAACCATTCAAACTCTCGTGTCATCTTCGTGTCGAGCCATGAGACGACATCAACCTTTGGAGACTTCTTCTTCTTCTTTGGCCTTGATGAGGATGATGGTTTCTTTGTTGATGCGGGAGAGGTGGCTTGTTGTTGGGGCTCAGGGACTTCCTCATTGTCACTACCAGTATACTCAAAGTGATCACGGTTTTCTCTCTATCTGGGTGGTAACTCGAGAGTCGAGGTTTATCGGTAGAAGCGAGGAGGAGATCGTCTTGGTGGTGAAGTCCTTTGGGGTGGTGATGGCATAGATGATGGTTCTCCAGCCTTTGGACATTTAGGCTCGTCATTTTATCCTTATCCTTGTCTTCATTCTCTCTTGGGCGTTTAGGCCTTTGAGCTTCTTCTCCTATGCTTGATTTGAGTTGGTATTCGGTAATGCTTCAAACAATTTACTTTTGTAGTAAATGTTGCAATCATTTTGACATTTGGGATAGCACGGACTTAATTGACATAGAATATTATAGGCGGGATTGATGTTCACTTGCATAGGTGTTGATCTCATAGTTTGTTTGGCAAATGCAATAGATTGGATAGAGCATGCGGTGTACATTTCTTTGTCATACCAGAGCGATGTCAGAAGGAACTTGTGAGTGTAACCTTTGATCATCTCGTTCATTTCTTGAAGATCCGTTGCATGAACTACTGGATGTACTCCCTTTCGGTGACATCTTGTCATTCTCAGTCATGAATCTGAACACAGTGAAGAAAATTCACTTTTGTAAAGCATGTATTTCTTCACGACACTGCGTGGCAAACTTTCAGATCCGCCCTTGCTAGAAAATCCAGAATGGGTTGGCTTCACAGATTTGGATGTTGATTTGGTTGTTCTTCTAGATGGTGGTGGTGAAGAGTGAGAGGATGAATCCGATGATGAAGAGACATGAGGGGATTCAGGGTCCTTAGGAGGTTCAGAGGTTTGTTCTTTGGAACGTGCTGGACTTTGTAGAAGGAAGTCATCATATTCACCCTCGTCATCGCTGCTGATCTTATCCGTTCTTCAGCTGAATCCTTGCTCTTCCTCGCTTTGGCATGAGCTGCTGACCTCTTCATCAGTCTTTTCTTTCTTAGACTTTTCTTTTTACGGTTCTTCAAAATCATAGGTGATGGTCTCCTCAGTCGCATTGTTGTGGATCATGGGTGGTGGTACCGTTCCTTTATCATGTTGATTACGCTTGTCGAGAATTTGGTGAAGATAGTGCACCACTTGACCCTCGGAGACCCGAATTTATTCTTTGTTTGAATTGTTCGACAACGTGTTGGAGTCTCAAATTTTTCACCTTTTTCCTATAATCTTTGTCAAGTTGCTCTTCATCTGAACTTTCTTCTTCTTCTTGCTCAAGCGGGGTCCTTCCGTTGTCACCTTTGGGGCAGGTTTTCTACGGTTTCAGCGATTGGAGTTTGAGTAGAAAACTTCTTCATCCGTATCAGTGTTTTCTAAGTCTTCATCGACTAGCTTTCTTTGCGTTTTAGACTTGGGAATGGGAATAGGAACAGCTTCCTTAGAGGGAACTTTTCTTTTGAGAGCGGGTTTCCTCTTAGGGAACTTCCTTTGACTCTCTGTGCTTGCAACACTTCTGCCTGCCTCTTACGGTTTTCCTAATAGGTGTACAGAAGACTTGTCATCAAGAAAACCAACTTTGCCTTCATCAACGCTACGGATACCTTTTGTATGAGTAAAAATTTTGTTTGATTTCATCGAGAGAAGGTGATTCGGACACAACATCTTGTTTCTTTGTTGTTGATTCCTTAAATCATTTAAGTAGATTCATACAACATGGAGTGATTGTTTGGGTCGCGAGTCTCAAGGAATATAGGGATTTAACGAGCTCCCAGATCAGCGGTTTTGTGTATCGATGTATGGGATCTTGGTGCCTCACTTTTGAGAAAGACATCATGTCATTCCATATCGAGCTTCAACCCGATATGTTTCATGTTGACCCAAGCAGAAAATTTGTAGTTCCATGAGCTTGGGATGCTCATAACCACTATCTCGTCCGAAGCAGTTTTGTGATGATGATGAAGAGGGTTCTCGAGGGTGAGGATATTCTTGAGATCAGCGTAAAAGTGCTTGTTGTTTACCCTCTAGCCGTCATAACCGATGTGCGATAATGAATTGCATAACGACCTCTTGATGGGTGGGCGTTGTTTTCGGTTGGTTCAATAGCAGGGATGAGGAGAATAGAGCAAGTCTGCTGGTGTGATGGTGACTTGCTTGTGATTGAGACTCACGATCCTGACATTTGCCCTTTGATCACGCTTCATGTGTGCGAAAGCTGTATGTAGATCTCCGGGCGTGGCGAGTTGGTGAGCATATTACGATAAGAATGGTTCTTGAATGTCCACCACAATCAGGCAAGAAGACTCGGCGGTGAGTATCAAAAGTCAACCGAGGTTGTTCTTTCCAATCTTCATCGGATAGCCATTAGGGAAGATATCGGCAACGGTGAGAACATTTGGTGCATCCACATTCTCGCATTTGGCGTCCATGTCATGATCTAAAAGATATTTAGCCAAAAGAACCAACATATCGAAAGACATTATGTTAGTCAACAGATGGTTATATTGTCTAATTATTGAATGTGATATGTCGATGATTGTTACGAGTCCAATGTCACTTGTTTGTCCAATAGTCTAATGACGTCGTGATAAGTTTCGTGAGTTAATTAACTTTAAGTTTTAAAGTCCATATTTTCACTTATTATTCACAACTTGTTAAATATTTATGCTTATAGTGACATTATTGGTTTCGTGGCGTTATGATTTATTTATTTACAAGTTTGCACGCGTAACAATTCATGATTAAGGTTAAACTAGGCTTAGGCGTAGAAATGGCAAGCTTATGCGCAAACAGGATGATATACTGCGTGCGCAAGCTTATGCGTAGGTTATTATCTTACGCGTAAGAAATATTAGCGTAGGGAAAGGGGACCTTATGCGTAAAGCTTACGGCGTGGTATATAAACCTTACGGCGTGGTGATATATAAACCTTACGCGTAAGGCTTACACGTAGAGTCAACCTTATGCGTAGAGGTCCTTGTTCGCATATCCTTCACGAGATACGTAGTCCCTTATGTAGAACCTTATACGTAATCGTTATGCGTAAGATTTCTCTTACGCATAACATGCTACGCGTAAGGTGATCCTTATGCGTAGATATCAAATAACCTTGATTCTGAATTTTGGCGGTAACAAACCTAAAATAAGATCATCATAGCACCAATATTAACACATACATTCATTCTCTAGCAGTTTAATCACGAACACTCGGTCAAGCAGGTTAGGCGTAGAACATGTGTTATGCGTAACCTAAACCCTAGAGTTCAAGAATTACGCTTAAGCAATTTAGCCATGGAATATGCACCAAAGTTTTTCTGGGATGTATTAGATGCCTAATGAAATGTTTTGTTCAAGTTTTAACATCAAACTCAACATGAATCAAAAATACCCAATTATCAAGAACACGAACCCTAATTTTCAATTGATTATTATTCAGTTGATTCGGGTTGTTTCACGGGCTTAGATATGATCAATTCAACATTAAAACATCATCATGCAACAATCTTTTTAACCAGAAACACTCACTATTGAAAATACCCAATTCCACGCATAAACCCTAATTCACAATATCAATCAATTCGTGTATCAGGGTGTGTTTTTATGATCAAAATAGTTTCAATGATGTTATATAAACGTTTTGACTTTATCTTTTTCACCACAACACCCACATGATTAGTGTTCATACGCATGAGAACACCAAATCGTTCATAAGTAAGAATCTAACCGTTAGTTTTTAATATAAATCAAAACCTTTGTTTAAAAACACGTTTAGATTATGAAACCACTTACAATATAACGATCAAAAACACGGATTGGAATGATGAGTTTTATGCGTAGGATCTTGATTAGGTGAAATAATAAATGAGGTGAATTAAATGAGTTTGGTGGATGTTTTTCTTAAAAATAACTTTAAGCTTTTGACAGTTTTAGTCCCTCTACCTTAACCATTTTCATCCAATGCCCATAACTTCCAATTTGGTTACCAAACGAAGGATATTTGGAAAGAATTTTGACGACACTCCCCCTTGACTTAAGAAATAATGAAAGTTTATAAATTTTAGTCTGGGGAGTGTCAGAAAACCAGAAATGTGACCACCATTTATAAAAGAAACAACCGGGATAAGGTAACATGCAAGTACAAGGTTTTATTAAACTGAAAAATATTAGCTTTCTCCCCCTCAACACTTGATCAAAAAAAAATACTGAATTTTGAAAGATTTGAATGTTGACGGAAGAATTGTATTTGTAATGTTAAAAGAAATATAGATAGAAGAATATTTTTATTGTTTTATCGGATTTTTTAATTTTTTGTTTTGTTTTTGAAAAATTGATAACGCTACACGTGTCGTTCGGGGTCAAAGGAACTTCCTTTTCTTCGAGCAAGTTTTATAACACCCTAGGCAGTGAACCTAATCGTTGTAGTGCAGTATTAGGGTAAGCCATGGGTATTGATATCGTTCTCTAGGGGAATAGGAATGCTAGTGAGAAGTTACTACGCTAAGGTTGGGGTTGAGGAAGATTATTTTTTATCTTTTTATATTTTTTTAGAAAATGGAAAGGTACGAATCTCGGGGTTTGGATTTGGGGGTTGGTATTTCTACCGATTACTCTACTTGTCTAATTATCTAATCTAAGGTGTATGTAGTCTATGTCTAATTATTGTGTGCTCGTATGATAGTTTAAAGATGTGTTTACTTAGGTTTTATTACTCCTTAATTATCTCTTATTGATGGTTGAATTGTCACGTCCTTATTCTTAATTGCGTTGTGTGTCTAAAGTCGTAGGGTATGCATTTATCCCTAACTCTTTGAACTTACCAAAGGGTATCGTCTACAATAACCTCTAGAAATTATAAACTCTAACTCTAAGGCACTCTTTCGGTGGTTTATCCTACAACCGCTCTAGGTGTTATAGTCTAAGGTTCACAAAGATTAATCAAACATTAATTACACAACGAATGACCTATCACATTACTAGATCATTAAACAATTAATATAAGAGACAACCAATCAATATTCAATAATTAAGTTTCATATTCCCTAAGCAAACACACAAGTAAATTAGCCGGACATGGAGAACATGAAAGCATACACACAAATAATTGAATACATAATTGAATTAATGAAGTAAAACACTTATCTTAATGTAAGTTAGGGTTTGGAACCCTAAAATACTGTACAAGACAGCCTTGGTTCGGTTTAGGTTTTACTCCAAAAGACTACACTATAAAACTGAAAAATTCGGATTCTATATATAATATTACAAGTACGGCGTCACCTTATGAGTTGTGGCGCCGTCGAATTACGTCATTAGGGTTTCTTCTTGGCCACGTTAGTCTTGACGGCGTCACCTTATGCTTGTGCACGCCGTCCCCCGATCTCGGCCCGGATCAAATCTAGGCGTGCCCGAGTTGCGACGACCTACTCTTTTAAAGCTCCTCGTCACTTAAAAATAAGAAATTTGGCTTTTGCGTCACAAATGCTCGGCGGCGTCGCCGATTAAGCGATGACGCCGTCACCTTGTATTTTAGCGGCTTGAGTGTCTCGATTCTTGACTTTGGTCATTTTTCTCGTATATCAGCGCCTTTTGTCCAAATAAGTGCCATTCCAGCAATTTGCCTTCAAGAGACCTAAAAAGTGAAAAGGAACGATATTAAGTAATAACGGATACAAAAGTGATCAAATAAGGGCTTAAACGACCCCTTAAAAAGGTACATTTTAAAACCTTATCAAATATCCCTACACTTGGTATTTGTTTGTCCTCAAGCAAATTTGCTTTTAGCCAATTAATTTATAAGTTAGGGGTCATGAAGCATTGGTTTAAAACAGTCCACAACACATATACGCCCCGCAAAAGTCATAACAAGCACGAAAATTACATACTAGCACCTCACATGGGGTGTTTGGATACTCACATCTCTCGGGTGTATATGAAATATATCAAGTTGGAAATGGAAGATAAACACTCATTGACCGGTCCTAGTACATAGATTACCATAGGCTTTAGAATATATCAAACCTCAATCGCTTTGGTGTAAGCACCTAGGAAAGACTATCAAAGAGGTCTTTAAAGGGTTGTAATGTTAGGCTTATGGTGGGGGAAACAAAGGGTTTGGTGGGATAGGCTATTTAGTGGTGGCAAGTCAAAATTCTCTATGTTACAAGCATACGAAGAGTGGCGTTGCTAAGCCAAGACTCGACACTCTAAACTCTAGATAACTGAAACAAACAAACATAAATTTAAAGATAGATGTAGGATGGTAGCCCGTATTCTTTTTTACACTCTATTTTTTTTTTCTTTTTCTCTTTTTCTATTTTTTTCGATTTTTTTTTTCATACACTTTTACTCTACCATCCTCTACGGTAACATCAGAATGATAGGGATTTATAGTCACATCCCTACACTTGAGTTTTTATTACTCTAACACTAACTTGACCCGAATTGAAAAGATCAAAACACTTGGGGTATATTATTACGCAAATAAGGGAACTTAACGTTCCCTTCGAGTCATTAAACTTTAACTTTTCCCATGAGTCCCAATCATCCCAAAACTGTGTACAAAGGATATGACTCGACTTAGCAACTCATGCAAGCAACTAGATAATTGAACTAAGGGTTTAGGGTGATAACAATAATGCACTAAAAGTGAGTGCATACATGGTAGGCTAAGGCGATTTGGGTGTATATTTGGGGGTGGGGTGTAAACAATGCTCTTCATTGATATTCTGGAAAAACCAAAACATCACGAGAACCGCGAAAAGGATAGGCTCTGAGGGGTTAACTAGGGGTATCGTGTACTAAAAGTGAGTACAACGCAAATGTGTGGGGGAATTACTCAACCGAGGTGGAAGAAGTAATTATATTACAGGTATCAAACAAGGGTTATCCTAATGCCTCTTATCATTTAGTTATTCCTAACTACACAAGTGTAGTCTTACTAGCGATCTCGGAATGCATCACAAAACAAGTTCTAGAATCTATTATACTACCGGTTCACACTCTAAGCATTAAAGATGAATGCTTTAATTCCTACTAATCTAAGGCGATCCTCACATTTTGGGTGGAATTTAGGTGGTAAAGGGTTTTGTGCTAGTCATGCAACTTCCTATCCGTGAGACGCTTTTGTTAAGACTAATGGCCCACTCTTATATGTCATAAAAATTTTAAATTTGGTGCCAAAATTACCCTAACCGACATTTTCTCATGGTTTATTACACAAATACAATTGGACAAAGCAAATAATCAAGGATAAGCATAGTTTCAAAGTTCCCGTTTTATTTTCCCTCCTACACTTAAACTGAACATTGTCCCCAATGTTCCCCGAAAGTATCAAAGTTATGATAATAGAAGGTAATGAAAACGAAAAACTAATACTCCCGATTAGCTCGGTAGGATCCGTGTGTAGAGTAGTGGTTAAATCCTTTCCAAGAAGAATGTATGCGTGAAAAGCTCCTTCCAATCTTATGTAACTTCTTCATGATAAATTAAACCTGCACACTTGAAGAAAACAACGAAACCTTCGTGTAAAATCGGCGGTAATAATATATATAAGACTCGACTAAACTAGGATATAATGCGTGTGGAATGGATGTTTACGAATTTCGAAAATCAAGACACGGAGAATTCCAAAATTTTTATAAGTACCTCGAGAAAACGAGAAAAAAATAATCTGTTGTTTTACTCCTTCCACGCCGTCGTTGCGATCTAACGCCGCCGTCGGGTTATCGACAAAAAGCTGGTGCGATTTTGAAAAATTCGGAAAATTTACATCTTTAGAATCTGGAAAAATTTCCGCAAAACATCCATTATGACTCGATACAAGCATTTGACTCGAACAAACACACATATATATCTTTTAATTAATTGTTATTCTCATGTTTACGTTTCTTTTGAAAACGTGTGTAATCCTCCCTACACTTATCTTTTTGTAAAATACCTTTATATGTGATTAAGACGAGGTTAAAAACAAAATAAAGCATTTTACAAATTTAAACATGAGATTAAACAATCAATAAAAGATATATGACACTAACAAGCAAACAATTAAGCATGGGTTGCCTCCCCCGAAGCGCTTTTCTTTATTTATGAGTCTTGTAGCTAGACTCGTAGTCGTGCTCCTACGTAACTTCATTACCGTCATCTTCCTCCTCATGACGGTCTCTATTGGGGGATTCCATGTTGTAGAAGTGCCCTATGATGCACTTCTCTAAGAGTTCGATCCTCTCCCCACTGGTTCTATATTCCGGTCCTAGGTTCAAGCAATCCTTATAAAATCCGAAAATCTTAGCCATAACATAATCTACTCCTTTTTCTTTATCCTCCTCATTCCTATAATAGACCAATAGTTTAAGTTCCTTTTCATCATTAGAGAGTGATGAAAACTTCTCAATCTTAAACGGCATTTGGTAAGCTATGTCATCGGTCTCATCATTGAATCGCACTATTCTAACGAGGGTCATAGGTCATCGGTGCTTTCTATGAAAGGTTTTCCTAGAATAACGTGGGACAAACTAGGATCTATGGCCGTACTAATATCATCTACCACTATGAAATCCGTAGGAAACATGAAACTACCTACATAAACGGGCAATCCCTTAACTCTACCAAGAAAATTGCACCTAACCCTAGGATTATCGGGGTCTTGACTAGTTGGGATAGGCTTCTTCATTACCCAATTGTAGAAGGTGCTAGTCATTATGTTGATTGGGGACTTGTGATCAATGTAGGCCTTTGCCACGAAAAGGTGTCCTATGCAACATGGTATGTTAAGATTCCAAGGGTTTCCAAACTTGATTCTAGGGCTTTTCCTAACATACATGTGACGGAGGTCACGCACTAAGTGAGGGTGGCGAGATAGTTCTTCTTCCGTAGGAAACTTATTGAAATAGTCATTGTCTACTTCATCCACTTCCTCGGTTGTTTCATTCGTCGGTGTTTCCTTAACCTCAAGTATCATCTCATGTTTCTCTTCGTCATTTGTTCTATTAGGTTTCACTAAGGCGATGGTATTGACGAATTGAACGTGCTTAGCTAACTTACTTGGGTCCTTAATCTCTATACCAGAAGGCTCGGGGGTTGAGATAGCATTAACCTTCCTATCACTATTGGTCATGGCTTTCAAAAGGTTATTTATCTTCCTATCCATATCGGCTTGTTGTTGGTTAAAGCGGTCCGAGAGCTTAGCTATTTGGGCTTCTTGGGATGCGACTAGGTTTTGCAACATCCCTTCTATGTTTTGTTGGGTAGGGCCATGAGATGGGGGCCAAGAGAAATCATTGGATGTGAATTCTTTGGTTTGTCCCCAATAGAAGTCGGGCTTGCCATTCCATGCTTCTCGGGTTTCATTGAAATTTCTAGGTCCCGGGTATTGTAGAATCTTCCTCCCGTTCCATTAGTACGCGAGGATGCGTAGTCAACGGAAGCATGTTCGGGGGATCGGGTGCAAGTACGCGTGTTATGAGGATACGGCTCACACGAGGAAGAAACTTTGTTCACATGGCGTGAAGACCTAGGATTTTAGTAAGAGCTCATTAGGAATTTTACTTGATTTTCAAGCTCGATCATCCTACGATCGAAAGATTGTGAGTTAATAGGAGGCAAGGAGATTGCCTTAACGGTTTTGGGCAACTCACGGGGGTCATTCCAACTTTCGTTTTCATAGAGGGAAAGGTCCTCTATTATGCCCCATGATTCTTCCGCGGTGAGATCACTAAGTTTTCCACCGGCCGCTTGGTCAATGGATCGCTTTATGGGGAAATTGACATGATCATAAAAGATTTGGACTTGGAGCCAAAGATCAATGCCGTGATGAGGGACTTTATGAGAGATTCACTTTGACGTTGTTGGAACATCAAGATGTCATTCCTAAGCTTAGTGGTTCTCCCCGGTGGGAAAAATTGAGCAAGGAAGCCAGAAGTGAGACTGATATGTGCTTAAACACATACCTTTTCATTATCAAAACTGACCCAAAATAACCAAGAAAGAGCCGTTTATTGCTAATATCTGTTGTTTTCTTGAGTTTGTGGTTGTGCAGGTACGGATATGTAAAACACACAAATAGAAGCTAAATCGAGACGAAAACCGGAGCACGAGAGATTAAGAGAGCTAAAGTAGGTTTTAAGGTCGAATTATGCATTTGTGAAGATTTTTATTCTCTGAGGATGATTTTTGGAAGATATGATCAAATTTGAAGAATTGTCAAGATCAGTCCCTGAACTTTGAGTATTTGGCAAATTAGACCCTTGAAGATTCAAAAGTTGCAAAATCACCCTTGGTTTATTTGAGAAGGACAAGATTGGCCCTTGAAAGACATTTTCAGATTTACATGTGTGGTCCCTGGATTTTCAGAATTAACACATTTAGTCCTTTAAATATACTTTGGATCAAATCCTAAGTCCAAAACTAAAACCCAAGGCCCAAATAAAACCAAGCCCAACACCCGGTTCATATCTATACCGGTCCAAAACCTACTACCCGGTATATACCCAAATTAACCCGTATACCCAATAGACTCTGGTCAAACTCCCCAAACCCGTCAAACATAATCAAATTAATATAAAAAACCCCACGCGCCCATTTCACCCCCAAATATTACCCAGCGAAGAACCCTAAATTACCCATGCGTCAAATTAGCCAAATTAACCACAATTAAGGGCATATTTGTACAATCACTGACACCCCCTGACATATGCCAGTGCCAAGTCATCAATCCGTGTGCTATACACCTAAATGCTCTTCTCTGATTGGTGGAAACAGCGTGGAAGCAATGATCCAATGGCTTAGATTGATTGGATGAGGTGGAGAATGATCCAAGGGCTCTAAAGGCACTCAAAGAAGCACAAATGAAGATTTCTAGATCCTTCTCAAGGCTTGAGCTCGTGGCTATAAATACCTTTTTGTAATCACAGTTATTAGTGTGTAATCTGAGTAGGAAATAGTTTTTATATAATGTTTTAAGTTTTTAGTTTAATTAAGCATTTGTATTCCTTTATTGTATTAAAGTTCTTATTAATGAAATTTTTTAAATTTTCATAATTTCGAAAGTTAAATTTCTTTCACCATTTTAGTGTTTTATCTCATTTTGTTAGTAATATTAAGCTCATTCACATTTCCAATTCAGACTTATTATTTTACAAAACAAAAATCTTAAAAAAAAAAAAAAAAAAAAAAAAACAGATAAATCCTTTTAAAATAAAAAATATATAAGATTTGTTTTAAAGTTAAGTTCAATTGTTTTTTATGTTATCGAGCTTGTATGAGCTCAAGTAAAAGCTTTTAGTGGCTTACTAAATTTCCTACTCAATTGCTTCTCAAAATCATTCCAGTCAAACTTTGGTCAAACCATAATTAAAAACTCTTGTTGGATCTGGATTGCTGGATTGGGTTGATGCAGAACTGGTATGGAGTTGGATTGTGGTTGGATATTGTTTTGATTTGGGGTTGAGATCAGTTGTAGGATAGTGGTTCATTGTTCAAAATTTCAAGCCATTGTGGCTAGGACTTTTGTAAGTGCTTGTTTGCTATCTCATTTCTGTCAATCTGTTCTATCTGCATCATTTAGTTGGAATTTGATTATCTGTATTGGAATGAAGGTTTGTAGTAGGATTTAATGTTAATCGTATTTTTAAATTTGCATATCAGCTTTTACACTAGTGTTTGGATCAGATTAGATTCGAAGTTAGAGGATTGTGTAGGAGTTAGGCTAGGTTGTTTTAAGTTCATTTAGCTTCATTAAGTCAGAGTCTGGTGTTAGATTGCATTAGAACATCATAAGTCAAAATTACATTGGATCAGTTCTAGTTTTCTTGTTTGTTAGAATCAGTGGATCATATCTGGCATTAAGGCTCATAATTAGTTAAAATAACTTGCATTAGGTCCATTTTATCCTTAAACATCAGTTCCATTCCAATTTATAAGCTCACAATTTCATTTTAGTCAAAACCCAATTCTGTCAACAAAAGTTAAAAAGTGAAAATCTCAGTTTTTGCAAAACTTTGTAAAATTTTCATGGATTCATTTATGATTCATACTGATTGAAATTGTGGGATTAATAACTTCTGTTGGTTAAGATTTCAAATCCAATTTTTGTGAAATTTTTGGAAATTTTCTTAAGCCTTGAATAAGCACTTGATTCAGCTACTACATCCCCTGTGCACACACTCAGAATAACTGAGCGTATGCAGCCTCCTTGCAACATCTCTCTAAGCTTCATATTAGCTTATTATTGGTTGAATTTTGGTCCTATTGTTCTTTAGCTGGTGGTCTTGAGTTCCACATTTCTGGTTTTCAGTTTAGTGCATTAGAATAGCTTTTGCATTAGCTTGAAGTTAAGGTGTTTGGCTGATTTAAGCTCATAAGCTAATCTATTCAAATCGTTGAAACTAGTGCATTAGGTGTTAGGATTAGATGGAGTTAGTTGATATTAGTTAGTTTTAGTATAATTAAGCTTCTGAGACAGTTTGGTTCACTCTAGCAGCTTTTAGCTTATTCTTATTAGCTTATTCATAAGCAGTTACACATCAGCTTCTATATTTCTCACATAAGCCATAGTTTTTATATTTTTCCTAGGTTTAGAATAATAATTTAGAATTTCCCTGAATTTTTCATATTTTTCCAACTTTGTTTGCTATTTTTCTTGATTTAAACTAATTTTTAATACTTATTAAATAGCATTTAATTCGATTAATTCAGAAAAAGTTCCAAAAAATAATTTTTCAATTTTCCTAGATTAAGAAAATTATAAAAGCAAAAAAATAATTTTTCTAGATTTTTCCTATTTTAATTTGTAATTTTTAGCATTTAAATTAGTATAAATTAGTTTTTAATTCAAATAAATTCAATAAAAATCATAAAAATTAGTTTTAATTCTTAGTTAATTTTCTAATATCATTTTTAGTTAGAAAGTAATTTTAGATTATTTTTAGGACTTAGATTAGACGTAGTTGCATTTTATTTACGTTTCTTTTAATCCGTTTTAGTATAATTCGCGTATTTAGGATTCCCCGTAGTGTAATTTCCTTTGATTGTTTTCCCATTCCCCGTAGTTTTAATATAATCAAAAATCCAAAACATCGAGCATTTTAATAACGAACCAATAACTACGTTGCCCATTCACACCTCGTTGGGAAACGACTCGGATTTCCTAATCCGTATCACTATCACTCACGGGTTTTGATTCATTATCCTTTTTCATAAAGGGATTTTAAATCATTACTTGTGGTTATTTTTGATATCGATATTGTGGTTTTATCCATACACACACACCCCTAAACCTACATACGAATCAAATTTTGGCCCGCCGGGAGGTTGTGTCGCGACAATATCGTTAAAGGTTTGACGATTAGTGACTCGAGATCCTTCCTTTGTGAAGTTACTATTTTTTATAAAAAAATAAAAAAAAAGTAAAAAATATTTTCCTTTTTCTTTTGTATATATATATATATATCACATTAAAAATACAAAAAGATTTTCTCTTTTGATTTTGAGCTAAATAGAATACATCAATTATATAACATTCTCAACGGAGGTGTTATCATTAGTAAGTTCCCGAACTAAAGATCAAAAACTTGCCTTTGTGTCGCTTGTGAGTCGATTTATTTCTATTAGATAAACAAACTGTGTGGTGGGTATAAGGACGGCCTGACATTAAATTGCGGCTGAAAAGAAGCGGGATTTTAATAAGCTTCGCAATGACCTAAAAGCTTCTCCGCTCGCTTGTGCGTTTGTCTTATAGAAGTGATTTATTCATTTGGGATTATTGGTTAAGTTCACTGTGTTTTCGAATACCGTTCGTTTTAATTGCCTTGGTTTTTTAAAGTGCATGCGCACTCGTTCTAATAACTACAGACCGATACGTGAAACTGCTACAATTACGAGAAGGCGAAATAGACGTGCTCCATTAGTCGAACCCGAGATTCTAACTAATCCGACTCCGCCCATTGTCGAAATGGCGGACGACAACCGATCTATGTTAGAGCAACTTCAAGCACCCACCGAGGGTTATGGAGAAGCCATCGTCGTCCCGGCAATCGTTGCCGATAACTTTGAGCTTAAACACGGATTGATAAATTTGGTTTCGTCAAGCCAATTTTACGGATTTGAGAGGGACGATCCTCACTCTCATATCCGACGGTTTAACAAGCTCACGTCTACGATCAAGTACCGTAACGTTCCGGAAGAGGCTATCAAGCTTCTACTCTTCCCATTTTCACTTGATGGGCCGCCCGGATTTGGCTCGAAAAACTACCCCCTCAATCGATAACCACATGGGAGAATCTAGTGTCAAAATTCGTGAACGAATTCTTCCCACCGTCTAAAACAACAAGCTTAAAAAATGAAATAACGAAATTCACACAAAGATTTGAAGAATCATTTAGTGAGGCATGGGACCGATTCAAAGATTTGCTTAGGCAATGTCCCCATCATGGTTTTACGGAATTACACCAACTTGATACGTTCTATAACGGTTTGAATGAGACTGATCAAGACTCTCTCAATGCCGCCGCGGGTGGTAATTTGTTGACCGATCAACGAGATGCCTTGTTGATTATTGAGAACAAATCTAAAGTTCGTACCTCACGTAGCAAATCGGTTGCTGCCCGAGTGAGTGTTACACCATCGTCCTCGTCTTACGAAAATACGTCTAGCACCGATGCTAAGATTGATAAGCTTACGGATATGATTCAGGCTTTAGTTAAGATTAAGACGGCTAAGGTTAATTCTTCTCCACCCGCTCAAGTCAAAGCGGTGGAATCGACTTGTACTACTTGTGGTGGCCCGCATGCCTACTACAATTGTACCGCCACCGATGGAAATCCTTTCGAAGCTAATGCCGTAACCGGAGGGAACCAATACCGTCCTCAAATTGAACCGAACCCTCGTGTTAGTAATCAAATGGTACCTTCGGGATTTTCTCAATCAAACAATCAGACTCGTTTTAATCAGAATCAAGTTCATGGACCAAATGTTCAAAACCAATTCAAAGCCCCACCAAATCAATACCCGAATCAAGGAGTCAATTACAATCAAGGATATCAAGCTTCAAGCTATCAAGCTCCGCCTTTGCCCTCTAATGAATTCTCGAATTACGTTCAGAACAATAATGCTACCATCCAAACCATGAAAACCCAGATTTCAAGTTTGAGAAATGAGTTTCAATCTTCGATAACTAGACAAAGCAATGAGTTTAGAAACAAAATTCGACTTCAGAATAACAAGATGGATGCTTCGCAGAATAAACTTGAGAATATGTTGAATGCTGTTTTGTGCCAAATGAGTCAACCCTCGGGTTCCGGTTCTCTCCCAAGTAACACAATTCCAAACCCGAAGGGAGAAATGAAATCCGTTACCATTCGAGATGATGGGCCCTCGATGACTACTTCCTCTCCGGTGATGAGTGTAGCACGAGAGACCGAGATGACAAAGGACCCAGTAATTCCTCTTGATAATGGAAAAGCCAAATACGTCCAACCTCTGGTTGCCCAAGTTCCTTCTATCTCCGTCAAAATGCCGAGTTCTAACCTTACACCGTGCAAATCTGTTCTATCACGATTCGACAAAATGAAAGTTGTTTCCGGAACAAAGTTCAAACTTACGACTGATATGATCAAAGCTGCTGAAAAGATTTATGAAGAGAAATTGGAACAAATTTCAAAGATTTCACTTGAGCCTACATCGTTTAATTCTTCCTCGAACCAAGCTCCCGAGAAGCTTGGTGATCCCGGGAAATTTCTCCTTCCTTGCTCCTTAAATGATATTAAGGAATGTAATGCCCTAACCGATTCAGGTGCAAGCATAAGTCTCATGCCTCTTGCGATATATCATTAGCTTGGATTGAAGACTCTTATACCGACTCGTATGACTATTGAATTAGCTAATCGAACAATTGCTCACACGGTTGGTGTAGTCAACGATGTTATGGTACGAGTGGATAAATTCCATTTTCCCGTGGATTTCGCCGTAGTTGATATAGAGGTCGACGCCTGAGTCCCTCTCACTTTAGGAAGACCATTCTTGAGAACCGCGAAAGTCCTTGTGGATCATTACCAAGGAACGTTAACGATCAGAAAAGGAAATGAAAAAATAGTGTTTTATGCCGAAAAAACGTCAAAACCTTCACCCGATGATCATTCGATTCATAGCATCGGTGTGATTGATTTTTCTCAAGAAAGTGGTGATCCCATTTTACCATCTAATCCGATTATAACCGACTCTTTCACGTCTCTCACTACGAAAAGTGACCCCATTTGGAAAGAGATCGAGGCTTTTCTTAATGATGATTCAGTTCCCGTTGAGATTGATGATACTACTTTTGACCCGGAGGGGGACATCTTGTTATATAATGAACCGTCTTCGTACCCTCCTCCGGATGATCCGAATGATGTGAAGAAAGTTGAGCCTAAACCAACTCGAATTGATCTTTCAAGGTTTACGATCAAGAGTATGTCGACAATACAAGCTGAACGGAAAAAGAAACGAGAAAAGGAGTCTACAACGGTAGTGGTGGAAACTGCTAGCTCTAAGAGCACACCACTTGTCCCACCTCCGATTTCTAAGAAAATATACCTTCCTAGGAGTGGCAATCCCACTCCTTCTTTTGAAATCATGGAACCTTCTTTTGAGATATCTTTCGATCCAGAATCTTTCAAAACGACATTCACGAATCCCTTGTTTGAATCTGATTCTGAATATACTCTAAATTTTGAAAATCAACTCTTTGACGAAGAAAGTGAGAAGTTCACCAATGAACTTGCTCCTACCGACTCGATTTTCTCTAAGGATGAAGAAGAATATGATGATCCGTTTTTTCCAAAGAAAGATAAGGAAGAGAAGATTTCGACAGATGAACTTGTTGATCCTGAGGTCCAATATTATTTTTTAGCCGAGAGTGATTCCTTTCCTCGTGAGGATTTTCATGAAGATGAGACGTTGATTTCATTCCTCTCCGAAGACAAGATTTTCAACCCCGGGATATGCGTTGATGAGTTTAATGCTAAAAATGTCATTCGAGATAAGGATCCTCTCTTGGATGCCTTCATTGATGAACCTTTGAGTAACACCTTCCTTTACCATTAGCTCCCGTCTTTCTTGGAGTTTTCTCATTTCTATCCATCATCCCTTCGTCCGCCCGCAAAACCACCGGATGATGGATCGATCTTTCATATGCCTTATGTGAGTTTGGGAGGAGTCATTCCTTATGTGCTTGAGCCCGACATTTTCTTTCCCTCCCGACCCACCCAGTCTCATTCTTTCAGGAATGAGGACACCGTTTTGACCCCTGGTATCTCTACCATTTTCTTCCCCAAGGACAAATGAATTCGGGGACGAGTCGGGCTAGCGACTCGTTTAAGAAAAACAAGAGCGCCGTGGGAGGCACCCCATGCTTATCTCTATCTTCTTTCTATTTTCTAATAAGTGACGTGAAGGGGTTAGCCTCTTCGATTTCTCGTGTTTGGTTGTTTGTGATGTTGTGTAGGATTTTGCCGATATGAAGACTCTCGTGCTCGAAGTTTGTTTTTTCTCCACTCGAGTTTCATGATCGTTGCTGATGGAAATCCTATATCCGAAATCTTATCGACTAACGTTTATCTTTGAGCATACTTAATAAACGGCTTTTAGATTTTCGTTGATACCCTTGCTTTTAAACATTGAGGACAATGTTTCGTTCTAGTCTGGGGTAGGGTAATCTTCGATTTGATTTGACCGCACTTGTTTATTTTTGTCGTGTACTCTCGCAACCCCGTTTTTCCTTAGAAAAATTGTGCTATATATGAGAAAATTTAATTTTTTTTTTAAGCTTTTGTTAAGTCTTTTTGATTGAAGAGTTTGCTAGTCTCTTAGACAAGAAGCTATAAAATGCGAATTCGAGCTCAAAAAAGCCAAGAATTTGCAAGTTTCCCTGAGTGATTTTAAATATGCATTACTTAATTTCATTTAGACAAAGCATTTGCTAAGTTAATATATGTTTTGACACCTTGTTGACTTTCCACTGGTGAGAGTAGGAATAGAATTTTGACTTGACCGGGCGTGTTGAGCCCTAGCTTGTTCCCTTAACCATAGATAATCTAAAATTATCGGCTAAGCATCCTCGGATCTCATTATTTGGGATTTTAAATTTGCGGAGATCGAGAAATGATAAAGTTACTTATGAGTTTAGATGCTAAGCGTGGAGTAGTTGGTTCTCTTTAGAGCCCATCGAAGGTACTTATGGCTTTTTGTTCCCACAAAATTGTTTCACCCCATATTTGCTAATAATAATTAGAGATGTTGAGTTTTTGGCGATAGTTAGTTCTTTATTCTTCTTTAGAGAATTTTTGCCCATGAGAGTTGGGTACACATCGAGGTACTGTCAGTGTTACGGTGTAATAGACAACTGATTCCTGATAGTTTGCTGCTATTGTTTCTATTGTTATAAAAGCCGTAGGGTTTGGAATTTGGCACAAAAATTAACATGAAATAAAGCCCAAATGTTTTAAAATTAAAAAATCCAAAGCTATAAAAGTTGTCGTAGACTTCTATAAAGGCAGAGGAAAATCCAAAGTCATAATAAAACTTCTGATAAAATGGTAATCCCGTTGAGTTAGTAGTTGAAAAGACCAAGGGCCTAAATTGCAAAAATGCAAATGTGCTGAAATAGTGTTAAGCCAAACTTCGGATCCGGGACATGTCTAAATAAAGCTTCTGTCTCCGGACTCGTAGATGAGTTGTCTCGGTCGCCATAAAAAAGATATTCTCCCTAAATCGTGTGAAATTAGGACCTTGATGTGGACCTCATTCTCGTGTGCAATGGTTTTCGAGGGAAGGTCTATAACTAATTAGCGACTTAGCTTTATATCTTTATCGGAATAAAAGTTATCGAAACGAGAAAATCTGAAGAAATTCATTTCTCACAAAAATAAAAAAATCTAGAGGAAAATAGGAAAATGGGAGCAAAAGGTAATTACACAAGTAACTTCTATGGGTAGTGTTAGCATCTAGAATCATATTTAACAATGATTTCGATTTTACGCTTAGTTTGGGGACTTGTGAAAAATCAGGGACGATGTATTCTATCCGTATGGTCACTTCACGCTGTGTTGTGTTTCCTACTCCGTGATCCTAACATGTTGATTGAAAAATGTTGGAGTTATTGATCGACATGAAAGTTCAACAAACCGTCACTCATAATCAGAATGTGCTTAATCGTAATATTTACATGCGAATTAAAAGGTAAACGGGGCGTTTTTAGAATTAAGGCTTTCTTAATCTCTTTTGAGGAATCTTTGCTACTTCTTCATAGGTTTAGCAGAAAGAGATTGAAATCCTTGGTTTTAGAAGCGTGAGTTGATTGCATTGCGTGGGGACACGACAATGGTCTCGTCTGGGGTATTTTGATATGTGCTTAAACACATACCTTTTCATTATCAAAACTGACCCAAAATAACCAAGAAAGAGCCGTTTATTGCTAATATCTGTTGTTTTCTTGGGTTTGTGCTTGTGCAGTACGATATGTAAAAACACACAAATAGAAGCTAAATCAGACGAAAATCCGAGCACGAGAGATTAAGAGAGCTAAAGCTTAGCCGGAAGGTCAGAATTATGCATTTGTGAAGATTTTTATTCTCTGAGGATGATTTTTGGAAGATATGATCAAATTTGAAGAATTGTCAAGATCAGTCCCTGAACTTTGAGTATTTGGCAAATTAGACCCTTGAAGATTCAAAAGTTGCAAAATCAGCCCTTGGTTTATTTGAGAAGGACAAGATTGGCCCTTGAAAGACATTTTCAGATTTACATGTGTGGTCCCTGGATTTTCAGAATTAACACATTTAGTCCTTTAAATATACTTTGGATCAAATCCTAAGTCCAAAACTAAAACCCAAGGCCCAAATAAAACCAAGCCCAACACCCGGTTCATATCTATACCTGGTCCAAAAACCTACTACCCGGTATATACCCAGCTTAACCCGTATACCCAATAGACCCTAGTCAAACTCCCCAAACCCGGTCAAACATAATCAAATTAATATAAAAAAACCCCACGCGCCCATTTCACCCCCAAATATTACCCAGCGAAGAACCCTAAATTACCCATGCGTCAAATTGGCCAAATTAACCACAATTAAGGGCATATTTGTACAATCACTGACACCCCCTGACATGTGCCAGTGCCAGGTCATCAATCCGTGTGCTATACACCTAAATGCTCTTCTCTGATTGGTGGAAACAACGTGGAAGCAATGATCCAATGGCTTAGATTGATTGGATGAGGTGGAGAATGATCCAAGGGCTCTAAAGGCACTCAAAGAAGCACAAATGAAGATTTCTAGATCCTTCTCAAGACTTGAGCTCGTGGCTATAAATACCTTTTTGTAATCACAGTTATTAGTGTGTAATCTGAGTAGGAAATAGTTTTTATATAATGTTTTTAAGTTTTTAGTTTAATTAAGCATTTGTATTCCTTTATTGTATTAAAGTTCTTATTAATGAAATTTTTTAAATTTTCATAATTTCTGAGTTAAATTTCTGTTCTCACCATTTTAGTGTTTTTATCTCATTTTGTTAGTAATATTAAGCTCATTCACATTTCCAATTCAGACTTATTATTTTACAAAACAAAAATCTTAAAAAAAAAAAATAAATAAATAAAAAAATAAATAAATAATAGATAAATCCTTTTAAAATCAAAAATATATAAGATTTGTTTTAAAGTTAAGTTCAGTTGTTTTTTTTTATGTTATCAGGAGCTTGTATGAGCTCAGTAAAAGCTTTTTAGTGGCTTACTAAATTTCCTACTCAATTGCTTCTCAAAATCATTCCAGTCAAACTTTGGTCAAACCATAGTTAAAAACTACTGTTGGATCTGGATTGCTTGATTGGGTTGATGCAGAACTGGTATGGATTTGGATTGTGATTGGATATTGTTTTGATTTGGGGTTGAGATCAGTTGTAGGATAGTGGTTCATTGTTCAAAATTTCAAGCCATTGCGGCTAGGACTTTTGTAAGTGCTTGTTGCTATCTCATTTCTTTCAATCTGTTCTATCTGCATCATTTAGTTGGAATTTGATTATCTGTATTGGAATGAAGGTTTGCAGTAGGATTTAATGGTAACTGTATTTTTTAAATTTGCATATCAGTTTTTACACTAGTGTTTGGATCAGGATTAGATTCTGAGTTAGAGGATTGTGTAGGAGTTAGGCTAGGTTGTTTTAAGTTCATTTAGCTTCATTAAGTCAGAGTCTGGTGTTAGATTGCATTAGAACATCATAAGTCAAAATTACATTGGATCAGTTCTAGTTTTCTTATTTGTTAGAATCAGTGGATCATATCTGGCATTAAGGCTCATAATTAGTTAAAATAACTTGCATTAGGTCCATTTTATCCTTAAACATCAGTTCCATTCCAATTTATAAGCTCACAATTTCATTTTAGTCAAAACCCAATTCTGTCAACAAAAGTCAAAAAGTGAAAATCTCAGTTTTTGCAAAACTTTGTAAAATTTTCATGGATTCATTTCTGATTCATACTGATTGAAATTGTGGGATTAATAACTTCAGTTGGTTAAGATTTCAAATCCAATTTTTGTGAAATTTTTGGAAATTTTCTTAAGCCTTGAATAAGCACTTGATTCAGCTACTACATCCCCTGTGCACACACTCAGAATAACTGAAAGCGCGACCTCCTTGCAACATCTCTCTAAGCTTCATCTTAGCTTATTATTGGTTGAATTTTGGTCATATTGTTCTTTAGCTGGTGGTCTTGAGTTCCACATTTCTGGTTTTCAGTTTAGTGCATTAGAATAGCTTTTGCATTAGCTTGAAGTTAAGGTGTTTGGTTGATTTAAGCTCATAAGCTAATCTATTCAAATCATTGAAACTAGTGCATTAGGTGTTAGGATTAGCTGGAGTTAGTTGATATTAGTTAGTTTTAGTATAATTAAGCTTCTGAGACAGTTTGGTTCACTCTAGCAGCTTTTAGCTTATTCTTATTAGCTTATTCATAAGCAGTTACACATCAGCTTCTATATTTCTCACATAAGCCATAGTTTTTATATTTTTCCTAGGTTTAGAATAATAATTTAGAATTTCCCTGAATTTTTCATATTTTTCCAACTTTGTTTGCTATTTTTCTTGATTTAAACTAATTTTTAATACTTATTAAATAGCATTTAATTCGATTAATTCAGAAAAAGTTCCAAAAAATAATTTTTCAATTTTCCTAGATTAAGAAAATTATAAAAAGCAAAAAAATAATTTTTCTAGATTTTTCCTATTTTATTTTGTAATTTTTAGCATTTAAATTAGTATAAATTAGTTTTTAATTCAAATAAATTTCAGAAAAATCATAAAAATTATTTTTAATTCTTAGTTAATTTTCTAATATCATTTTTAGTTAGAAAGTAATTTTAGATTATTTTTAGGACTTAGAATAGACGTAGTTGCATTTTATTTACGTTTCTTTTAATCCGTTTTAGTATAATTCGCGTATTTAGGATTCCCCGTAGTGTAATTTCCTTTGATTGTTTTCCCATTCCCCGTAGTTTTAATATAATCAAAAATCCAAAACATCGAGCATTTTAATAACGAACCAATAACGACGTTGCCCATTCACACCTCGTTGGGAAACGACTCGGATTTCCTAATCCGTATCACTATCACTCACGGGTTTTGATTCATTATCCTTTTTCCTAAAGGGATTTTAAATCATTACTTGTGGTTATTCTTTATATCGATATTGTGGTTTTATCCATACACACACACCCCTAAACCTTAACGAATCAGAGACCATCCCAACTTGAGATGGAGCCGGCGGGAAGTCGCTCAAGCCAATTACTAGTTTGGTCCCGTAGAGAGAATTGGAAGAGACGCAGACGCGTGGTCTCCCGATTAGTAGCATCAAGTTCGATGGAATCGACAATTTTAAGGAAATCCCTTAGATGCTGATTTGGATCTTCGGAACGAAGTCCATGGAATGCACGTCCGTTTTGCACCAATCGGATGGTTTCGGATCGCAGGGTCATAGTTTGGGCTTGGTCGGGAAGCTCAATGGTGTTCCTATAGCCTAGGTGGCTTGGTATCGAGTATTCACCAAGAGTGCGGGCTCTTGGCGTGTCAATTGGTGGTGGGTTGATGAATGGTGGGTGGTTATTACCTTCCATGATGAAAAGTGATGGGATTACGAACAAAGGTCACGAAGAAGGGGGATAGACTACGAGGAAGCTAAAAATAAGAAAAAATTTACTTGATAGGAATCAAGCAAAGAAACCTAAACGAGGTGGACTACTACTAGCTATTCTATTCAGCCGTGGCGCCAAAACTTGATAATGCTACACGCGTCGTTGGGGTCAAAGGAACTTCCTTTTCTTCGAGCAAGTTTTATAACACCCTAGGCAGTGAACCTAATCGTTGTAGTGTAGTATTAGGGTAAGCCACGGGTATTGATATCGTTCTCTAGGGGAATAGGAATGCTAGTGAGAAGTTACTACGCTAAGGTTGGGGTTGATGAAGATTATTTTTTATCTTTTTACGTTTTTTTAGAAAATGGAAAGGCACGAATCTCGGGGTTTGGATTTGGGGGTTGGTATTTCTACCGATTACTCTACTTGTCTAATTATCTAATCTAAGGTGTATGTAGTCTATGTCTAATTATTGTGTGCTCGTATGATAGTTTAAAGATGTGTTTACTTAGGTTTTATTACTCCTTAATTATCTCTTATTGATGGTTGAATTGTCACGTCCTTATTCTTAATTGCGTTGTGTGTCTAAAGTCGTAGGGTATGCATTTATCCCTAACTCTTTGAACTTACCAAAGGGTCTCGTCTACAATAACCTCTAGAAATTATAAACTCTAACTCTAAGGTACTCTTTGGGTGGTTTATCTTACAACCGCTCTAGGTGTTATAGTCTAAGGTTCACAAAGATTAATCAAGCATTAATTACACAACGAATGACCTATCGCATTACTAGATCATTAAACAATTAAGATAAGAGACAACCAATCAATATTCAATAATTAAGTTTCATATTCCCTAAGCAAACACACAAGTAAATTAGCCGAACATGGAGAACATGCAAGCATACACACAAATAATTGAAGACATAATTGAATTAATGAAGTAAAACACTTATCTTGATGTAAGTTAGGGTTTGGAACCCTAAAATACTGTACAAGACAACCTTGGTTCGGTTTAGGTTTTTACTCCAAAAGACTACACACTAAAACTGAAAAATTCGGATTCTATATATAATATTACAAGTGCGACGGCGTCACCTTATGAGTTGTCACGCTTGGTCGGGTCGCAGTCATTAGGGTTTCGATCTTGGCCACGTTAGTTTTCGCGACGGCGTCACCTTATGCTTGTGACGCCGTCCCCTTCAGCCTCGGCGCCGGTGGATCAAATCTAGGCCGTCTGAGTTGCGACGGCCTACTCTTTTAAAGCCTGACACCGTCACTTGAAAATAAGAAATTTGGCTTATGTGCCGTCACAAAATGCTCCGACGGCATCGCTAGTTAAGCATGCGATTGCCGTCACCTTGTATTTTAGCAACTTGAGTGTCTCGATTCTTGACTTTGGCCATTTTCTTCGTATATCCGCGCCTTTTTGTCCAAATAAGTGTCATTCCAGCAATTTGCCTTCAAGAGACCTAAAAAGTGAAAAGGAACGATATTAAGTAATAACGGATACAAAATTGATCAAATAAGGGCTTAAACGACCCCTTAAAAAGGTACATTTTAAAACCTTATCAAAAATATTACAAAAGGAGGTTTTGGTGTTTGACTGGTTTTTATGAATATTTTAAGAGTTCATCCAGTTCCTCTTGAGTCAAACACCGCATACCAATCCGGTGGACCAACTCATTAAACCTAGCAGGAGCTAAGGCTTTGGTGAGGAGATCTGCCAATTGGTATTTAGTGCCCACAAAATATAATTCAACAGTACCCTGTTCCACGTGGTCCTTGATGAAATGATATCGAAGATCGATGTGCTTTGATTTCGAATGTTGAACCGAATTGCACGAGATCGCAATAGCACTCCGATTGTCGCAGATACATCGGGATTACGTCAAATACGTAACCATAATCCTTGAGTTGTGTTCTCATCCAAATGACTTGAGCACAACACGCATACATGGCTACATATTCGCCGGTTGAGGACGGTGATGTACAATCGCTTCTTAGATTGCCATGACACTAGTTTATCACCAAGAAATTGTAATGCTCCTGAAGTACTTTTACATGAATCTAAGCATCATGCGTGATCAACGCCCCAAAAGCGATTAGTTCAAAACCAGAATCCTTCGGATACCGGATCCCCAAATTAATGGTTCCCTTGATGTATCGGAGGATTCTTTTATCCTTTGAGAGGTGGGTTTCGTTGGTCTTCACCGATAACGGGAGCAAAGATAGACGACAAAAACAATATCAGTCCTAGCTAGGTTAGATACATGAGAGACCCAATGATAGTGCGGTATTTGGTAGGGTCCACCAATTTCTCATGTAAATCAGCGTCTAGCTTCTTGGTATGAGCCATTAGTGTGGCATAGGTGTCACAGTTTTGCATTCCAAATTTGTTTAACAATTCAAGGGCATATTTGGACTGACTCAAGAAAATACCACGGGGTGATTGATGAACTTGCATTCCAAGGAAAAATGTGAGTTCACCCATCATTGACATTTCAAAATGTTTTGTCATAAGTTTTGCAAAAGCATTTGAATATTTTAAATGTGTTGACCCAAAAATGATGTCATCCACAAAGATTTGAACAATTAAGATGTGAGCCTCGTGATATTGTATAAAGAGTGTAGGGTCGACCGAACATTTGGTAAAATTATTGGCAATAAAGAAGGATGATAACTTATCGTACCACGCCCGAGGGGCTTGTTTGAGACCGTAGAGAGCTTTCTTTAGTTTGTAGAAATGATTAGGGAACTCTGGATCAACGAATCCTTCTGGCTGGCTAACATATACTGTTTCTTTCAGTTGTCCATTGAGAAAAGCGGTTTTGACATCCATCTGAAAGACCGTGATGTTCATGTGAGCCGCAAATGCCAGAAATATCCGAACAGCCTCAAGACGAGCAACCGGAGCGAATGATTCTTCAAAGTCAATACCCTCTTCCTGTCTATAACCCTTAGCCACCAGACGTGACTTTTTCTAATTACGGTTCCTTCAAAGATCCAATTTGTTTTTCCAAATCCATTTTAGACCAATGACGAAGACCCCTGTTGGTCTTTTAACCAGTTCCCATACTTCAAGACGTTTGAATTGGTTGAGTTCTTCTTGCATGGATTCAATCCAGTTGTCTTTTGTCATTACGTCTTTAATGTTTTTAGGCTCAGATTGGCAGACAGTGAGAGCATAAATGCAATGTTCACCGTCTGTGTGAAGACGTTGTCTAGTTACAACTAGTTGATTCGGGTTACCAATAATATTCTCAAGAGGATGGTCTTTTGTCCAACGATGTGTAGAGGGTTGATGTTGGTATACATTGTGTAGATTTTGAGGATTCAAATGGCTTGTAGATGATTCCACAACATCAGGTGCAGCAGTTTCATTAGCAAACGGGTTAAAGAACGCATTTGGATCAAAATCTGCAGGTGGGGGTACTTCATTAAGAGCATCATCAGCTGGCTCAATGTCATTGGAAGCAGTTTGTTCAACTGTTGTTGTAGAGTCAACTGAGGGTGCTTCTTCAACCGTAGTTGTTGTGGCAGGTGTATCAGGTATAAGAGTAGTATCAGGTTGAGCAGCGGAAACATCGAATACACCTGGAGCACGTTCATCAATGTCATCACTAAACAACGGAGCAAATAGCTTTTCCATTTGTTGACGAGTAAGCCGAGGGCTTGTATCACCGATGATGGAGTTTGAGGAAGTTTAAGCGGTTATGACCGGGTTTCAAGCTGTTATGCTCGAAGCCATTTCAGAAGCTCATCAAAATTAGCATGAATCGTTTTCATAACCTTGCTTTGTGACGATTCCGGATCTGTAACCTTTAGAATTATCACGTATCCAATAAAAACTCCAATGTCAGCTTTGGCTTTGAGCTTTCCAAAGTCATCACGATCATTATTCGGGTAGCATAGGGATCCAAAGACATGAAAGTGTTTGATGTTCGGTTTTCTGTTGTGGATAAGCTCAAAAGGCGTTTTCTTATGGCGTTTTGTAATCATTGAGCGGTTCCGAGTGTAGCATGCGGTTGAGGACAGCTTCACCCATAAGTAATCGGAAGTTTAGCATTGATTAACATTGTTCTGGCAGCTTCTACTAACGTACGGTTTCGTCTTTCAACAACTCCGTTTTGTTCTGGGGTACGTGCAATAGATGTTTGATGCTCAATTCCCACTTTCTCATAATATTCCTGATGAGTTTGATTCACAAATTCAGTTCCTCTGTCTGTTTGAATTTGTCGTACGGTGTTCCGGAGTCAATTTGAATTTTCGTGAGAAAGGTGATTATCATCTGTGGAGCTTGGTCTTTACTTCGAAGAAAATAAACCCAAGTCCATCTTGAGTAATCATCAACAATTACCAAGATGTAGCGTTTGCCATTAATCGTCTGCACGCACATCGGGCCACACAAATCCATGTGAATAAGATGAAGCACATGCCTTTGAGAGTCGGTTCCATCTTTAAGGGAAAATGAGCACGAGTGCTTTTTCCTTGTTCACAAGCTGAACATAGGTGATGTTTAGAATACCGGAATCTCGGGAGACCTTCAACAAGTTTGTGTCGAGCAAGGTTGGTGATGGTTTGAAAGTTTAGATGGGAGAGACAACGGTGCCATAGCCAAGATTTTGTAGATGTAGCCTTTGAGAGTAGACAGATGGGAGATGAAGCGACCATGTCTTGCATTGAGATTGTGTATAGACTAGAATTGCGAGAGCCAGACATAAGATCGTTTCCTTGTAGATCACGAATGAAACAAGTTTTCTCCCGAAAAGCAACTTCCAAGTCGCCATCACAGAATTGACCGACTCAAAAGAGATTGTGACCGAGGCCTTCCACATAATAAACCCTGCTAATTTCAATATTGCCATTGATATAATATTCGTAGCCCATGATAGGCTGAAGTGATCATTCCCGAATTTGACAGTGCCAATGAACTTTGCATTAAAGTTTGATAATAGTTTAAGGTTATCGTCATATGTGGGAACATCCGCTATCAACAATCCAAAGGATGATCTGTATCACCTGCATACACACGACGACATAGATGGAATAGAAGTAGATGTGGAACCCGATGAGTTAGAGGGTTCCTCGGCTATAGTAGAAATACACACATCAATGATTTTAGGCATCCATTTAAATCCTAGTGTATTATGTATCCATTTCTGCCATCTCCAACTAGTCTTAGCTTTAGTTTTAGTGAATGCACTAGGTGGTACTACATTCCTTAGAGGTGATACTGGAACTACAGGGACATCAATGCATTTCTTAGAATCTAAGGAGGGCGGTCTACCAAGCACAGACTAAGAAGCATTAGAGGGCCTAGAGGTATTCTGATTCTTAGGATTCCTTAAACGAGACAAGATAGCTCTAGCAACACATTTGTCATGACAATCAGAAAGCATACTTTTACGACAAATAACACAAGAAACATCTGACTGAATATCAAAAGTACTTAAAGGTTTAGCATTCGTTACAACACTCTTTCCACTACATTTATCAGACGCAATATCTAAAGTAGGTGCAACGTGAGTCTTATTCAAAGTCCTAGGGTGTTCTTCTACTTCAGCATTCCTTATTATTCTTTTCTTAGGTCGCAACTTCCTATTCTTCCTTGTATTGCTCCTAGGCTGTGAAGAGCGGACGTTTGGAAAAGAAGCAACTAGTCCTGTTGCAGTAGAGGGAAGCACATTAGTAACTTGTGATTTGTCAGTAGGCAATCTGGGTTCATGTTTGCTAAGTGTTACAGGTGCAATTTTCTTAATGATGCTAGGTTGAAATTGTTCATACTTTCCTAACATTTCCCTTAACTTAATGATAGTGTGCACCAAATCTTGATTTTCAGAAAGAAGATTTCCAGCAAAATTCATGATTTCTTTAGTGTGTGCAAGATAATGATCAAGTTCATTTGATGCTTCATCACGAGTCTGTTTGAGTAAATCAAATATGACACCATATTCCTGTTTAAATTTTGCAAGTTCTTGTTCATATTTTGAGATTTGAAACTTAAAAGACACGTTTTGATCATCCAGTTGCTCAAGTTTTGGATTAAGATTTTTTGCATGCAACTTGGCGATTTTGTTTTGAAAAGAAAGTTGTTGATTGTGAATATCTTTTTGACACCAATTAAGACGACGTTTTGCATTTGAAAGTTCATTTAATAACCGTTCATTTTCAACTTTTAAAGACTCGATTTGAAGCACATTATCAGTATTCTCAACAATTTCAACAGAATCAACAGTATCAGCAGAGATATAATCAGATGCATAGGCAACAGATTGAAATAACACAACATTATGGATATCAGCATAGATAACATCTTCCAAGAGTCGATCAACATCTTTTCTCAACAGTTTCTTTTTACATTTAGTATTTGAAATCGATCTTTCCGTTTTCTCGAAAACTGTTTTCATGAGACCAAGTTCCTTGTGAAAATCCCTTTCCCAATATAGTGCACAAGTTTTTAAATTTTTGACATGGGGTAAAATTCTTTTCTGAAGAATATCTCTTTGTTCTCGCGCCATTGGCGATTGAAAATGTTGAACTTTTATTTCAGAACGAAATTCAATCTCACGTTCCAAAATTTTGAGGTCAGATAAGAAAGTGTCAAAATATTTGATAACTCAACAACTTTCGGCTTTAGCTGTTACTTCACAAATTGAAGGTAAAGGACCATTAATTTGTGCACCATTGTGTTGGGGACTAACTTCTAAACTGGTGTGATAACCAAAGGTTTGTTAGAAGTATCTTGTTGTGTGACAAAAGTTATGGCTTTTGAATAGTTAAATGGTTTGTTATAAACGACATTTTCCATTTTTGACCGACTCTCGTCATCAGCATCTAATTCCTCCATGCGATTATATTCAACAACAGTCATAATTGAATCATCAATTCTATGTTCTGCAGTGTAAACTTGATGATTTGGTTTGAATGCTCTTTGTGAAAACTTAGGTTTGTAATCAGCAAGATTCGGTCCATATCCATTTGGATTTGGTTTGAAAGTAAACTTTTGAATCGTTGTGATTGATTCACCATGTTTATAAACAACATTTCGAAACTCTTTGATTTTGTTTTGTAAGTCGACAATTTCTTCAAGATAGTTATCTATTCGTTTCGTGGAATGCTTTTGTACTCAGAGAACTGTTTTTGACAAGTTAACAACTCAGCCTTGGCTTTTTAGTTTCCAAAGTAAGAGCGTTAATTTGTTGTTTATGTTCATGTTTCATTTGTTCTTTTTGAGACAACAAAGCATTCTTCGAAGCGGCTAGATCACGAATCTATCGTTCCAAAGATTTTTCGTTTTGATGTGATTTTGCAAAAGCGGCTTCAAAACCCTTTTCATGGTTTTCTTGAGTTTTGAAAAAGTTGATTTGTCGAATTAAGCATTCATTATCCCTAATTAACAGTGCATTTTTCTCTTTTAATTTCGTGCAAATTTCCAAACGAGATTCTTGGTCTTTAATTAAGGTCAAGAGCTCAATTTCTCTATTAGACAAAAGCTCATCTTGTTCAACGTTAGTCTCAACATGATCATTATTTAGATCCTCAAATATAACCACAGAGTTAACTTGATTTTCAATATTAACCATAAGGTTATCTTGATCATCAAATATAACTACGGGATCTATTTGATAATCATCGGAATGAGATGTGGATGGCTCATGTTGAACACTCTGATCCTTGTCGGATGGAGAAATTAGCGGAGATATCAGATCAGTAATGAGTATGTTTTGTTCCGGTACCTGAGACAAGCCATCAGTTATCATACACTGGGCCTGTGTCACTCATGTGGAGAGCTTGCATGTGTGCCATCAACATCACTGCTGTATTAGCCTGCAAGTCCTCCATGTCATCATCGAATCGTGCATCTGCCATAAAGCTCGTTCCTTGTTGGTAAGAGGGCCACCAGCTTCATCCTTGAGAGCCAAGAGCAAAGCCTCTTTGTGATAAGCACTGCCTCTTTTCCTCGGCTTAAGACATGCATTAGCCAGATGACCCTTCTCATTACAGTTATAACAACGAAGACCATTAACCCCATTATGAGCATTCCCCTGTTCAACCACTCGAGCTCTCTGTTGTTGTGGAGCACCACGGTTATTCACGCCCATAGCATTAAACCTTTGACCACCTCCCATCTGATGACCATAACCTCGATTCTGAACTTCAACACGTCCATTGTTCACAACAGCCTGATTCTTTGTGTTTGATGAGGAACGAATGCGATTGTTGGATCTGTTTGTATACCGACCTAAGGCTTTAGCAATCATAGCAAATCCTTGTTGCAATTCATCAAAAGCATCGAAGTCCTCATCAGCTTCACTGTAAAGTGCTTGAGCATTGTTGTTATTGTATGGAACCAATTGAGTGTGTGGAGGTTGTTGCTATGACGGATCATATGGTGTGATGGTTGCAGTTGGTTGAGGAGTAGGTTGAGCAGGAACACTAGTTTGAGCCCACAAAGCAAGTTGTTGATTGTCCGGAAGTGACTGTGGAGCCGGGAGTCCACAGATAGCCCTTTCTTTGTCAACTTCTTTTGGTGAGGCTTCAAATAGTCGTACAACAATCCGTATGTAGCATGATGAAGATTTTTAGCTTGACGGAGAAAATGACATACTTCTCCCATTCCGGACCAAGACTACTTAGGAACTTAGTGTTGACAACAATTCATGGCATGATGATATTGTGTTTGTCCAAATCATTGATGATGTCCGAAAAGCGATGATGATATGACTCTAATGTCTCTCCTGGTTCAATCATGAAGTGTTCATAGGCCAAGTAGATTTTGGATTCCATGTCTTCCTGATTGAGTGTTGTGCCTTCCATAAGAAGATGAATATGTTCCCACATTGCTTTAGCAGTCTTTTGAGCATCAACACTTCGAAGGATCGGATTGGGTAGTCCTAAAAGGATGTATTGCATTGCTAGTTCATCGGCTTCAAAATGTAGAAGTTCATCACATGTGAGGTCTGAGATAGTTGCAATGTTGGTGACAAAGATCTCTTGGTGGATTGGCATTAGGATCTGCGGTTGTGACAACAGTAGGCATTTGAAATGGACCTTCCATAATGACCTTCTTTAAGAACATTCCATGTGGCTTCTTTAGATCACAAAACCTAAAGAACCTTATCACCCATTGATCATAATTTCCGGGAGTGAGCATTGGAGGTCTATCAAGTGAGCCGGCTTCATGAATTGATTGTTGGCTACTTAAGGCTTCACACATCTTGCCAAACCATGTTGGTTCCTTTATAGTACTCCTGGATGGATGTTGATTGTAGAAGTTTGTGTAAGGTTGTACTTGAAGACTAGGTGGTGGTTGAACCATTTGTGGTGGAATTGCACCAAGTTGTGGAGTATGTTGTTGATTAAATTGTTGTTGATAAATTTGTTGTTGATGATTAAATTGTTGATGTTGTGGACTTAGTTTTTGTTGTTGTTGTTGATTATAAGTGTAAGGAAAATAGCTAGAGTATGGTGGTTGTGACAAATGTTGAAAACTTGTGTTGTTAAATGGATCTTTGTAGTCGAATGAACCGTTGTTGATGAAGTATCCTTAGGCGTAGAAATCACGTGAAGGCAAGATAACACTTATGCGTAAAAACACCAAAGTTACGCGTAACAGCAAGAGTTACACGTAGGATTAGCTTACGCGTAAGTAATGAGAAAAACACTAAAGTTATGCGTAAACAGAAAGTTAGGCGTAGAAAATTTATGCGTAGGATTAACTTATGCGTAAGGCAGAGCTTAGGCGTAATATAAATCTTAAGCGTAAGAAGTTCTATGCGTAAGCTTAAGCTTATGCGTAAATTTAGGGTTTTACCCAAAAGATCTTTTACACTATCACAGTGCAAAAGATATCCAAAGTCGAAGTGTTTTCAAGCTAATCCAAGCAAGAAAAACCTGAGTAATCGACTTAAACTGAAGATCAAACCAAGGAACAGTTACGCGTAAGATTAGGGTTTCACTTACGCGTAGAATTCAACCAAAAGTGATTTCAGCCAACTGATGTTTCCAAACCAGATTTTTGTAATGAAATAGCTTCAATATCACCAAAGTAACACAAAAGTGTGAAACTTGATGATCCAAAGCGTAAAAACACGTTATGCGTAGAACTTAACCCACGTAAAAAATCAAGCTTAAAAACAATTATCCACACATAAAGTTTGAAACTTTTTGCCAAAAACAGTTATTTTAACACCTTAAAACGTTGAAAGTACAAGAATCTTGGATTGAAAAGTGTAAAAAATAAGTTTTTAAGCGAATCAAAGTGTGAACCGTTGTTACGCGTAAGACCGAAACTCACTTTAACAACAAAAATGATTCACCCAACTATTTGGCTCTGATACCACTATTAGGTTCCAATATTAGTAACACAAGCATCAATAGAAGAAATATAGAAGAAGAGAAGGCGGATGAACACACACACACACACTTACGCGTTGGACTATGTGAAAGATTATGCTTAAGAGTAAATGTAAATGTGAACAACCAACCTTCAATAGAAGGTGTACAAGACTATTTATAGGAGGGAACTAGGGCAACACTCCAAGTTCCCATCCTTTTCCTTATTGGACTTGGGCCAAGGCTTATGGGCCTTCTACATTAGCCTAATCTTAATAACAAACATAAAGGCCATATTAAGCTAACTATTACATATGAATCATTAACACTTGAATTAATGTTTAGGAGTGATTCGAACAATCTCCCCCCTAAGTATTGGTGATGAATGATAGAGTGATAAACGATGTAGGTGCTGATGTAATAGTAGCTTTGACGTCTTCTGACATTCTTCTTTCTTGTGAGAAGAGGTGTCTTAATTCGAATAATCTCCCCAGTGTAGAGAAATTGTTTCTTTTTGAAGTATTATGCTTTGACGCCATCTTTGTTCTTTGATCGTTATTCTTTGTGATGGTAGTGATAGTATGTTGTTGTTGTCTGCATCAGGTCTGCTTCGTTGCTCCAGTGTCTCCACGTCATTCTTCAACATGCTCACACACTCTTTAATGTTAGATTACAGTACTGATGAAGTTCGCTTAGTCTTTAACTTTGTAGATTCTTTGACATGACGAAGAATCATTATGACTTTTGTGTTGCCTTTTGAAAGAACTTCCATTAGTGATGATGTTGGTATGAGCATATGAAGAATCTGCACGATCAGCCGGCTCCAGAGCTTCCATAAGAAGAAGACATAAGAAATGTTAGTGATAAGCGGATTCCAGCACTTACAAGTTTGAACCGAGTGTTACTTGCATAGTGTGAAACACAACTCTAATTCTTACAAAGGCCGTTCCTGAATCGGAGTCCCACAAGTGAGATACTTGATGTACGAAGTACACCTCAGTTCAGATGAGTCGCTGAGGTACACCGAAGCATCACCTCACGAATGTAGACCATTTGAGACACACTAAGCGTAATCCACGGGGAGTTACCGAAGTGACGTGCTATCAAGGCTGTTTGATGTTAACCCGGGGAGTTTCCATTCAATCACTGAGGATCACAATTGTGAACTTCTCATAAATGTTCTCGACAGATTGCTAGGATCTGTGTAGGACTCGATAACGTACCACTGTTG
Source organism: Chrysanthemum makinoi (assembly GCA_910596185.1). NCBI lineage: Eukaryota > Viridiplantae > Streptophyta > Magnoliopsida > Asterales > Asteraceae > Chrysanthemum > Chrysanthemum makinoi. The sequence goes on from OU343216.1 coordinate 83,351,376, forward strand.
TTCTTATTGTTGAACAACAAGTAATGAAATGTCAAGTGTACCTATGAGATATTTTGATGAATCTCGTAGCTCTAGACTCAATAGTGCTTATTGGTTTTCCTGAGCGGAGACTAGGGAGAGGGTCTCCTTCTTCAATACCAGCAACCTCTAAGAGAAAGCCGATAGTTTACGTAGGGTTCCCTGTGAGAATGAAATAAGCTTCTGTTGAGAGAAACTTGAGTGGCTAAGAAGGTTTAGTGCATGCGTCACTGGGTCCATGACGACTTTTGATCTTCAATACCGGTGTCATCTAGTGACAACCAGTAGCATATGAATTGAACCCGGTGTCTGCCCTAAGTTGAATAATCTGGAGGGCTATTTCTTTTCACCCTTTTCTTTGCTTTTCTTTTTAATTCTTCAACTCCTTCTTTCTCCGATTCTCATTTCTCCTTTTTATAATCATACCTAAGGACTTCTAATTCTAACTATTGGTAGTGTCCTTGGTAGATCCTCCTCCGGCTCAAGTGGCGGATCATAGGACGGTTATTCCTAACCTTAATCACCTTATAACTCCATTTCCATAAAACCATTTTCATGAAAATCTCTCGAAGTGTTTGTGAATGAAAAACATGTTTGAACACTTCAAGAGTTTTAGATTTTCCGAAATACTCCCCCTCAACATGTGCTTAAGAGTTTTGACAGAAATCTGCACGGTGAGGAAAGAGCGCGCACTTTTTGAATTGATGGACTCAAGATAGACAATTCCTTGCGAGACACGATTACGTTATGTAGTTAAAGAGATACATCGTTTTAGGTGACAACTAGCTCTAATAACTACCTTGAAGATGTGGACAACCCCGAGAGGTTGTCAAACCCGTCAAAGTTCATGTCTATCAAGAGTTTCTCGAATAGGTACGATTTACTTGGATAAGTCTTGGAAGACAAATCTTTTTAATGTATGACTGTTCAGTTCCCGTCAATTCATGGGTTGAAGTCTTTTCACACGAGGATTCAATAGCAAAACACAACATATTTCTTATCACATTATTTTCTCCCCCTTTAGTAACACAAGCATCAATAGAAGACATATAGAAGAAGAGAAGGCGGATGAACACACACACACTTACGCGTAGGACTATGTGAAAGATTATGCTTAAGAGTAAATGTAAATGTGAACAACCAACCTTCAATAGAAGGTTTACAAGACTATTTATAGGAGGGAACTAGGGCAACACTCCAAGTTCCCATCCTTTTCCTTATTGGACTAGGCCTAGGCTTATGGGCCTTCTACATAACCCTAAGCTTAATAACAAACATAAAAGCCATATTAAGCTAACTATTACATACGAATCACTAACACTTGAATTAATGTTTAGGAGTGATTCCAACAATAATAAAACAAGCGCTTCTCGGGAGGCAACCCGTGTGTTTCAGATTTGATTTTCTGTGGTCACGCCCCAAAGTTTAAACCCTTTGGTTGAACTTAAGTGTGGGGGAGTGCCACATCTTAATAAAACTCTTTTTGTTTGTATATAAGATTTTGTGCAGGTAATGATTACTCCAGTGGACGCTTGGATAAAGAAAAATAAGCTGACAAACTCATTCGAATATCTGGTTTTTATCTCTATTTCCCTATTTCTATACTTTGAAGTTCGCTTTTCACATTGAGGACAATGTTTAAATTAAGTGTGGGGGGTAAATAGGAAAATTAGAGTTCTTAAGCTTAAGATTTTGTTTGCCCTTGTGATCTAGTTATTTTCACGCCTTTAGGATAATATATTAGAATAACTGGATCAAACCACTGGTAATATTTGAAATTTTGAGATGTGTTCCGATTAATATTGCAATCCATTCTAGGATCGATAACATTTGCTAGCACAAATTATAGCCCTTACCACTAAAATTGTGAGGATTTGAGCATGTTCTATATAAAGCATACATCTTTTATGCTTGAATCTTTTGCTATGAGTGTGCCGGTGATTTTATTTATTCTAGAACTTGTACTTGTAAATCATTACCAGACCGCAGTGAGATCGCATTCGTGCGATATAAGTGAATTCGTGTGATAAAGAGGCACCTTAGGATTTAACCCAAATGGCCTTCCAGTTTTCATATTATGATATATTAGCTAGCCGCATCGGTTAGTTAACCACATGCATGGACCCATTTGTAGCACTCATCTTTAGTGCTAGATACCCCTAGTTACACCCTCTGAGCCATCCTTTTCGTTTTTGATAAATCTAGAAAATACAAAAAGATTTTACACTTTAAACCTTAGCCTAACCCTTGTCAATGTCTAAACGGTTGGTTGCTAGTCACCTGGTATAAGAAGATTGTTCAAATGATTATGAGTAACCGTACCTTGTTAGTTGTGTGAGCCATTTCAAGGATGAGTTTATGTTAAAAAAAAATGAGAATGTATTAGCCAATGTGCTATGTTCGAAGAAAAGTTGTCATGGCGAATCAAAGCGAAGAGTTGTGGAAATCCGAAGAAAAGAAAATGAAGCTGTAATCATTTATTGGTTTACGGATTGTTTGGTAACTTGCAACACGGGTGTTAGACTTGATCCTATTTTTATTTTAACACCAATTTCATTAACATTCCCATGCCTTATCCATACCCTTAGCCCTAAGCCTTAACATTATAACCCGAATAAAAGCCCTCTTTAGATGTTTTTACTTGGTGCTCACGCCACGTCGGTGGAGTTTTGTTTCTTGTACAAACTTATGGTAATAATCTAATCATAACTGAGCATGAGTGTGATTTATCTTGTTACTCAACTAAACATTGAGTGATTGAGTGAATTATAGTTCGTTCCTTTTTTGTGAGGTGTTTTGAAATGTTAATCATGCAAGAAAATCATTGGATATTGTCAAACATCTTGAAGTTTCGCCCTTAAAAGCTTAATTGATGAATCTTCTCTTGTACTTGTACTTGGTGTATTTGCATCATATTTTTCGTAATCATGATTTTGTACCAGTGGATGTTTTTCCTAGATTTGCTTGAGGGCAAACAAAGTTTAAGTATGGGGGAATTTGATAACGCTCAGATTGTACATGTTTTCAGTAGCGTTATGTGTGCTTTTGTATATGTTATTTGGCTATATTTGTATGATTTTAGTACTTAGTCGCATCAAAAGATGTTTGTCTAGTATTTATAACCAGGTGCAGGGAAATGGAAGGAAAAGTAGAAGAATGTTCAACAAAAGGAAGATTCCCGTTTCAGTGAAGCATGTCAAGCACAAATCAGTATTTCAAGTACCATAGAAGACCAAAATGATTGAAGAATCAAGCTCTACAAATCAGAATAAAGTAAAGGTCGATTTTCCGTCACTCAGGAAGACCAACCGTATCGGTTGCAATCGCAACCGGATCGGCTGGATGGTGGTCAAATAATGCTTTTGGAAGTCGAACCAACCGATTGGTTGCCACCCGCAACCGATTCGGTTGGAGTAATGCTAGAAGACCAACCGGATCGGCTGGACCTTTGACCGATCCGGTTGGGAGACCTGTTTTTGCCAAATCTTCATCATTAAGCTTCCCCATTGTATCCAAACGAATCTAGGTCCTTCCCTTGGTGTATTCTAATCCCTTCCTAACTCCTTGGAGGCCAAGTTCAGCAATTAATACCCTAGGCCTTGGAACTAGTATAAATAGAGACCTCTTGTGAGCGTATGGGACACACACTTCAATACAACTCTCTCTACTCATCAAACAAAGCTCTTAGCTCTCAAATTCGTCCTTAGAAGTCCAGGGAAGTTTGGAGTTCCAGAAGTACCACATTTGGAAGTCAAAACCCCAATGAGTCTACCCCAATACTTTGGGAATCATTACTTCACCATTTGTAATCTTATTCAAAGCATTGTAAGACTCTTAATCATGTTTTCTAATGTTCAAAGTTCTGAGTTTATGTTTATGTTTGCTATGAGTGGCTAGTTTCTTTATACACTTGCTTAAATGATGTTGATTATCATGTGATTAGTTTATGATTGTGTTAACATGTTTTAATTCAATTTCAAGTTAATTCTAAGATCCAATTGTACTAAAGTTTCATAGTGACATTTTTTAATCAAGTTTGACTAGTTGATAGTAATCGTAGAGGTCGAAAGAACTTATTGTTATTCAACTAGTTATAATCATTTTGTCTATGGATGATTGTTTTTACCCATTATTCTTGGTTAAACAAAGAAACTAAAGTGTGGTTGTAATAAGAACGGTTTTTGATTATCAAGTTGGATTGATTGGAAACATCTAAAAGGTTGTAAGATTAGTTGTTGACAATCAATTGTAACCTTTTGTCTATAATCGGTTACCTTTTGTATTGACCATTTCTTAAGCAAATTTGATAAAGTAAATGAATGTTTTTGTGTTTAAGTTTGTGAAAATAAACTTATGAAACTTGAATTGATCTTGAATTGATTGGTTAAACTTAATGCTTGTTTTTATGAACTAAAATCTTGACGAAGGTTTAACTTGTAAGAACAATAGATTAGTACACCAACTAATTATCATAACCAACATGTTAAGAGGTTAACACAATCATACTAATCAAGGATAAGAAACTAGTTTAAGCACGTGTAGTTTTTAATCATCTGAATTTCATTATATCCATTTTCGTTGTTATATGCTTTGGATTGCCTTAGTTGATTTAGACTTGTTAATCAGATTCACTCAAATCCCTGCGAACGATCCCGACTTACCTTCAAAATCTTGCTATAACGGACGAGTGCACTTGCTCGTATGTGTTATTGGTAAATTTGGTAAATCGTCTTTTATAAATTAAAACTTGTACACACGTAGCACATCAAGAATCATCCCCCACCTTAGATCTATTCGTCATACATTTCAACCTTCCCAACACTATTCCCCTAGAGAACGATCAATCCCTTGAGTCTTACTTATACTACACTACAACGGTTAGGTACACTGCCTAGGAGGATTGTAAAACTTCTTGTGAGGTTTGCAAGAATCCGCTATCAGGGGTGTCTCGAAGGGCACTCTAGCACCGGAAAAGTTGAATATCATGTCTGTTGTGCGAGAGGGAACATCTTTATGGAAGATCCTCCTTGTTATATCAAACAGCTATTTAGAGATAAAGATTTTATAGATTTGTATCTATTTATTCATTGTTAAACATAATCAAGATAATACTTCCGTGTACGTTTTGTAAAATATTTGTGCTCCATATGCACAAATATGTGTCAAAACATATGTTAATCAATAACTGTTAAACTATTTAAAATCTTCTTCCTGCCACTCAAGCGGATTTTTGCAATTACGCTCAAATAGTTCTTTAGCAAAACTATCCGCAGCGAAGCGCGGGTTAAAATCCTTGTTAAAATAAATGCACGTGACATATCGGATATGCTTGTAAAATCATAACATGTTAGTTACGTGTAAACTAATCTTAGTCTAAAGCCGGTACATGTTCAAAGACGTTTTTCGCAATACGCGTGATAACCTCCCGGTTTTAGTTTAAATCAAACATGTAAACTTTAAAAATTAAAGTTTCAAGTTATTAGTCAAATATTAACATGGAAAATCTTGGTTTACGTTAAGCGTGTTTTTACGGTTTTTAACCTATAGATTATATAAGTAATTATGTAAACGTTCAGAGTATCTTGTTTTGAGTTTATGGGAAAGTAATAGCCTCGAAAATACGAGTTGCTACAGGCACTTTTATTGGAAACTGTCCAAAATACATACGTATCAGAACGTTTTGTTTGTCGTCGTTCCAAATATTTATTCTTTTGGCACGATTAGACAGTACCAAATACATGTATTTGGCACTCTTTTATTACGGTCCCAAAAATGTTCGTCCTAAAACCCCCTTTTTTTGAAGTGTTTCTTTTGCAATTTTCGAATAAAGCCTTCTAAGTCCTAGAATTAAAGAAATATAAAACAAAACTTTTGCGAGTTGCTTTCTTAACCAATTGTTAGGTTGATAAAGTTAATAAAAAAAAAGCACCAATAATTAATTAATGTATGTTAATGGAATCAACTAAATTCTCTTCGTTGAATGAAGACGAAAATGAAAACTAAATAAATCTCTATTTTCCAATTAAGAGGAGTATAAAGTCACAACCATTCACATTTTATTAAAACTGTTGAACAATTTGAGGATGTGAAGGTTTCAAAACTAGTAGTGGAAGGAAGTTGTGGTTTTGTTTTTTGTTTTTTCTTTGTGTAGGGTTTTTGCTTTGACACCATGTCACAATAATATTTTCTCATAAACTCAATAATAGTCAAAGTGACAATATAAATACATAATGATACACAAACGGGCTAAGGCCAATACAAATAAGCCATCTCAATATAATAACCCGCTAACAAAGTTTTTGGAAAGGAAATGAAGGATGGAAGCAGAAAAGATGGGCAATCTGTCTTTTCAGAGTTACCTCCCCAATTAAAAAAAATATTCATATCATAGGTCTTGTTCCTGGTCAGAAATATAGTGAAATTGCATTTCCAATTTTTTTTCTCCAAACCCTGCTACTAAAATAGAGAAAATGGTCAACTTTATCATGACGGGAACACGAGTAACAATACAGTTTATAATGCTACAACATCCGGTATAGTATGAAAAAATAATTCGATACCTTTCATGTCCATGATTTATAAAAGGTATAATGATTTGAACCATTATTACATAATGAAAATTCGTGTAATTTAACATATATGTCTCCATATCTACACAAAATCAAATGATGTGTTTGCACAATAGCACAAATACTGTCTTTCTTAATAATTCATATGACTGTATATAGAACAATAGAGAATTTCATTAACTATGAGGTTAAAAAGGCATAACATAAACGAAGTAAAAATGCGCAAAGGATTTTCATACCAAGTTGTAATGAACATGAAAACATTGCAGGACTTGAAATATTAAACATATGATATCAAAGATGGCACACAAGATATATGATAGTGAAAGGTCTGATTTTCTTAGAACAAGAGAAATGTGAAAAAAACGTAAAAGCGATATTGTAAGAAATCTTTAACATCCGTATTTTTTTTGAAATACTTGTAACTATCTATATCGAAATATGTATGAAAAAAGAACATAACCCCTTGTTTATCTAATAATCATATTTCAAGTGTAGAAAACTATATTACAAACGACAATAATCTTTTCATGATAAAATTTATCTACAACATGGTAATTGTTCATAGAATTTCGACATATTACAAACCGGCTCATATGTCGAAAAACTATGAACATGAGCTTGTCATAGCAAATTGCCAAATAGTTTACCACCTTACGGTAATGGAAAACAAAGAGATGAGTAAAGCTTTTGTTATAGCCCTTTTTATAGTGATGTAAACTGTTTATGATATCTTTAAACAATTTAATGTCTGATATTATATTCGATTTTTTTTTACCTACATTTATAGTATTTCTATATTTGTTGTATTTTGAAAATTTTTTATTTGTAGAAATTTGAAAGTCAAATGCATAAATATCATTTAGAATAAAACTAGTTTTAGATCCTTGTGCACGTATAAGGTTTTTAGATAATTTTTTGCAATATTAATTTTTGCATACTGTACATGAACATGACTAAAGAAATACATGAAGTCGGTCTAAAAATTAAGTGATATGATTCATAAGTTGATGGAAATGAATGATGAAAAAGGTTATTGTTATTGTTGAACATGCTTCAACAAAAATGAGGTTAGTATGATATTGTAATCTTTTATTTATCATCATAATTTTGTTGTTTCGCTGCTAAGATTTATGTTCGTGTACAAAAAGTTTTACTTGACGAATAACGTGCATTGTTAATTATCTCATAATTGATTTAAAAATTTATTTTCAGTTTCACTAAATGTTTTTATATGTATTTTGATACATTTTAAGATATTTTTTACTCGAATATGGCATGTTACAACTTTTTTCCAATTACATTTTGATTATTTTACATTTTATGTATAAACGTTAAACAAAACACTTAAGCACAATATCACAACTATAAATGTTTGCTGTTAGAAAACTTTGTTGTTGTATGCACGGGTACCCACATAGTAATTATATGTCCAAGACGAGTTGATTACTTAAATCTTCCAATGATGTTCTTCATACGTAAATGACCCATTCCATTTTTTCCTTTTATTTCTTTTTTCAAGTATTTATTCGTTTTGGGATATAAAATACGTATGATCTGTAAATCCTAAACATATTGCAATTTGTTATCCGCTATCACTAAAATGAAAGAAGCTACACTCATAAAGGTCATAAGTTTTATAAAAAAATAAATAAATAAATAAATAAAATAAAATAAGTAATTTATTAGGAAAGTTGATAACATTGTCTAAATTTCTATTTTTAGCTTATTTATATACTCAAATAAAGAAAATGATATCATTAACTTACTCAAATATTAATGACGGTGTTACTAAATATGAAAGGGGGCCGATGAAATCATGTTTTGTAGTGTTAACTAATGATATTTTTTTGTTACACCCGCACCAAATAAATGTGCCCCTTATTATATTAAGGTTAAGTTTATAAATTAGAAACGAATTTACCAACTTTTACATTTATTAGAAACATGGTTGGAATTGTTCTCATATTGGTGTTGAAATTTGTTGTTTAATATAAATGTTAGAAAGATTACCGTCTGAGTTTCCATGTCATTAAAATAATTTCTACCTCATTCAAATAAATTTCACGTCATTAAAAAAGAGTAAAGTCAAAATACATCTATGTGGTTTGCCAATTGTAACACCATACATCCTTGGCCAATAATTTGTCACATTTTAATCCATCCATTAGTAAAGTCAGCAACCATACATTCTTGAGGTGAACGGTACAAATTATTTCTTCGCTATCATTTAACTGAATCTAACGTGGGAGAAAATATTTGCATGGCTAGCACGGATTCTTTATTTTATTTAATTATTATTTTTTTTATTTATATTTTTTAATATATTTTTATTATTTAATGTATTTTTCTATATTATATTTTTATATTATTATTTTTTATTTTGAAGTAGTTGATACTTGATAGAAAAAATAAGGTTGAAGAACATGAAGATAGAGTGAGGATGTGTTTGGATTTGGGTTTTCTGTTGTTTGAAGTAAGGCTAATAGGATCGAGGTCTTATTATACATTTTTTTTTATCTTTGCAATATCAGAATCGTAAGATTAGATCGAGATAAAAAAATCCTACTTAAATCTTCAAATGTCTTATACGTATAGTAATTTATATTATATTTACTAGGGGTGATCCCCTTTTACCCAAATTTTTTTTTATATTTATAATGATAATATAACATATATTTATCAAGCAATAAGAGCTCAAAGAGTTATTACTGATATTCACAAGGGTTTCCAATAACAAATTTCAATACCAATATGAAAATATTTCCGATCATGTTTCTAATCATTGTAAAGGTTGGTAAGTTAGTTTCTAATTTATAGACTTAACCTTTTATATTATGGTTGAACTTTTTTGTGCACCTCGTCGTGTAAAACGTGATTCCGTTGCTGCCTTAATTACAGAAGATTAACATTGATTAGTGACAAATTAGCGAAACAACTATTATTTAAGAACAAAGAGAACGAGTAAATTTTCTAATAAAGATCGAATAAATATTAAACGAAACTTGTTGAGTTGTTTAACCAGCGGTTTAAAGGTCGCTCTAAACGTACGTATAATGTTTAACAAAAATTAAACGTGTCGCCTTGGTCTAACGTCTTTCTTTGAGCAAAGGGTAAAACGCGTTATACTCCATATATAGTTTGCATCTTTGAAGTACAGTTTTGTATTCTCCCAAAATTACCCAAAAGATTAATAAACCAGTCACGATATTGAGATGCTCACATGAAAAGTTTTGCCTAAAAAAAGACACATTGGAAATTATGGTATTGGTGAATATTTTAGCTTTTATTGTTTAGTTTTTATTTTATATTTTTTTATAAACAAAGGAAATTATGGTATTGAGATTTTGAATTCATTATAGACAAAGGAAATTTTTATGAAAAAACTATAATATACACTAAAATGTTTTTGAAAGTGATCTCCTTTTCAAGAAGGTTGGGTAACCTTTTTGAATTTGAATAATGTATCAGAAGAAATTTTTTATTTGGGAAGATTTTTTCTTAATTATTTGCATTTTAAGCTCTTGCAATAAAAAGGCAAAAACTTTCTAGTTCATTGATAATCCAAAAGGTTTTCAAGTTCATACTTAAATTAGCCCACATTTTGTATAAATCATTTACAATGGTCTCCCCGTTTAACAAAATGCTTGCGAAAATCACCATGACTTTAATCGTGCCACTCGTGATCAGCATAGTTGTTCCTATGCATATCATCACCCGATCTTTCAAGCAAATCGAGAAATCCCCAATCCAAGTGTTCATAGACATGTATGAAAGTCACTATGACATACGATTAGCATATCACTTCAAGATCCGCGTCACTGTTTTGCTCTAACGCGTCCTCTATATTGTTGGAGTTTATGAATCATAACAATTATATAAAACAAGTAAACATCATCAAACCATGCGGCGGAAGTAAAGATCAAATACTTGCAATTAGTTAACCGAATATAAAAATATATGGTTACCTTTTCCGATTCCTAGCGAAACAAGGAATCGATAAACAAGAACCAATAAACCCTAGAATTTAATGTTTAATAAAATCGACTATACCAAAGTCGAATGGGAAAAAAATCACAAAAAGTGATGTTTTTGTTCTTCTTTCTTGTACACACGTATTACTAACGATTCAATGAGAAAAGCTAGGTTCTTGATCACAAACAAACCAAACACTTTTGTTTTGAACTAAGTTAATTGACCCTAATAGGTATTAGGGTGGAGCCGATCGGTTTAGCACAAAAGAGAGAGGAGAAGAGAAATTAGGTTTGCAAGGATTCAAGATTAGTTTAGAATGAATAAAAGGGGTTTGTATTTATGCTAAGCCTACTCCCTTTGATCGACCGGTTATAGCAATCGAAAGGAGTTCTAGAACCTTCTCGATCATTAATTTCATTTTTAGTCCTTTAACTTGATATTTAACCACCGTTAACAAATCCTCGTTAAATACCAACTCTCGTTAAGTGTTTATTTATTTTGTGAATTAATAATTAACCATAACATTTTATATTAATTATTAAAACATTGAATCTTATACGTAAAGTGTGCAATCCCGAAGTCTCGTGTTTGAATCCGGTCATACACATATTAATTTATATCCATAAAACTAACAGCTCCCACTTGGATATACCTTAATATTGTAATGACATTTGTTAGTCTAGCATAACACCCCAATGCCTCCAGAACGACCACCCTTAGTGTGGTTTTCTGGAAAACCTTTTGATGAATCATCATCATACTTATCCTTTTGTTTCTAATACTACGTTAATATGGATATGGATCTAAGTCATTCAATAATTAACCATTTTGTTTCTTGTTATATCTGATGGAGCAAGGTTACTAAATCATCTAAACATATTCCAGATAGATCTTGGGCATGGCCATGCAAACATCTTGTCAACCCTACGAGGGGTCCAACAGTATTAAACTTCAAAACAAATTTGAAGGAACAAATTATTTCTTGACTACAAACAAAACTCATAAACTTTGCATCATTTCTGAAAATAGCCCTTATAACTACCAGTTACGGATAGCGTTAGACTATCTTACAAAAAATGAGCTACATCCATGACAATTATCTCGTATCTCAAGCCTGAGGATAAATATTCATGATTTACTTTAATGTCAAAGATCCATAAAGTACAATCATGCGGTTGGGATCTGTCCTATATTCAATTCATTGAATATCATGTGAATTTGGCATGTCCACGCATCAATATACATAAGTATATTCTACCAAAACTCAGATTTGTCTTAACTCAGTGATATTCCCATATCATTATTGACAACGGACTATTTAGAATAATATAAGTTATTCATGGTTTTAAACATGCAAATATATGATACAATATTATAAATGAAAAATAAACATAACTAAATATTTTATTTAATTAAAATAACAATTGTTCATAACATCCTTTATCCAAATACATAACCACAGATCTACATGAAACTACTAGCTAAACTAGTCCAATGCCATTGGCATGTTGAGTACGCTTTTCCTTAAGTAAAGCCTTCGTAAAAGGATCACCTAGATTGTCATCTGTGTGAACTTTATTTCGACTTGTTCTCGAACATAGTGATATCGTCGAGAAAAATAGCTAGCGCCTTTCATGACTCCAGGTTCATTGGCGATTGTAATTGCGGCAGAATTGTCACAATACATATTAATAGGTAAATCAATTGACGGCATAACTCCTAGCCCCAAAATGAATTTCCTAATCCAAATAGCTTCCATCGCAGCTTCTAAAGCAGCTATGTACTCAGCATTTGTTGCAGATATAGCAATTGTAATCCCGCTGCTTGCCCGGTCCCCTTACTCCATTAATGACAAAGTCATAACCGATGCGAGACTTCGTATCATCTTTATCACATTGCCGAGGCCGCGAGAAACTGTAACATCAAGTTACGCATCTGGATTTCCCATACACTAGAAACATCTCTTTTGTATTCTACAAATGCTTAGAATGTTCTTAACGACAATGCCGATGGAGTCCACTGGGTTCGTTGATATTGGTGGTGATATTTTATGCAAATGCCATCTGGCCTTGTGCATCTCACTGCATACATAATAGATCCCACAACTGAAGCATATGGGACCCTACTTATCTTTTTCACCTCATCAGGTGTTGATACACATAGTTGCTACTTAAGCCATGTTCTACTTGCATTGGCGAATATCATTTCTTGGAATTTTGCATATTGAATATCTTTAATATTTTATCAATGTAAGCACTTTGGCTTAATCCAACCAACAACTTTGATCTATCTCTGTAGATCTATATTCCAAGCATGTATGTTGCTTCTCCTAAATCCTTCATAGAAAAACACTTACAAAGATAGGACTTAACCTCATTTAAACTTGGTATATGTTTTCCCAGGATTAATATGTCATCGACATATAGGATAAGGAAAGTAACATTACTCCCACTAGCTTTATGGTATACACATGGCTCAACAAGATTACGGTAAATCCAAACTTTTGATATCTTCATTAAATCTCTTATTCCATTGCCTTGATGCACCTTCAATCTATAAATAGATCTTTGAAGCTTGCATACACGTTCAGGAAATTATGGATTCACAAACCCTTCAGGCTGCGCCATATAGATTTCTTCATCTATGTGACCATTTAAGAAGGCAGTTTTGATATCCATTTGCCAAATCTCATAATCATAGTATGCTGAAATGGCTATGAGAATCCTAATAGCTCTAATATCTGCTACAGGAGAAAAAGTCTCCTCGTAGCCAATCCCGTAGGTTTGAGTAAAGCCTTTAGCTACCAGACGAGCCTTATAGGTGTGTACAACGTCATCCATGTCATTATTTCTCTTATAGATCTACTTACTTCCAATGAATTTAGCGTTAGGAGTTAGGTCAACCTCTATCCAGACTTCACTTTCTTTCATGGATTTCATTTCCCAATTCATTGCAACTTGTCATTTGTCCTTTTCAGGATCAGCCATGGCAGCTTTATAGTTAGCGGGTTCGTTAAGATCCCCTAACATATTTTCCTCAACTTCTACGTTAAGACATAGACGTTCAGGTGCACGTATAGTCCTTACAGACCTACGAATGGGAATAACATCAGGTTGAGGTCCCAGACTTTCAGTTTCCACTTGAAGATGGCTATGTTTTCAGAAGGTGATGTATCTTCATTCCTCTTCCAGATCATAATCTCTCCCACTGAATTCTTGAGATATGAGACTCCTTTCAAGGAAATCTCCATACCTAGCCACAATGACCTCTTTTTCAGGTAGGAAGTAAAAGTAGTAACCCATCGTTTCCTTTGGGTATCCTACGAAGATACACTTAAAAGATCTTGGTTGGAGCTTATCACGGTGAGTCACGTTTAACATACGCCTCACAACCCCAGACCTTTAAGTAAGAAAAGTTGGGAGCTTTTTCCGTCCATATTTCATATGGAGTCTTATCAACCTTCTTTGTTGGAACCATATTCAAAATGCGAACACTAGTTTCAAGGGCATAATCCTAAAAGGATAAGGGAATAGTTGTAAGATTAAACATTGATCGCATCATATCTAGCAATGTACGATTTCTCCTTTCAAAAACACCATTTTGCTGTGGAGTATAAGGAGATGTGAGTTGCTAGACAATACCACACTCAGCTAAATAATCTTTAAACTCTTGGCTTAGATATTCACCACCTCTATCGGATATAAGAGCCTTAATCTTCTTTTCGAGTTGTAATTCTACTTCATTTTTAAAAACCTTGAATGTTTCAAATACTTCATGTTTATGTTTAAGTAAATAAACATAACCATAAAGACTGAAATCATCCATAAAGGTTAAGAAGTAGCTAGCACCTTTCCTTGAAACATGTCTAAGTAGTCCGCACACATCAGTATGTATTAAATCAATTAGATCTGAAGCCCATTCCACTTGATGTGAAAAAGGTTTCCTTGTCATCTTCCCATATATGCAAGATTCACATTTATCAAATGATTCCTCATTAATATTTTGCAAAAGCCCATCATGTTGCAGCTTTTTCATGCGTTTTTTGCCAATATGTGCAAGACGACAGTGCCAAAGATAAGTAGAATCTAAGTCTGACTTAATTCTCTTATTGCTAATGCTATATACAGAACTATTTCTATTGGAACCATGATTCTCCATGTCATTTTTAAATACACCATTTGCAGGAATTGCATTAAATTAAAAAACATTATTTAAAGAAACTGAGATTCCATTGCTAGTAAATGTGTGAACAAAACCAATATCTAATAACAAAGAAGCTGAAATGACACCTCTAATAATAAAAGGTGCATAATGACAATTATTCCAAACTAGTCTCTGAACGAAGGTAAAACTAAATTGAATGTCCATATGGCTTCCTGAGTTCTGCATATGCCATTCCATGCCACGTTACAAGTATCTTTCTCCATAGGCCAGCTTCCTTGCTCCTCTAAGCCCTTGTGATGTGTTACAAATATGAGTACCACATCCCGTATCATATACGCAGGAATTATGCTTACGAGGAAAAGAAAATAATTTAATCATAAAAATACCTGAAGTGCTCGCGACATTCCCAACCTTCTTATTTTTTTCGGCGCACTCATCAAGGGATGGGCCAGTTCCGCTTCCAATGTCGGATGTGTTGCGGTGACAAGCACCAAATCATACGGAGATTCTCCTTCTTCTTGGGAGGATTACGCTCTAGGCATTGGTTGGTGGGTCACGCTTGTTTGCCCTTTCCTTTGCCTTTACCCTTCTTGTTTGCTTGTTGCGGTTTGTTGGGCTTAGTAATCCTACCACCTTGTATTGCTAGTACCTAGGGTGTAGGTGCCTTCTTGGGTAATCCTTTCTCAAAATCAGTGAGCATTGCATGTAACTTCGGTGACTTTCTTCCCGCGTCAATGCATATTAAAGTTTTGCACAAAACTACCAAACAAATCCTGATTAAGGGATCGATTGATAAGGTCGGCCGAGATACATCCTCAGAATAACCATGGCGAAGTCGCTCGGTTGATCCAAGTAAATTTTGATTTCAAGGACATGAGCACTTACGGATTTACCAGCATCATGCTTACAGTTGTGTAGAGAATCAGCGGATCATATAACTCCACATTGGTTGGTTTCTCGAACATACTTGAGTTCATTGAGCATGTCCATGGGACCAAAGTTCTCAAATTGATTTTGCAATTGAGAGTTCATCCCTGCAAGCATGAGACAAGCCACATCATTGTACTTATCATATTCAACATAATACACCTCATGGTGCGGTAGGTGCGGTACCAACATGAGCGGCAGGGAAGGGCTTACTAATATATTCAAGTCTTTTGGCCATAAGCAGGACAATCCTCAATGAACGAAACCAATCATTGAAATTATCGCCGCGATCAACTTTTCTCGATCAAGCATTTGCTTGAAAGCAGAACTCATGTTGTTCATATTAGTTTTTTCAAGTAGAGCCATTTCTATAAAAAAATTCAAAAGTTAGTACTTTCGATAATATAACCTTTTAAGAAAATTAAATACCCATGGTAAATAAAAAATATAACCATTTAACTTTCACTAAAAACTAGAATCCAAAATTGACATAGTTTCATCACGTCAATTGATCTGCTAGTAATGAAAGTATTCGACAAGGTACGAGTCAAACCTCAATTGCCAATATACAAATTGTAATTCCTAGAAAATTATAGGATTTTACATATTTGCCAACTCTAGTTGCAATGTAAGCATGTTTTATCCCAATCTTATGCCTTGAGCAACTAGTTCTCACTATCAACTCAATTAAGTTATCCAACTTAAGAAACTGCAAATACTTCCACGCCCGTTCTCACGACAAGTGGAGATTTACCCCTTTGATTACAATATAGCCACATCTCACGGTGACTAAATTGCAACCTCGGGTGTTCCCGTTTCATTGGATGGCATATAACTAAAATTTAAAGGGTTAGAATTTTGATTTTGGTGACAAATCAAACATGTACAAAGATGTCATGCATTCATTTTTGTATCATAGGTTTCAATAAAAGAAACTTTTACTGATTAGATATCTTAACTAAGCCGTAGGTAGCTCCATTATGGCCAATGAGAAAGACGGATTCGTGGAAGTGTATTAAAAACCAACAACTTTGATCTATCTCTGTAGATCTATATTCCAAGCATGTATGTTGCTTCTCCTAAATCCTTCATAGAAAAACACTTACAAAGATAGGACTTAACCTCATTTAAACTTGGTATATGTTTTCCCAGGATTAATATGTCATCGGCATATAGGATAAGGAAAGTAACATTACTCCCACTAGCTTTATGGTATACACATGGCTCAACAAGATTTTGAGTAAATCCAAACTTTTTGATATCTTTATTAAATCTCTTATTCCATTGCCTTGATGCCTGCTTCAATCTATAAATAGATCTTTGAAGCTTGCATACACGTTCAGGAAATTATGGATTCACAAACCCTTCAGGCTGCGCCATATAGATTTCTTCATCTATGTGACCATTTAAGAATGCAGTTTTGATATCCATTTGCCAAATCTCATAATCATAGTATGCTGAAATGGCTATGAGAATCCTAATAGCTCTAATATTTGCTACAGGAGAAAAAGTCTCCTCGTAGTCAATCCCGTACGTTTGAGTAAAGCCTTTAGCTACCAGATGAGCCTTATAGGTGTGTACAACGTCATCCATGTCATTATTTCTCTTATAGATCTACTTACTTCCAATGAATTTAGCGTTAGGAGTTAGGTCAACCTCTATCCAGACTTCACTTTCTTTCATGGATTTCATTTCCCAATTCATTGCAACTTGTCATTTGTCCTTTTCAGGATCAGCCATGGCAGCTTTATAGTTAGCGGGTTCGTTAAGATCCCCTAACATATTTTCCTCAACTTCTACGTTAAGACATAGAGCGTTCGGTGCATTATAGTCCTTCTGGACCTCACGAATGGGAATAACATCGGGTTGAGGTCGGACTTTCGAGTTTCCACTTGAAGTTGGCTATGTTTTAAGAAGGTGATGTATCTTCATTCCTCTTCCAGATCATAATCTCTCCCACTGAATTCTTGAGATATGAGACTCCTTTCAAGTAAATCTCCGTACCTAGCCACAATGACCTCTTTTCAGGTTTAGGAAGTAAAGTAGTAACCCATCGTTTCCTTTGGGTATCCTACGAAGATACCTTTAAGATCTTGGTTGGAGCTTATCTGGTGAGTCACGTTTAACATACGCCTCCAACCAGGACCTTTAAGTAAGAAAAGTTGGGAGCTTTTTCCGTCCATATTTCATATGGAGTCTTATCAACCTTCTTTGTTGGAACCATATTCAAAATCGCGAACACCGGTTTCAGGGCATAATCCCAAAGGATAAGGGAATAGTTGTAAGATTAAACATTGATCGCATCATATCTAGCAATGTACGATTTCTCCTTTCAAAACACCATTTTCTTTGTGGAGTATAAGGAGATGTGAGTTGCTAGACAATACCACACTCAGCTAAATAATCTTTAAACTCTTGGCTTAGATATTCACCACCTCTATCGGATATAAGAGCCTTAATCTTCTTTTCGAGTTGTAATTCTACTTCATTTTTAAAAACCTTGAATGTTTCAAATACTTCATGTTTATGTTTAAGTAAATAAACATAACCATAAAGACTGAAATCATCCATAAAGGTTAAGAAGTAGCTAGCACCTTTCCTTGAAACATGTCTAAGTAGTCCGCACACATCAGTATGTATTAAATCAATTAGATCTGAAGCCCATTCCACTTGATGTGAAAAAGGTTTCCTTGTCATCTTCCCATATATGCAAGATTCACATTTATCAAATGATTCCTCATTAATATTTTGCAAAAGCCCATCATGTTGCAGCTTTTTCATGCGTTTTTTGCCAATATGTGCAAGACGACAGTGCGAATAAGTAGAATCTAAGTCTGACTTAATTCTCTTATTGCTAATGCTATATACAGAACTATTTCTATTGGAACCATGATTCTCCATGTCATTTTTAAATACACCATTTGCAGGAATTGCATTAAATTAAAAAACATTATTTAAAGAAACTGAGATTCCATTGCTAGTAAATGTGTGAACAAAACCAATATCTAATAACAAAGAAGCTGAAATGACACCTCTAATAATAAAAGGTGCATAATGACAATTATTCCAAACTAGTACTGAACCCGAAGGTAAAACTAAATTGAATGTCCATATGGCTTCAACAGTTGCACGTATGCCATTCCATACGTACAAGTATCTTTCTCCATAGGCCAGCTTCCTTGCTCCTCTAAGCCCTTGTGATGTGTTACAAATATGAGTACCACATCCCGTATCATATACCCAGGAATTATGCTTACGAGGAAAAGAAAATAATTTAATCATAAAAATACCTGAAGTGCTCGCGACATTCCCAACCTTCTTATTTTTTTTCTGACGCAACTCATCAAGGAACAGTGGACAGTTCCGCTTCCAATGTCCAGATGTGTTGCAGTGGTGACAAGCAGCCAAATCCTTCTGGAGATTCTCCTTCTTCTTGGGAGGATTCTGCTTCTTAGGCATTGGTTGGTGGGTCACAACTTGTTTGCCCTTTCCTTTGCCTTTACCCTTCTTGTTCACTTGTTGCGGTTTGTTGGGCTTAGTAATCCTACCACCTTGTATTGCTAGTACCTAGGGTATAGGTGCCTTCTTGGGTAATTCTTTCTCGAAATCAATGAGCATTGCATGTAACTCAGTGACTTTCTTCCACGTGCAATGCATATTAAAGTTTTGCACAAAACTACCAAACAAATCCTGATTAAGGGATCGATTGATAAGGTCGACAGATACATCCTCAGAATAACCATAGCCGAGTCGCTCCAGTTGATCCAAGTAAATTTTGATTTCAAGGACATGAGCACTTACGAATTTACCCACATCCTGCTTACAGTTGTGTAGAGAATCAAGCGGATCATATAACTCCACAGTAGTTGGTTTCTCAAACATACTTATGAGTTCATTGAGCATGTCCATGGGACCAAAGTTCTCAAATTGATTTTGCAATTGAGAGTTCATCCCTGCAAGCATGAGACAAGCCACATCATTGTACTTATCATATTCAACATAATACACCTCATGGTCTGCAGTAGGTGCAGTACCAACATGAGCAGCAGGAAGAGGCTTACTAATATATTCAAGTCTTTTGGCCATAAGCAGGACAATCCTCAATGAACGAAACCAATCATTGAAATTATCGCCAGTCAACTTTTCTCGATCAAGCATTTGCTTGAAAGCAGAACTCATGTTGTTCATATTAGTTTTTTCAAGTAGAGCCATTTCTATAAAAAAAATTCAAAAGTTAGTACTTTCGATAATATAACCTTTTAAGAAAATTAAATACCCATGGTAAATAAAAAATATAACCATTTAACTTTCACTAAAAACTAGAATCCAAAATTGACATAGTTTCATCACGTCAATTGATCTGCTAGTAATGAAAGTATTCGACAAGGTACGAGTCAAACCTCAATTGCCAATATACAAATTGCAATTCCTAGAAAATTATAGGATTTTACATATTTGCCAACTCTAGTTGCAATGTAAGCATGTTTTATCCCAATCTTATGCCTTGAGCAACTAGTTCTCACTATCAACTCAATTAAGTTATCCAACTTAAGAAACTGCAAATACTTCCACGCCCGTTCTCACGACAAGTGGAGATTTACCCCTTTGATTACAATATAGCCACATCTCACGGTGACTAAATTGCAACCTCGGGTGTTCCCGTTTCATTGGATGGCATATAACTAAAATTTAAAGGGTTAGAATTTTGATTTTGGTGACAAATCAAACATGTACAAAGATGTCATGCATTCATTTTTGTATCATAGGTTTCAATAAAAGAAACTTTTACTGATTAGATATCTTAACTAAGCCGTAGGTAGCTCCATTATGACGCACAAAGAAGCAGAGAAGCGGGTCAGCGCGAAGTGTATTAAAAACCAACAACTTTGATCTATCTCTGTAGATCTATATTCCAAGCATGTATGTTGCTTCTCCTAAATCCTTCATAGAAAAACACTTACAAAGATAGGACTTAACCTCATTTAAACTTGGTATATGTTTTCCCAGGATTAATATGTCATCGGCATATAGGATAAGGAAAGTAACATTACTCCCACTAGCTTTATGGTATACACATGGCTCAACAAGATTTTGAGTAAATCCAAACTTTTTGATATCTTTATTAAATCTCTTATTCCATTGCCTTGATGCCTGCTTCAATCTATAAATAGATCTTTGAAGCTTGCATACACGTTCAGGAAATTATGGATTCACAAACCCTTCAGGCTGCGCCATATAGATTTCTTCATCTATGTGACCATTTAAGAATGCAGTTTTGATATCCATTTGCCAAATCTCATAATCATAGTATGCTGAAATGGCTATGAGAATCCTAATAGCTCTAATATCTGCTACAGGAGAAAAAGTCTCCTCGTAGTCAATCCCGTACGTTTGAGTAAAGCCTTTAGCTACCAGACGAGCCTTATAGGTGTGTACAACGTCATCCATGTCAGTATTTCTCTTATAGATCTACTTACTTCCAATGAATTTAGCGTTAGGAGTTAGGTCAACCTCTATCCAGACTTCACTTTCTTTCATGGATTTCATTTCCCAATTCATTGCAACTTGTCATTTGTCCTTTTTAGGGATCGCCATGGCGACTTTATAGTTAGCGGGTTCGTTAAGATCCCCAACATATTTTCTCAACTTCTACGTTAAGACATAGACGTTGGTGCACGTATAGTCACCTGAGACCTACGAATGGGAATAACATCAGGTTGAGGTCCCAGACTTTCAGTTTCCACTTGAAGATGGCTATGTTTTCAGAAGGTGATGTATCTTCATTCCTCTTCCAGATCATAATCTCTCCCACTGAATTCTTGAGATATGAGACTCCTTTCAAGGAAATCTCCATACCTAGCCACAATGACCTCTTTTTCAGGTAGGAAGTAAAAGTAGTAACCCATCGTTTCCTTTGGGTATCCTACGAAGATACACTTAAAAGATCTTGGTTGGAGCTTATCTGGTGAGTCACGTTTAACATACGCCTCACAACCCCAGACCTTTAAGTAAGAAAAGTTGGGAGCTTTTTCCGTCCATATTTCATATGGAGTCTTATCAACCTTCTTTGTTGGAACCATATTCAAAATGCGAACACTAGTTTCAAGGGCATAATCCTAAAAGGATAAGGGAATAGTTGTAAGATTAAACATTGATCGCATCATATCTAGCAATGTACGATTTCTCCTTTCAAAAACACCATTTTGCTGTGGAGTATAAGGAGATGTGAGTTGCTAGACAATACCACACTCAGCTAAATAATCTTTAAACTCTTGTCTTAGATATTCACCACCTCTATCGGATATAAGAGCCTTAATCTTCTTTTCGAGTTGTAATTCTACTTCATTTTTAAAAACCTTGAATGTTTCAAATACTTCATGTTTATGTTTAAGTAAATAAACATAACATAGAAATTGAAATCATCCATAAAGGTTAAGTATTGCAACTCACTTGAAACATGTATAAGTAGTCCGCGACATCGGTATGTATTAAATCAATTAGATGCGACCCATTCCACTTGATGTGAAAAAGGTTTCCTTGTCATCTTCCCATATATGCAAGATTGCATTTATCAAATGATTCCTCATTAATATTTTGCAAAAGCCCATCATGTTGCAGCTTTTTCATGCGTTTTTTGCCAATATGTGCAAGACGACAGTGCCAAAGATAAGTAGAATCTAAGTCTGACTTAATTCTCTTATTGCTAATGCTATATACAGAACTATTTCTATTGGAACCATGATTCTCCATGTCATTTTTAAATACACCATTTGCAGGAATTGCATTAAATTAAAAAACATTATTTAAAGAAACTGAGATTCCATTGCTAGTAAATGTGTGAACAAAACCAATATCTAATAACAAAATGAAATGACACCTCTAATAATAAAAGGTGCATAATGACAATTATTCCAAACTAGTACTGAACCCGAAGGTAAAACTAAATTGAATGTCCATATGGCTTCAACAGTTGCACGTATGCCATTCCATACGTACAAGTATCTTTCTCCATAGGCCAGCTTCCTTGCTCCTCTAAGCCCTTGTGATGTGTTACAAATATGAGTACCACATCCCGTATCATATACCAGGAATATTCTGAGGAAAAGAAAATAATTTAATCATAAAATGACGAAGTGCTCGCGACATTCCCAACCTGCTTATTTTTACGGACGCCAACTCATCAAGGAGCGATTGGACAGTTCAGCTTCAATGTCCGGATGTGTGCAGTGGTGACAAGCGACCAAATCATACGGAGATTCTCCTTCTGGCAGGAGGATTACGCTTCTTAAACATGGTTGGTGGGTGCAACTTGTTGCCCTTTCCTTTGCCTTTACCCTTCTTGTTCACTTGTTGCGGTTTGTTGGGCTTAGTAATCCTACCACCTTGTATTGCTAGTACCTGGGGTATAGGTGCCTTCTTGGGTAATTCTTTCGAAATCAATGAGCATTGCATGTAACTCGGTGACTTTCTTCCGTGCAATGCATATTAAAGTTTTGCACAAAACTACCAAACAAATCCTGATTAAGGGATCGATTGATAAGGATAGATACATCACCGAGATAACCATAGCCAAAGCTCCGGTTGATCCAAGTAAATTTTGATTTCAAGGACATGAGCACTTACGAATTTACCCGCATCCTGCTTACAGTTGTGTAGAGAATCAAGCGGATCATATAACTCCACAGTAGTTGGTTTCTCAAACATACTTATGAGTTCATTGAGCATGTCCATGGGACCAAAGTTCTCAAATTGATTTTGCAATTGAGAGTTCATCCCTGCAAGCATGAGACAAGCCACATCATTGTACTTATCATATTCAACATAATACACCTCATGGTCTGCAGTAGGTGCAGTACCAACATGAGCAGCAGGAAGAGGCTTACTAATATATTCAAGTCTTTTGGCCATAAGCAGGACAATCCTCAATGAACGAAACCAATCATTGAAATTATAGCCCGATCCAACTTTTCTCGATCAAGCATTTGCTTGAAAGAGAACTCATGTTGTTCATATTTTTTTTTCAAGTAGAGCCATTTCTATAAAAAAAATTCAAAAGTTAGTACTTTCGATAATATAACCTTTTAAAAAATATACCCATGGTAAATAAAAAATATAACCATTTAACTTTCACTAAAAACTAGAATCCAAAATTGACATAGTTTCATCACGTCAATTGATGCGCTAGTAATGAAAGTATTGACAAAGTGCAGTCAAACCTCAATTGCCAATATACAAATTGTAATTCCTAGAAAATTATAGGATTTTACATATTTGCCAACTCTAGTTGCAATGTAAGCATGTTTTATCCCAATCTTATGCCTTGAGCAACTAGTTCTCACTATCAACTCAATTAAGTTATCCAACTTAAGAAACTGCAAATACTTCCACGCCCGTTCTCACGACAAGTGGAGATTTACCCCTTTGATTACAATATAGCATCACTCGCGGTGACTAAATTGCAACCTCGGGTGTTCCCGTTTCATTGGATGGCATATAACTAAAATTTAAAGGGTTAGAATTTTGATTTTGGTGACAAATCAAACATGTACAAAGATGTCATGCATTCATTTTTGTATCATAGGTTTCAATAAAAGAAACTTTCTTGATTAGATATCTTAACTAAGCCGTAGGTAGCTCCATTATGAGAAACAAAGAAGGCGGAAGGGTCGGTGAAGTGTATTAAAACTTTCTTATTTGGTCACAATTTAATCGTACCATCCTTATACCTCTCACGGTTTGTCAATAAAGGGTGAACAACTATTTAGTGCAGGTCACACATCAATAAATAAAGTTTAAGATTTAATGCTTAAAACAAATCAAATTTCCTGATTATTAAGTCCGGTTTATTTTCTATTCATAAAATTCCCCTAGTGCTTACTATCATCTAAAACAACATATATAAACAAAAAGTAATTAATAAAAATAAACAACTTAAATAATGTACACATAACTTAACAATTAATATGTGTAAACAAATAGCCACATGCTAGCTTATTTCATAAAACTCTATTAATAATGTCAATATCTGGGACAATCGTTAATATGTTATCGTCTTCTAATTAATATATAAGCATCAATTTACTCAATAATAAATAATTCAGCGCCATTTACTTTATTATCACGTCAAACAACATATAATCAAGTCAAAGGATAGCAACATACGCATAACAATTAATGACATATAACAAATATCCATTTATAATCAAATAAAAAATTACATGCAATACTAGGGTTTCTACAAGTTTATCAAAACTTTAAACCTAATTAATAAAATAAAGGGTATTCGACCCATAAAAAAAACATTAGGGTTTACAAATTAAAAACCTTAGAAACCATAAACATGTAATAATTAATTAAAGATTTAATTTTTATGTGTTTCGGTAATTAATTACACAGTGTTAACGGCTCATTATGCCACTGTTGGAGTTTATGAATCATAACAATTAAATAAAACAAGTAAACATCATCAAAGCATGCAGTGAAAGTAAAGATCAAATACTTGCAATTAGTTAACCGAATATAAAAGTATATGCTTGACCTTTTGCGATTTCTAGCAAAACAAGGAGTTGATAAACAAGAACCAATAAACCCTAGAATTTAGGGTTTAATAAAATCAGCTATACCAAAGTCGAATGGGAAAAAATTCACAAACAATGATGTGTTTGTTCTTCGTTCTTGTACACACGTATTACTAACGATTCAATGAGAAAAGCTAGGTTCTTGATCACAAACAAACCAAACACTTTTGTTTTGAACTAAGTTAATCAACCCTAATGGGTATTAGGGTGTAACCGATCGGTTTAGCACAAAAGAGAGGAGAGGAGAAGAGAAATTAGGTTTGCAAGGATTCAAGATTAGTTTAAAATGAATACAAGGGGTTTGTATTTATACTATAACAATCTTGGAGTCCAAGTTAGGGTAGGATTGCCCTACTCCCTTTGATCGACCGGTTATAGCAATCCAAAGGATTTCTAGAACCTTCTCGATCATTAATTTCATCTCTAGTCCTTTAACTTGATATTTAACGACCGTTAACTATACCCCGTTAAATACCAACTCTCGTTAAGTGTTTATTTATATTGTGAATTAACAATTAACCATAACGTTTTATATTAATTATCAAAACATTGAATCTTATACGTAAAATGTGCAATTCCAAAGTCTCGTGTTCGAATCCGGTCATACACATATTAATTTATATCCACGAAACTAACATATATAACCTTCTCCATGGCAACCATCACCTTCTTTTATATCCTCTCCAAATCTCTCATATAGTGTACATAATCGCTTCCGCTTCCTTGAACATGAGGAAAAATGCGATCACTTACCTCAAAGCCATTAAATTCATACCAATGATCCGGCTCACTGTCACCTTCATCTGCATATTTTGGATGTTATTTGCATACAACATAGTCAGTTGGGTCATGATGATCAAATTAGCCATCATTACGATAAACACAATCCGTAATGATCATGCTAGACTCTTTATTATCTCCTTGTTGTTGTCCACCTATTGCCTAGGTTTCTTGTACTTAGGCAGTGTTTCACAACTAGCTTGTGTCATCTCTACTCTAGAACCCTTTTACGGAATCGAAGCAATGATTAAAGGGACGCGTCTAGTGAAAGGGAATACTGGAGCTGCATTGTTGATGTCGTTTTTGTTTAACGTGCAGTTCTTTGTGCTAGGGTCTTATTATTTGCATTTTGACTTGCTTGACAAAGTACACATGATGCTTGTGTCGCGGGATTTGATTGGAGTGATCATTTTGGTTCTGCCAGTGATTGGGTTCTTGCTTATTATGGCGATCGTCCAAACAAAACTCTATCTCGCATGCAAAGCACATCATGGAGAAAACATTGATCTGGAAATCAATTAAGACATTCACTACCAAATTTCAAAGTTTATTAGTCTAGTACGGATTATATGATATGATGAAGCTATGGTTGTCTACTTGTGTGTTTCATACTTTCATGCATGTCGTTATGAATAAAAAATCGTTGCTTGTTTTGTACTAGCCTTTTTATGATATATCAAATAGTTCCTGTAATTATCATGAACTCTTATTAAAACTAGTCAAAGTGTAGTAAATCCTTAAGAACTTTCGAAATCGTCTATGTTAAATAAGATATTTATCATTGTTAGTATTAATTATGAGTTATTTAATAACCAAGCTTAGAGCATCAACTATGTTAAACATTTATAAGGTTTATAGTTTTATTATGACATTAATTAACAAATATTGAACCTATCTTCACTATGTATAAACCTAATAAAGTTTTATAAAAATTATACAAAATTCAAATGCACTAAATTATAAAGAGGTTTAATATTCTAGACCTATTCATCATAAACTTATTTATAAAATTATTTTCACTATGGTTTACAAGTTCTTAGACATATTCACATTATATAAACCTTTTAATAAACTAATATAGTAGATGCATTACATGATAGATAGCTTTATTTATTGCTTTCATTTACTAGTTGAACTCTTTATGTCAAGTTTTGTAGTCTTTCACAATTTACCGAAAACTTTCATAAACCAAAATACGGTATAGTGGATTCAACATGATAAGATTTTGCTAAAAGGAACACATAATGAAAACGATTGATAGCATTTGATAAATAAGTTTAGTACCTCGAACACTCTTTTTTTTTTTTTGAAAGTCAATACTTTTTTATATAAATTTGAACTAAAAAGATGCTAGGTAATAACAATGATCTCAACCGATAATATGACACAACTACAACGACCCTTAAAAACAGCACAAATTATAAACACAACTACAACGTTCGCCAACAACTACAATGGCCCTCTAAAACTCAAGCAACCCTCAACAATTACAATGACCCTCAAATTTCAGCTACCATAAATTAAACACAACTACAACGAACCTCGACAACCCTAACCAAACTAACATCGGCCCTAAACAGTACAACGATACTAGAACTCTAGGGTCGATGAAAAGGTCGTTTATATGAGTACCTCATATCCAGCCGTTTGTTTTCTTTAGTTTTCTAATACGTCGATTCTTATTAGCGGTTTTTAGCCATTTTATATATGTGTATTATCTTTGGCATTATTTGGTCAAGTTGCATGTTGCGTCTTGAGCTCAAAATGTAATACAAAGTACAAAATAAATTTTGTACACTATAAAAAAACAAGTTGAATTCTTCACATTTTAAAGGCCAATTGGCCACAGTTAAAAATGTGTAAAATTATTGATTAAACAAATTTTCATGTGTGGTAATAATGGGTGTGACAATTTTTTTCGCATTATATAAGTGTGGAGATATAATCAATTTCTATAGTTAAAGTGTGAAAAATTTTTTGAATGTCCACACCTAAAAGTGTGTGAAAATTGCAAAAATGTTTATAATAAAAAGTGTGAAAACATTTGCTACACATATAAGTGTAGCTTTAGTGTAATTGTACACACTTATATACGTTGATTAATTTTTAAAATATTTGTGACAAATATTAGTGTAGCAAAATTATTATCCATATAAACAAATGTTCACATTTAAGCATACCGTAGCAAAATAAATGTGGAGAATAGAGATATTTTTTGTAGCGGTATATTTTTAGTTTAATGATATTTTTTATGTTCACTATGAGAAAATAAATTGATAAAGTGAGTACAAAAATAAATGGTCCATGAGTCCGTCCATGTTAAGTAAACTTATTGCTAAAAATAGAAACCCTATTATTGGATTCCACCGTCACCGTCTATATGGCAAGCTGTCATAAAAGGTACTCCTACTTTTATTGCCTAGATGGTAAACCAAATGCACAGAGCCACAAACGTTTTTACATGTATTTGAACAAGAGTAGTAAATAAAATAATGCTAGACGGTAAAATATGGTCGTGAGTAAAAGCTGTTCTTATGAGTTGTTTGATTATTTATCCATCGTTGTGTAGTCATATCTTCCGCGGTCCATCCACACAAAAATAGTACTTTGTGCATTTACATTTATTTATAATATCATTCGGCTGACAGATTTTTAAAATATATATCACCTAACATAATTAAAAAAACCCAACCCCACCTCTCATATTATGCGCCATGCTATTAAGCACAATTTGTGCATTAAATATTACTAGAATACTTAAAATACCTTAAACCATGTTCTTGGTCATGCTTGGTTCTAAGTCAAAAGCGAAAGCGATATTGTTAAATGATAAAGTTTAAAAATGCATACTAAAATACAATATTCAAAACTCATTATTAAATGAAGAGTCATAGAGAATCAACATAATGCCTTTTACAATATTTTTAATAAACTTACGTAAAACTAAAAACTTTGTTTTATAAAAGTCGGACGATTTTTTCAAAGCAAATGATGCAAAGGTGCTAAGTGCTAAGTGCTAAGTGCTAATTATATTTAGGGAAAATTGGTTAAATAGACCGCGCGCCCTGATGCATATCACTTTCTAGACCAATTTTATTTTAATTTGAAAAAAAAACCCAAGGAACCGTTGTCATTGGGCAACTCAACCACATTGCGACAAGTGTCGGTATGTGTAGGTATTGTTTTTGGGCAGCAAAGTCGTGAACAACCGTATAATTTTAAAAAGGGTTCTATCGTCATTTTACGTTAGACAAAAAGTACACATTTGAATAGTAAAAGTACAGTATCCATTAATTAAGAGAGTTGAAAATAAAGAAATCGACGACGTAAGCATCTATAGTTATTCGGTATTCTCGGTTTTGCTTCTCAGTACTATTTTCACAAATCAAACCTTCTTCTTCATTGGCCCCACTTTCTTCCTTGTAGCGTCGGTTATGTCACCATCTTTAAAGGTACAGTTTTGATTGCAAAACCACATTCGATTCATCAAGTTTTAAAAAAATGTTCTCAAATATGAGTACGTAAATATTCTTCGTTGTTTATTACATATGATTATTTCCATATGGTTACGTGTTTATAATAAATCGTTTTTGTTATTCGATGAATACCTATGTTAGATTGGTGTTAATTCCATTTTATAATCCATTGCTCTTTTTATATGTTAATTCCAATGGTTTACGTGTTATAATAAATCGTTTTTGTTATTCGATGAAGACCCTTTACCCAAAAATACAACTTTACTTGCAGGTTCACCAATGTTTAGAGTCTTAGCAATATGTCTAGGTGCAAGGATAGGGTGAGATTGCTTTTGGTTGACCAATTGTATGGCAATCTCATTGTCGACTTTTTGGTTTTGGTGTTGGTGTTATTGATGTGGTTATAATTGTAGCAATGGTTGCCTATCTGGTGGAAAGCGTCACAAGTGGCGATACTTGTGTAATAATAGCGGCGATGGTTACTCAATACTAGCGATGGATGCAGCAATCTTTGGAAGTGGTTGCTGCACCCACTTCATTCTCCTTTTCTTCAAGCTGCGACCTTTAAAGAATCATCTTGACTCTTGAGGTTTGGAAATTTTATGTTTCCTAGTGAATAATATCAATAACTAATGGAATTTTGAGTTTAGTATTGCAATTAAGTATAGTTAGAGTATATTAAGCATGTGAAGAATATCGAGATTGGCTATTATTTTCATTATTTATGTTTTCACAAATGATATCATAAAATCATAACATAAAATTTGATGCAATAATCTAGTACCTTGTTAATTAGATAAATACTTATTACCTTATATACCTAATCAGGTCAAAATAGCACATTCTTAAACATATACAAAACACATTCATAATCCTAAAATCATCGGCCTCGGTACCTTCTTTGAGTCATTGATAAGATTTTTGGCATTCAACAAATCTCTTGATACTTAGCTTTGACAACGACATTATGATCTTTCAAATTCTTAAAGCTGGTTTGCATCTCTTCATACTTGCCCGACATCAGCATTATAATCTTTGTAAATCTTAAAATCAGTATCGCCTCTTCACCGCGTTGCTTCCAAATTAGCATTATCATCTTGGATCCTCTTGAAGCGGCGGCTTTCATATCTTCATACACTACATTCATACTCGGAAGTTGTTCAATCATTCTCTTCCTCTTATCAATCAACTCTTGTTTCTCTCTAAAATTTCCTTCTATTGGGAAAGTCTTTCCGGCTCACAACAATTACCATTCTCTTGAAACGGTCTATCATGTCTTTAAATAAATAATCGTGCAAATTATTACAATTCGGAGTGCATGTACCATCTTGACACAAAGAACCGCGCCATTTAAGTAAATGATTGTGATGATTGATAATCTAATTGATCTAAATGTCAATTTACTAAAATATCCATAGAAGTGAAAGGTAAATTTCACAAATGAAAAGGTGTTTTTAGTTTGTGTGTAGGCAATATTATTATTTATTGACAATTTGAATTGGTGTATAGTGTGAATAATCCAAACTAGCTGTAATAATTGGTGTTTGCAAATGAGTTTTTGTGGTCACAAAAGTTAAATTATCATTGGCCTCTGCATTTTTTCTTTTTGACTTTTTTGTGAACTCTAGGTCTCTACCATTTGCCTATTTTGTTTTACTTTTCACTTTCTTCTTGGTAAGGATGTCGATTGCTTTTTGGGAAATGGTTTTGTATTTTTAAATCAAATTAATAATCTTCAACTATCAACATCCACACATTCCTCGAGCATTACCAAGACTTGATGCAATGAACACAATTAAATGGTTGAGGTAAAAGCTTTTTGCAAAACCAACTACTCAATGCAAAAGCATTTGCATATTTAATGTTGGGTGAAAAATGAAATTTTATAAATACAAGCTTTTTGACAATAGCTTCAAACACTTGAAGTCTTTACTAGTGTTTTATAAAAGTCTTCTTCAAAGTTATTGCCACAATGGAACTAGTCATTTGAATATCTTATTAGAATAGTTAAAAAGTCTTTCACCAAGTTGCCATTCGCGATGCTTACACTTTCATCGAAGAATCGAATAAAAAATCGTTGTCCTTTTCTTTTTTTATAAACAAATCTAGGTTTCTTGTACTCCCAGGTGTGTACTTTGTTACCTTATTAGTTCATATATTTATAGAGTACATGAATATAAATAAATATGCACTTTATATTTTATATTCTATTATTAAATATTTATTTAATTAAAAGTTATTGAAATTGTTATTAGGGTTTATGTTTTATAGGACATGGCGGAAACCAAAGAAGTCATATTTAAAGTGCACCACAACAGGAAATTTGAATTTCACCACTCCAGCTATGTAGCGGTCTCCTTCTTGATATCGGTGTTTTAGCTCCACAAAGGGTTGCATTTACTAGGGTGCTTGATCATGTTTTGAATGATTGGAGGGAAATGGGCTTTATTTTATCTTTGCACCAAATAATGCACTAGAAGATGGTTTAACATTGTTGCACAGAACAATGGCGTTAAACGAATGTATGACCTTCTTGATGAGAATGGATCCATGGGCGTCTACATTGTGCACGAGCTCTGACTTTGTCGCAATTTTATTTCAAAAACATGGTATGGCGAGGAAGAGCCGGCATGCGGTGCGGTAGTGCAACACCTTTCAAAGAAGGAAGTTAACAAAGCGTGTTTCTATCCACAGCGAAGAGGGTTGAGATCATAAAAAAAGGGCTAGTGCACAAGGAATGGATCCACACAGTATGAATGTTTGTTCTTGTAGAAAATAATTATGAGTTTATCTTTGCCAACCATGCGATAGTGCTTCTATGCCAAACTTATCTTTCATTGGAGTTTATCTTGTTAAGTGTATCCTTTATGATCATATGGTTAAAATTATGGTTGCCCGTCGTACAACTAGTATTGCCCAATGATGCCATTTAGTTGCCCGGTGCAAATTGGAAGGTGGAAATTGGCTATAACTTTATAATTGATTGTCGAGAATTTTAGGTGTGTAGATACTAGATAGCGATACTTGATTGCGTTTGCTCATTAGAATAGCACAATTGGGGATAAATAAGCCCAAAAATACTAACAGCAATGCAACAAGAGTTAAAGCAGGTTGTTTTGAAAGTACAAATTAATTTTGATTAAATTGGGGATAAAAACCACAACATGGTAGCGTTTTTGGAAAACCAAAGGAGGCTACATGGTTTTGTCAAGCGTGCTTAAGCAACATTTTCAAAACCAACAGAGATGATGCGAGACATAGCAAACTTTCGGTACAAAAAGGATGATAATAAACGATAAATTCAAGCGTTTTGTAATTACGAATAAGTCTTATCAAATACCAAAATGAGAGAAAAATCGCAAAGTAAATATTCGCGTTCCTTCCTAGAAATTTTATGACAAATCCAGCGAGGAAAAATAGATGCCGGGAGCCTAGGCGCGTGCCTACCCACAAAACGTAAATGGAAATTATTATACGCGTGGAAGAAACAGTAAAATCCTGCGCTTTAAATAAAGGAAAGCACATAAAAACAACCATTCCTCCACCAACAGAAAACAACAAAGAGAAGTTGAAGATGTTAACCCGTTGCCCAAAACAAGTCGGTTCCAAAGCCCATAAATAGCCTAAACCTTTACCCCCAAAACAAAAACATAAGCGAGAAGCGATTTAACACAACCCTGAAACATGTTCTTAAATGACTACTAAAACAATTGTGTCCTCATTGATTGCAACCCGGCCGAAGCAGAATTAATGCGTCTACTAATCTGACGAGCTTGCGGCCATTGGGATTAATTTTAGAGCAAACCACATAAATAATTAAGTAAAAATATCACATTCTATCGTGTAGGGGATGATTGGTGTATTTTGTGGCGGTTTTCTCTCCTCACTCTAATTCAAACCTATCACGTCAGCGTGTGGATGTATTTTTCTGAATCATCCGTGGTTCTACCATTGCTCTAAAATAAAAGCTGCGCGGATTGGAAAAGAAACCCCACTAAAAGCTCTTCGATTACAGCGCATAGAGGCAGTTACCGCGAAACCGGTTGAGAAGCCTATCGAACTTCTGAGGAATCCCATATGAAAATCGGCGCAGGAGAACAAGCGGCGTGAAATCCTTCAAAATGATAGAAAACAGAAGGAATCCACAATCCCAATTAAGTCGCTAATGGTTTTTCTTTGCTAGTATCATTGTGTCGGTTTAATATGTAACATTCTAGAATTTCTTGGGAAGGATGTTTTGTATTAGATAAGTATGCTAAGTATAATTATCTTGTATATTGTAAAGGACTCCTTAGATTATAAAAGGAGGTCAGGGCTAGGATTTGATATAACTTTTCGGCATATTTAGAGTCGATACACTTCAAGGTTGTAACCGCTAATACTATTCACGATGTTAGTGTATTAATATTATATCCGGTGTTTTATAGACCATAAGCTATTGTAAAAGCGTCAACATCTTCACTTTCACGTAAGCACATAGCGCTTGAGGTTATTAGATGTGTAGAGTGAGTTGATTATTTTGAGGTTTATGCGACTTTTCTAAACGTCAAAAAATGGTAGAATGCTTTTATGCTTGGTTGCCAAATTACAACTGCTAGTTAACAAATACTCACGCTAGTAAACTAAATAGGTTGTATACTTACAGCTGCTAGTATTATCTGCTGGCGCTAGTTATTATAACATTTGCTAGTGATAGAAGTTGCCCTACGTTCAGCAGTTAGTTGCCAAATTGATATTTGGAAACAGCGCTGGTTAGCGATGAAATAAAATGGATAATGGCATGAGAGGAAATACTAAATACGTTGACATACAGCGTTTCATCTGGACCCTTTGCTCTGATTTAACAAAGGCGTTTTTGGAAAAACAAGGCTACAACTCACAACATGGTTGCGTTTTGGAAAAACAAAGGAGGCTACATGGTTTGAACAAATTCTCAATTATATGCATATTTTTAATCGCAACCAGCACTACGGTTTAACAAACCCTTTGCTAGTGTCGCTCAAACCACCGCTAGTGTCGGCGCTAAATATCAACTTTGTTTGATTTTCAAATGACTAGTTGAAGTTCAAATTTTAAAAGTGAAATTTAAAGCGGCGATATCAATTATATGCATATGTTAATACCCAACCAGCACTTTCACGGTTTAACAAACCCTTTGCTAGTGTTGCTCGAACCAAAGCTAATGGCGGCCAAATATCAACTTTGTTTACGTTTTCCAAATGACTAGTTGAAGTTCAAATTTAAAGTGAAATTTAAAGCGGCGGATATGAATGATTTACTTAGGTTTGACAAGCGTGCTTAAGCAACATTTTCAAAACCAACAGGGATGTATAGACATAGCAAACTTTTAACAAAAAGGATAATAAGCCGAATAAATTCAAGCGATTACGTAATTGCGGATAAGTCTTATCAAAAATACCAAAAAGGAGAAAATGCGCAAGTAAATATTCGTTCCTTCCCTAGAAATTTTATGACAAATCTAGCGGGTAAAATAGATGCCGAGGGCCTAGTAGGTGCCTACCCACAAAGCGGTAAATGGAAATTAATGATACGTCGCAAAGAGCGGTAAAATCCTCGCTATAAAGCGAGGTAAATAAATTAGCTGCATAAAAAAACAACCATTCATCCACCAACAAAACCCCCAAAGAGAAGTTCAAGATGTTAACAACCCGTTGCCGCATACCGTCGGTTCCAAAAAGCCCATACATAGCCTAAACCTTTACCCCGAAAACAAAAACATAATCGCCAAAAGCAGTTGATCGCGGCTGAAACA
Source organism: Chrysanthemum makinoi (assembly GCA_910596185.1). Classification (NCBI taxonomy): domain Eukaryota; kingdom Viridiplantae; phylum Streptophyta; class Magnoliopsida; order Asterales; family Asteraceae; genus Chrysanthemum; species Chrysanthemum makinoi. The sequence continues at coordinate 83,386,636 of OU343216.1, forward strand.
TGTTCTTAATGACTACTAAAACAATTTGTAGTTTCTAAAAGCGATAAAATGATAATCTCGCGACCATTCACAACATTCCTTCAACAAACCCGTGTCCTTTGAGGTTTGTGGAAGCTTGGCGACCATATGGCATACCAAGGTTAAGCGTTTAATACGATTAGACTCTGATTAGCCATTTGGGATGTTCAAGTTCAGAATTTGTTCTTTCTTAACCTCGCCTTCCGGCGGAAGAAGGATGTATATCATGGGTATTGGGTTCGAAGGAGTGTTAGAATGTGCAAAGAGGCAAACAACAACGGTGAAATTTAAGGTCTCGGTCTCTGTTGGTTGCGGCCGGCCCCGAGGAAGCAAGTGTACGTCTACTTAATCTTGGCATGTCGGGTTGGATAGAGTAGGTTAAAGGTAAAAATAACGAGGAAAGCGGACAGGGATAAATTTTAGAGCAAACCACATAAATAATTCGTAAAATAAATCCCATGCTATCGTGTAGGGGATGATACACATATTTAACAACATATCTACCTATGTAACTATCTTAAACATTCACAATTGATTTTCAACTAGATTTATAGTTATCCCAAACACTCCTTTAAAATCAAATTTCTTCGTAAATTTTCTATAAGCCACACTTATACAATACTTACTAGTTCTTTCAACAAACTTTTATTTTATTTTCAAGAAAACCTTGAAGTTTGTATACAAAGTTACATTTAACACAAGATTTCTAAAGTATAACAAACAAAGCATTTTTTCATATTATTTTCGATTCAATAGTAATTTGATACATGGATGCGTACTCATTTTAAAACCATTTGTTTTGAAAATAAGAGCCCTACGTGGCTCTGATACCAATTGTGGAAGCGTAGGGGGGTGAATACGTTACTGTTTAAAGCGTTTAGATCTTTAGTATCAAATCGCTTATGAAGCTTGTTATAATATGAAAGTTCCAATTATTGTTTGTGACCAATGTAAAGCATAGTAAACCATGTTGTCACACAAGCATTAACATCAAACCACATCACAAGCAATAGTATAGTGCAACTATAAAAGTAAAGAGATAAAGAAAGGAAAGTGCAAACCGAACACTATGATTTATAGTGGTTGGTCATGGATCTTTTCGCCTACTCCACTCCCAAGTACCCAACTCGAGAGTTACTTCACTAAATCAACAAGCTCCCTTCTCAGAGAAGAAAACCTTACAATGCGTTAAACACACTTTTTAGTACAAAGCTAAATACCGGTTCTAGTTCGAGGTAGAACCAACCTAACGTCGCCTATACAATATTTCCGACACTAAGCTAGATGTTGAGTTCTTTTACAAAGGGTACAACCACTCCCAATATGTTTTATGGCCCAACATAACAAACCTTGTGTTTTATGGCACAAACACATAAACCATCTAATCTAGTTTGGTGAAAGTGTTGTGATGATGCAATGATGTTCTACACTAATGATCCATGACACAAATGTCTAATGGATATGAATAACTACTTCTAAATGATCTTCCATTGATAGGAAGCCTTCATGATGAAGATCACAAGTTCCCTAAACTTGTTGTGATAGATCTTCAACTTGTGGTGAGTGGGGATGGCTAGATCTCCAAGCTTTCCTTGGTTGATCAATGTAGAGTATGCTTACAACAAAGATGAATGTTAGAAGCATTATGATCATGATCATTAGGGTGTTTAATGTATGTTACTACATTGTTAATGATTGATCTAAATGTATGCAAGAAGGTGGAGAAGATGTGTTTTCAAGTGGTGAAGAAATGGGAAAACAATGTGCTTCTATTTATAGCAAAAATGGACGAGGGCGTCCAGGACCAAGGAACCCTTTAAAGGGTTCCCCTATACAAGGGTTAAAGTGGGTGCACGACAAAAATCTAAAATCTTTCTTCAAATCTTTCCAAGATATTACCCAATCTTACTAAGATCACATTTGATATATTGAGTATCAATCTAACCAAAATATTCAAGTGATCTTCCAAGGATTTCAAAGATGATGCATGACATGATGTAACATGTATTTCCATTTTAGATTAAAAGGTTTATCAAGGTAAACTTGTAAAATGTATTATGTAACTAGTTAATAAAATGTCTAGTTACCTTTTGAAATACTTGTGAATGCAAAATGTAAAATGAGGTTCGAAATAGAATGGTTAACCTATTAAAATACTTAGTGACTCTAAATGTATTTTAAACATTCTAAATTATTTGTTAATGGGTTTGATCATAATGCCACATAACAAACATGTACGAACCTGTGTTGTAACATACGAGGACTTGAGACATCGCGAGGTGTTGAATGTATGTTGAGACAAAGTGTGATTACAAGTAACTTGTACATTTTACGTTATGTATTACAAGTTACATGTTTGTCATCAATCAAAACAAACAAGACTGTATAGATTAAATATCGTAATATTTGCACTAACAATCTCCCCCTTTTTGATGATGACAAAGATATGTAAACGTAATAGAAAGTAAAATGTAAAAGTTTACTTGTATCCTTACTACCTTTACATTACCTTCTCGTTTACACTCTTCTCCCCTTTTGTCGAAACAAAAAGGGCGTGTCCTTGGAGTTTAACTTCATTTCTCCCCAAAAGGCGAGCTTGCATCATCCTAGTGAAGTTAAATCGTCCACTTCAATCCGTTCCTTGTTTGGTAGCGGATCCATGGATCAAATAAAGAGGCTTAACCTACATCAAGGTTAGTTTTATGCAACAAAAATTATGAGAAATATATGAAAAGAAAAAGGCATAGCAATGTTAGCCTATTTTCTCCACTTTTTATCGAAACACAAATGCTTGTTGAAAAGTGAGAATGATGCTAAATGCGTGCATGCTCCCCTTGACGGTTGCTCCCCCTTGTTTGAGGCGTCGAGGTATGATTAAAACCTACAAAACAAATATTAGTGCAAAACTATATTAGTCATTGGACGAGTAAGTGATATACAACAAAGTGTGTATAAGATGCATTCATTAATTCTTGACGGAAGCTCCCCTTGCTCTAGGGCGTCAAGATGAACCTTCAAAATAAATATTAATATAATAGAAGCTTTGTATTTAGACAAATATGTCATATACAACCAAGTGTATAGACGATGCAATATGAGTGCTTAAAGGATATTGCCCCTTGTACGAGGGTGTCAAGAAGCACCTAAAATAAGAAAAAATAATTGATGTAGACTTCATCCTTAGATGAGTAAGTTATATACAATCGAGTGTATATGATGATAAACCTACAATGAAAAACATTAGTGCAATATATTTCATCTTTTCACAAAGAAAAATAAGATGTATATATGTGATAAATGATATAATCAAAGATCTCATGAAGTGTAGTCTCCTAATTACAATCATAAGAAAAGTGAGAATATAATATGATAAAACCTACAAAATAGTTCCTAGAAAGAAGATATTAAGTCTCCCACCGGGTGTGCCACTAGTGGTGCTAGTGTTGGTGTCGGTTTACTAGTAGGATTCATGTGGTGATGGTAGATGACTCGAGATTTACAAAAGTAAGTTTTCGCTAATCCATGGTGGTGATGATTTAGTGAAAGTGGTGATGGAAGGTGGTGGTGATTAGGTAGGAAGCTATTAAGGAGTTAGAAACTCGTATGTATAGCAAATATAAAAATATGGACTCATGCAATCCTTTCGTCATGTCAAGTGACCAAAGCTAAGAGGAAAAAAAATATGAATGGACATTGCATTTCAATGATGCATAAGGGTTATGATTTGAATGATTTATTGATGCTAACAACCTATTGTTTTGAGCAAGTTCTCATATGCTTCAACCCAAGAGTAATCAATAATGCGTTCTATCTAAGAATATTATAATGAAGATACCAAAAAATATAAAAGTGATAATATGAAGATAAATTGCTCATTGATTGACACAATTATAAAAACCTATTCTAGGTGACAATGGGAAAGGTAGTATTAGCATGGTTTTGACCGACATGGATGATTATCACTTTGAAAAGAAGTGAAGACAATATGAAAATACTAATAATAATAATGAGTACCTATATGAGGATGACATCATATAAGTGAGAGTTGGATGGACCAGCGTGTTGGGAATGTGTTTTGATTAATATATCGTTTGCGACAATGACATGCATGATATATGTGGAAAAGGATAAGATCCTATGATGGTGTTCTAGATAGTGAAGTTGTAAGGTGCTAGGTCAAGGAAAATCCTATATATTGTGGAGATGAAGAAGTTTGTAAAACACATGATGCGTTTTTCACTTGATGAGGTATTGGTGCAAACTTGTGATAAAGAGTTAAAAGGTTGAACTAGTTGTGGTTTCGTGAACCGGTTTTAGCTAAGTGGTGTTTAACTGTGTGTTGGTATTTTAGAGTCTAAGAGACATAAATTTGACAAAAGACAATTATGTGAATGGATTTCTCTCCCCCTTAATGGGTGGACATCCAACATAATGTGTAATGTATCAAATAAGGAATGACAACAAAGTGTTTAGGAGGTTATTTGGGTTAACGAAAGAGATGAGCTTAGTGATGTTTTTTGGATGATGGTTAGCATACAATGAACTTCATCCTTAAAGTCACGTACCTCTTCTCGATTAATACGAGATGATCGTATGATGAGGCATGTGGTTTCCTAATAGGAAGTGATGAGGATTAGAGTATTGTTATAACTAAATAATGATGGAGATGATTTTTGGAAAGCGGAAGCAAAATGAGATTTGGAAAGAGGTTGGTTGAAAGACAAAAATGCAAAGCCAACCCTCTAGAACTTAATTCTATATGCTTTTAAACTATATGCAAGTGTAGGGGTCCCATAAAGCATAGTACTAATTTACGTAGCAATAAAGGGATTATGCAAAATGAGCATATAAAAGTTAGAACCAAGTGAGATAACAAATAATTTGTTATCAACCTACAAAACAAATTTGTTAGTGACAAAAGATGTTAACATGATAGAAATCAAATGATAACATATTATATAAGCAAAAACAACACATTGCACTTAGTAGACAAGAAATCACCATACAAGATAGCATCAAGACAATCATATTATGCAAGAATACAACTTTATTCAAGACATTTCATTTTGAGATTTTTTAGTCGTTAGACTTAGACGCTTAAGCATACTTGGCTTATATACAAACAATCTATGTGATTAATTTGTAAGATAAAAAGGCTTCTAAAAGTTTGTCATACCAAAAGCACTTTGACATATTATATGTGCACATGTAGCAATCAAATAGTGTGACAAAAAGAAACAAGATGAAAGATTCATGCAAGCCATGTTTAAGACATAACAATTTGGAGTATGTATCATTTGGATCGATATAACACATAGATATAATGAATGCCAACTAATAGCTTTCAAACACAAATATATCATATCAAAATTATCACATATCAAAATGACATATTATGAGTTCATAAGTAACATGTTAATCATGCTAAAATTAATTCAAAAGTAAGTATCATGCAAATAAAGTTTAGGTTTAAGCGTTTAGTAGCATGAAACAAGAATACAAGCATTATAAAGATAAAACCGTACAAAGGTTTACACATTTGACTTGTTATCAAACACTAAGATAATGTAAGTATCAAACAGGAACATGTAATCAACACATGTAAGTGCAATGCAAAAAGAAAAGTCATATATACTACTTGTTTGATTAGTATTCCTAAGGCGAGGCAAACTATTAATGTTTTAACACTTACTTTAGGCAAGTATAGGAATACAGATTTTTCAAGTTGGAGAACTATTACTAGCGGTGCTCAATTAAGGCTAAACACGACCATTTTTACGGGTGATTCCACATACCCAACTTCTCTCCGGGAAGCAATTCAACCGTTAGGTCAAATTGAGTTTCTAGTGCAATAGGTTCTCCAATAGTCATTCTCATGTTAGAAAGATGGGAACTCCTACCTTTGCCTATTAAAGTGCATAAAAGATGATAGTTTACCAATACTTGGCTTAATGTGACACAACTAATATGCAATATAACTAAGGTGATGAAGATGTCATGTTATACACATGAATTTTAACAATGGTGTGTTTGATAAACAATGTGTTTGAATCTTGTGTTTAGAATCTAAAGTTGTTCAAATTACACAGCTAATTGTATGATCTAATGGATGACATCTTTTATGTTGAGTTGAAGTGTATACTTTAAATGTGAATTGATCATCTAAGACTAGAGAATGGAATATGTTAAACTAAGAATGTTCTTAAGAGAGCTCTTTGGAATTTATTTAACAAGAATCTAAATAAGGTTACCAACTTCAATAGATTTCATGTGTATGTTCTAGAGATGTGTAGTTTTAACCTTGGATGTGCTTTTCGGTTTGAGCAAGGTTAGGTTATGATGTACGCTTGAAAGGAAATGGATACAAATAGTATCTTTCAACAAATGAGATTATCCCATGGGATAAAGTTATCATGCTTATGAAAATAAGTATGACAAGATGAATTGGATATGCTAGTTCATAGAACTTGTAGATGTTTGTTTCAAGATCATTTTGCCAATGAGGTGTAATCTCTTGTAACACAACTATTTATGTCGCAAGAATGATGCATAGGATATACAATATCCTTTTAACAAGATGAAAACTTAACGCATGATTTCTTAGTCATAATGTTCTTCAAAACATCATGTTTTCCTAAATGAAGATATGAAGCCAAAGTGTTTGG
>OU343216.1:83393418-83453173 GCA_910596185.1 Chrysanthemum makinoi
GTCCCAATCGTCCCAAAACTGTACACAAATGATATGACTCGACTTAGCAACTTATGCAAGCAACTAGATAATTGAACTAAGGGTTTATTATGATAACAATAATGCACTAAAAGTGAGTGCATATAAGGTAGGCTAAGACAATTTGGGTGTACATTTGGGTGTGGATTGTAAACAATGCTCTTCATTGATATTCCGGAAAACCGAAACATCACGAGAACCGCGAAAAAGATAGGCTCTGAGGGTTTAACTAGGGTATCGTGTACTAAAGATGAGTACAACGCAAATGTGTGGGGGAATTACTCAACCGATGTGAAAGAAATAATTATAATACGGGTATCAAACAAGGGTTATCCTAATGCCTCTTATCATTTAGTTATTCCTAACTACACAAGTGTAGTCTCACTAGCGATCTCAGAATGCATCATAAAACAAGTTCTAGAATCTATTATACTACTGGTACCCACTCGAAGCATTAAAGTGGAATGCTTTAATTCCTACAAATCTAAGGTCGGTCCTCACATTTTGGGTGGAATTTAAGTGTTAAAGGGTTTTGTGCTAGTCATATAACTTCCTATCCATGAGACGCTTTATTAAGACTAATGGCCCACTCCTACATGTCATGAAAAATTTTAAATTTGGTGCCAAAATTACCCTAACCGATATTTCTCATGGTTTATTACACAAATGAAATTGGACAAGGCAAATAGTCAATGATAAGCATAGTTTCAAAGTTCCCGTTTTATTTTCCCTCCCTACACTTAAACTGAACATTGTCCCCAATGTTCCCCGAAAGTATCAAAGTTATGATAATGGAAAGTAATTAAAAACGAAAGAAACTAGTACTCCCCTGATTAGCTCGGTATGATCCGTGTCAAGTAGTGGTTAAATTCTTCTCCAAGAAGAATGTTTGCGTGAAAAGCTCCTTCCAATCTTATGTATCTTCTTCTTGATAAATAAAACCTGCACACTTGAAGAAAACAAACGAAACCTTCACTTAAAATCAGCGGTAACAATATATATATATGGCTCTACTAAACTAGGATATAATGCTTGTAGAATGGATGTTTACAGATTTTCTGGAAAATTAAGACCTGAAAATTCTAAAAATTTATAAGTAGCTCAGAAACGAGAAAAGTAGTAAGCGGTTTCTACTCCTCCCAAGCCGTTAGGGGTTTGCGACCCTGACGCCATCAGGTTATCCTGAGAAAGCCGGTCTGCGATTTTCGGAAAAATTGGAAAATTTATATCTTTAGAATCTGGAAAAATTTCCTACAAAACATTCATTATGATTCGATACAAGCATTTGACTCGAACAAACACACATGTATATCTTTTAAATAATAGTAATTCTCATGTTCACGTTCTTTTTTTAAAACGTGTGTAATCCTCCCTACACTTATCCCTTTTGTAAAATACCTTTATATGTAATTAAGACGAGGTTAAAGACAAAATAAAGCATTTTCACAAATTCAAACATGAGAACATACAATAATGAAAAGATATATGACATACAAATAAAAATGAAAAACAAATACACATGGGTTGCCTCCCAAGAAGCGCTTGTTTTTGTTCGAGTCACGAGCTTGACTCTACCCTTATTTAATGGATAAAGGGGAAGTTTTTCCTACACTTAAGCTTAAGTGCGGGTGATAGTAGCGATACACACCCTTAGGGTGGAAATTTGCTACGTGAGGAGAGTGTGATGGGTGATTTATATGCTCAAAGGAGTGTGCTCCATTCATTATAACCTTACCTAATTCTATTGGTGTAGCGGGTGAATCAAATCTCTCTCTTAAAAATGGATCATCTTCTATCAACTTCAAAAGATTCTTAGTTAAGGATCCATCTTGACCTAATAAACCCAGTTTAAACCCATAATGTTTCTTGTTATCAACCATGAATGGGTGATATAAGTGTGTAAGGTCATGGGTTACTCCTATATTAGCTTCCACTCTACATGGCCTAGAGTCTACCACCTTGATCAAGCAACTACCCGGACTATTTATTTTGATGGGTGGATTGGAGCCTAATTCAATTCCAAGATTCCCATCTAAAGACGGAAAATTGGGTAAGGTTTTTGGTTGAGGCTCCGGTTCATCAAAATTAGGAACTTCCCTAGGACTAAGAGAGTGGTCATGACAACAAGCATCTAAACCTACATTCTCTAGTGGCGTTTGATCCAAAGGTTCTATATCAATCGGGGTTCCTATAGTCTCTTCTAATTCTTTTGGGTAAGTTATAGGCGATGTGTGTTCCTCAAGTGATGGTAGGGCTTGTGGGCTTGGAGTTTCCACCTCATTCTCCATTACATCTAGATCTTCTAAATGTTCATCATGTGTTTTAGTATGATCTAACCAAAATACACTCCTAAGTATCTGTGGAAAACTAGAAGGGGGTTGAATAGTTTTACCAATTAAAACTCGTTTTAAACTATTTGGATTGATTTATGTCAATTTATTTGGATGCATGTTGGATGTTGATAAACAAACATATAGAGGTATAAATATGTAATAAAAAGATAAAGAGTAAGAAGCAAAAAACCACAACGCGAATATTTATAGTGGTTCGGCTATAACGACACCTTCCTTGCCCTACTCCACTCCCCGAGTCACCTACTCGAGAGTTCATAATCACTACACAACACCGACTCCTTATGGTGGAGAAACCTTCACAACGTTGCCTACACTTTATCTGGTACAAGGCTAGATACCGGGGCCTTTTCACCAAGGAGAACCAATCCTATCACAACGTCGCCTACCCTTTATCGGGTACTAGGCTAGATACCGAGTTCCATTACAATGGAGGAACTACTACCCAACACTACACCAATCACCTAACCCCAAAGGAGATCTACTCCTTATAATATCAACAAGGATAAAAATATCCTTTGACCCAATACTAATCTATCTTGTACATCGAATCACACCATATCGAATGTACACCTTAGGTACCTTTTACTAATGCCTTTGACTAGATCTTCAAGACATCCTTCACTAATGTCTTGTGACTTGACTTCTAGGCACCCTTCACTAATGCCTACAATATGGACGATCGACACCCTTCACTAATGTCTTCGTGTTAGGATTTGGAAAATCCAGTAGTTAAAGTGTCGGTCACCTCAAGTATATGTAATCGTTAGAAAGCTCGTAGTCGTAGATATTTGATGTTAAGTAGTATTTAGTTTAGTAACACCGTGGAGGACGGACGGATCTTTACCCACTGTATGCCTGATCCACAGCCCGTCAGGTAGCGTTTTATTGTAAGACTATAAATACTCTCTACCTCCCAAGGTAGAGAGTTGGAGCTCATAATAAGATTTTTCTTTCTCTCACTAAAGTTTCCAACTCTCTTCCATTTCTCTCTCTAGAACTTTCTCTCTCTAAACACATTGTACGCCTCATATTGTGTTTGGTTATGTGCTTGTGAAATCCAATATGTTACAAATGGTATCAAGAGCCATGGTTTGATCACTCATCTTTCATGCTTTTTGTTTTGGTGGATTTCATAAGGTTTTTGGGGTATTAAGTGTTTAGGTAAGCTTGAATCATTTGGACAAATTCTAGTGTTAAAGTTTGTATTTTGCTTGTACTTTTGTGTTTAGGATCATCATATGTGTTTATGTTTTGTATTGGAAGGCTTAAATCATTGTGGTTTGGTTGTTTTTGATTGATAAAGTGGTTATTTTTGAACTTTGTACTATGCGAGTTGAGTCTCGGATTTGAGTTTCTTCAAAGCGAGTTGCTTTGTTCTTGAAATGCGAGTTGATATATTCGACTTGGCTATTTAGCGAGTTAAGTTTTTAAGCGACTTGGTGGTAAAGAAAGTTGTGTCTGTTTGCGACTTTGCTATTAAACGAGTTGATTCCTAAAGCGACTTGTTTCATTAAGCGAGTTGATTGTGTTGTGAGTTGATACTAAAGCGGGTTGGCTATTTAGCGACTTGTTTCATTAAGCGAGTTGATTGTGTTGCGATTTGATACTATATGCGACTTGGCTATTAAGCGAGTTGACCCCTTAAGCGACTTGTTTCTTTAAGCGAGTTGATTATTTAGCGAGTTGATAGTTAAGCGAGTTGAGTATTTAGCCACTTGTCTATTGAGACTTGTTACTTCTTCATGCTACATTCTTACGGTTGTTCTTTTGGTTTAGTAAAATCCCATGAAAGAATCAATTTCCCGGTTTAATCAAAGAATAGTAAAATCCGTAGAACTTGTAATCATGGCAAACATCGTTCCTACTATTGTTTCTTCAGAGGCGAGGACGTCCAAGCAGCGGGATCGAGATACTGTCCACCTATGCTTGGCGATGATTATGACTCATGGGCTCAACGAATCCAGATTGTACTGCTTGTTTGGGAAAAGCGGAGTCAACATTCTCAAGTCAATCGATGAAGAACCTTGTCAGGTTGAGACTACAAGAGACTTAATTGATACTGATTGCAGAGATGGAACTATGATATATGGATTAGACAGACCAAAGATGTATGATGAACTCAATGATAAGGAGAAAAAGAGATTCGATCTTGATATTAGGGCTTCTAACATCATACTTCAAGGTCTTCCAAAAGATATCTACAAGCTTATCAATCACAACAACGAAGCCAAGGCAGTGTGGGATAATGTCAAGATGCTTCTTTCCGGTTCTGAATTAACTATGGAAGACAGAGAATCACAACTCTATGATGAATTTGAGCACTTCAAGATGAAACCAGATGAGAGTATCTATGAGTATTACGTAAGATTCCACAAGCTTGTTAATGACATGAGGAACATCAGAATGACTATGCCAAACATTCAGCTGAACTCAAGGTTTGTGAACAACATGAATTCCAAATGGAACAAGTTTGTCACCTCTGTGAAGCTAACCAAAGGATTGAAGAATACAAACTATGAGCAACTTTATGCCTTCCTTCTTCAGAATGAGAGACATGCCATGTTTGAAAAGAGGATTCTTGAACAATTCAAAACAAATCCGGAGAAACAAGTTCATCAAATGATTCCATTGCCTTTTACACCAATGTTGGGATTACCACCAAAGCCTCACAAGTTATACCCATGGGTAATGGTAATCACAAACTCATTCTCGATCCAATGTTCAAACAAGCCGATGTCGTGCCGTGGGAAACTTCATTAATCAACTGGCTTTCATGATTAGTCAAAACATGAACTCTCTCCCACACACCAACAACAACCTCGAACGACATCAAATCCACACAATCAAGCCACCGTCAGAGATGGGAAGGTTATGGTGCGCCCGTTTAAGAAAGGCGTCTGAACAAGGAAGAGGTGGAGTCGATAGAGGATACGTGGCAAATCAAAATAGGGGAAGGAATGGTAATCAGGGACAAGCAAAGCCCATCAAGTGTTACAAGCTGTGGTGGTAGGGACATGTTGCAAGGAATCGCACATCGCCAAAAGCGCCCTCGAATGCCGAGTACTTCAGGGGATAAGATGTTGCTTGTGCAAGCTCGGGATAATGGTGCACTTTGGATGAAGAGGATTTGTTGTTTCTTCTGAGGAAATGCTAAGACATATGATGCAGATGTGGATGAGCGACCAATTGGAGATAGGCTACAATCATCGAATGCCTTTCAAGTAGCCTGATTGTGATGCATACGACTCGACATTGATGATGAACCCTCGATACAAACCATTTTCATGGCTAGCATTTCTCCAATGGTCTCTCCAAAAGTCTCTTCATCACCACAAGCTGGTCCATCCAAAGACAAACTCATTTCTGAGGTATTAAAACTATAACGATGATGCTGTGCAAAAATGCATGACAAAGTACAATCAACTGAAACTATTGAGTCAAATATTGAAAATATGGGTAATATCAATATTGTCCCATATGATCAATATGTGAAACAAAGTGAAAGTGAGATTGTACCAAGTGATGCATCTTCTACAAATCAATGATGACTATCTTTTGATGAATACGGTGCATGTGCCCCGATAATTACATTATCTCTCGAACTCAATGCCTATAAAGAATGTGTTGCTATTTATGAACAACGAGCTAAGTTTGAATTAACCACACTGTGAAGCGAAAGGGATATGGATGACCAAATGCGCACATTATTAGAAAAAGTAATTTTAGAGAAGAAGTGTTAAAAAAGAGTTAAACTCCTTACAAGAAAAGCTTTCTAAAACTGCTAAGCAAAAACAGGAACTTCAAGAAAATGTTAAAATGCTTAAGCAAGAATTCACAGCTAAGGAATCAAAACTTTTGAATGATTTTTCCAATCTAAAAACTTTGAAAAAAGCTTGAAAATAAGTTGTATGCGTACAAGGGAATACCATTCAGATTTGCCACAATGATCACTAAGCATGAGTTTTGAGTGATAAGCATAGTACTCCCCTTGTTAAGGAACCAAATCCAGAGGTCATTAAAAAGGCTAGAACTGCTCATAAGGTAATTTATGATGGTAATGAAATCCTTAAACCTAGACGAAACTAGTTGCTTTGAGTGCACTGAGGAAGATAAGAAATCGATGAGGTCACTAGGAGAAAATGAATAAAAACTCAACAACCTATATGTAAAGAGAAAAACATAACGATAAAACCCCATGATTACACCAAGGAAAATTGGATCTCCTTAACATGTTTAAGCCTCAAACTCAATTAACCCTGAACATTTTTGGAAGAAAGATATGGAAAAGCAAAAAGCAGAGAATCTTGTTATAACAAACCCTCCCCTTAGGAAAACGCCTTCAGCAACTGTGTATCCTCCAAATACACCAATGCATTTAGTTCCTAGAACTATTGCCACTAAAAGCAAGACGTTAATAAGTCAATATGTTATCTTTCAATTATTTGTTGATTTTGAGAAAATGTGTAAGAAAAGGATCACACCCACTGGGATAACTGAAGGGGAAAGGGGTTTTGAGCAAACTAAAGAATGTTATTTAACTGAGGTCATGCCTTTCTTTAAACAACGAAAAGATCAATTTGAGAGTCTTAAAAAGGGGATGGATTTAGATATTAAAGAAATGGAAAAGGAATTTGATGCAATGATAGTTGAGGTTAGTGACTATGAGCGAGCATTAAAATATAATGAGTTTGAGAGGAAGAACTTGCATACATTGAATGAGACTCTTATTTCTGAATGTATTACTCAAGAAGTGTTTTACATCTGAAATTGTTCCATTAATGCTTCTCAATTTCATGAATTATCATTTCTACAAAGTCTCCCATGATAATGTCATTGAGCTTGAAAAGATTAATTCGAAACTTAATGAGAAAATTGATCAGGGTGATCACGATAATTTGGTAAAGCATCTTTCTAAACTAGAAGTTGAACATTTTTATTTGCAATTAAAATATCAACATCTGAAAGAAAATGTTAAAACCTCAAATATCAAGACGTGATGAATAGATTCGAGCTCATTGTAACACGATCAGAAGTTGAAAGCCCAAATCTCTCAATTAAAGGGTGAAAAGAACATTGTGACTGGATCCCAAATGCCTCCTCTTTTAGATTCTCAGCACTCTCAAACTTTTCATCTTCAAAACTTAGTTAATGCTTTACAAAAGGAAAATGAGAGTTTTCTTGAAGAAAATGAAAAGGTTAAACATCATTTCATTGAGTTATTTGAGTCAATAAAAGACACTAACAAAAATAATGAAAAAATAACTTCGTTGCAAAAGGAAATTGAGAATCTAAAGAGTCGGGTAATAGGGAAAATGCCAATGACCAATGGGGAGAATGGTGCTTCAAAGGTGCATGTCGTTAATAAATATGCTTTGCATGAAATATGTTCCTCATCATCTTAGGAATAACAAACTTGCTATTCAAACATATTTCTCATACCTTAAGGACAACCTAGAATGTCTCCGTGAGATTGTAGAAGAGGATAAGTTAGAAAAACCACATGATAATGCAATTGGCCATGCATGCTTATATGCCAAATGATCTCAAGAACTTCTAGAATGCTTAATTACTATATGCCCTAAATCCCTAGGTGAGCAAGTCAATCCCTTGATACCCTGTTCTATGCCTAGTGCCAAGTATGCAAGTCATTCAATGCCCAATGTTACAAATGTGAACTTTAGTATGCGTTCAAATAGCTCACATCCTTGCACATCTAGATCAAGAATGCAAAAAGTAGATCAACCAACTAATGTTCCCATAAGTCCCTCTGGGAGTAACCGGTGACATTAAAGCAAGATGGTCAAAGCCTCCAGGCAATACCAAGCAAGATAGGACCTCGCAAGCTAAGAATGTGCATTGGAAGAGAGTAGAAGACCAACCTAGGAACTTTAAGTTTGAGTTGAATAAAACAAATCGTGTTGATTCTAGTATTAGCCATAGAAGCGTCTTGTAATTAATTGAATTACGATACTATTTGCAAACCATGTAATGATGTCTGTTTGAATTCTGTTGCTAATCATGAATGTGGTATGAATGATTTGTCTAATGCTATCAAATGCCTAGTTAAAACTGTTAATGTTAAAAATCAAGCTAAGAGGGCTAAAAGGCAAAAGCGAAAGAAAGTTAGAAAACAGTGGAAACCCACAGGGAAGAACATTTAGGAAGACAGGTTATCAATGGATACCTTTTGGCCATAAGGTCAATCAGTTCTGCCCTCAATCTGCTAAGACAATGCCCACTAGAAAATGGATGCCTCCTGGTAGAACTATTCCTTTAAGAAGTGAACATACTTTGAATAGGTCAAATCTGAGACACCGGCCGCATCTATTCCTAATGATTCCATTGCTTTTAGTTATGATATGGGTGTTTCTATTTCTGATGTGGGTGTTCCAATCACTGTTACTAACCAAGTGGAACCCATTCTTGCATGGGGATCCCAATTATCGAGTTATCCATTCTTATGCGTGTTCAACCGCTGATCGTTCAAATCGATTACGTGGTACTTGGACTCAGCCGTTCCAAGCATATGGCTGAGGACCGGTCGCGACTCATGAACTTCGTGAGTAAATTCATCGGGTATTAGATTCGGACGACCATTTTGGAGCAATTATGGGTTATGGTGATTATGTAGTTGGCAAAAGTGTAATCTCCAGGGTATATTATGTGGAAGGTCTTGGTCATAATTTGTTCTCTGTTGGTCAATTTTGTGATTCTGATCTAGAGGTGGCCTTTAGAAAACATACTTGCTTCGTTAGACAACTTGATGGTGTGGAATTATTAAGAGGTACTCGAGGTTCTAACCTATACACCATCTCTATCGAAGACATGATGAAGTATTCTCCAATCTGCTTGCTGTCAAAGGCTTCTAAAACAAATTCATGGTTATGGCATCGTCGTCTCAATCACTTGAACCCGGCACCATTAATAAACTTTCGGAGAAAGGATCTTGTCAGAAGCTTACCCAGATTAAAATATGAAAAAGATCATCTTTGTTCAGCTTGCCAATTTGGTAAAAGCACGAAATATGCCCACAAACCAAAACCCACAAATTCAGTAATGGAAGTTCTTCATACCCTTCATATGGATCTGTGCGGACCAATGAGAGTGCAAACGACAAATGGGAAGAAATACATTCTAGTATTTGTTGATGACTACTCTCGATTTACTTATGTAAAATTTTTGAGGAAAAAGGATGAAACTCCAGATTTCATCATCAATCTAATCAAATAGCTTCAGGTTCGACTCAATAATACAGTCAGAATTGTTCGAACAGACAATGGCACAGAGTTTTTTAACAAAGACTTAATTCGGTTTTATGAAAGTGTTGGAATCAGTCATCAAAGAAGTGTTCCACGAACTCCTCAACAGAATGGTGTAGTTGAAAGATGAAATCGAACTCTTGTGGAAGCGCTTAAGAACAATGCTAATTTATTCAAAGGTTCCAATGTTTCTATGGGCAAGCCATTGCCATGCTTGCTACACCCAAAATCGTTCCCTTATACACACCTCTCATGGAAAACTCCATATGAACTTGTTCATAAACGAAAACCTGATCTCTCCTACCTTCGTGTATTTGGTGCTTTGTGCTATCCAACGAATGACGGTCAAGATTTAGGTAAATTAAGAGCAAAGGCGGATATTGGAGTTTTTGTTGGTTATGCACTAAACAAGAAGGGTTACCGAATCTACAACAAGAGAACTCGAAATATCATGAAAACAATTCACGTTACGTTCGATGAGCTGACCGGTCAAATGGCTCTGGACAATCGGTTACGGACCCGCACTTCAAAACAGTCCCATTGGTTCATCACTTGTACCAAACTCATTTCCAACAACTCCATATGTACCTCCTTCAGAAGATGATTTAAAGAAATTGTTTGATCCAATGTTTGATGAAGACTATGAACCAAATGCTGATGAAATGTCAATTCCATCAACGGAGGCTGCGCGTCTATCAACATGTGAATGAAGTCAACCCTTCATCTTAATATCATTAAGTCAAGAAGGGCTGCTGTGATCACTCTGTCTCATCAACAAATCATCAGTCATCAAATGTACATCATGGAATTGTTTTAGGCATCAATGATGAAGTTAATCCCTTTGCTACTCCCGAAGATGCTCCATTTGAAAACATATTTGCTCCTGAATCATCCTCAGAACCATCTTTATCAGGAGACATCGACTCTGCTACTTCAGTTCCACAACAACAACCACATGAACACCTTAGAAAATGGACTCATGATCACCCATTAGATAACATCATTGGAAACCCCTCTCGTCCAGTATCCACACGGAAACAACTTGCAACCGATGCCTTATGGTGCTTCTTCAACTCCGTACTCTCTAACGTCGAACCAAAAGACATTAAAACCGCCATGAATGAAGACTGCTGGTTCAATGCCATGCAAGAAGAAATTCACGAGTTTGATCGACTTGATGTATGGGAATTAGTACCGCTCCGTTGTGCTATGATCATTACACTAAAATGGATCTTCAAAGTGAAACTTGATGAGCATGGTGATGTGTTGAAAATTAAGGCTAGGTTAGTGGCTAAAGGATATCATCAAGAGGAGGGTATTGACTTTGAAGAATCATTTGCTCCTGTTGCTCAAATATCGAAGCTATCGAGAATATTCTTGGCTAATCTTGCCAAGTAAGAACATGGTAGTCTATCAAATGGATGTAAAGACGGCATTTCTTAGGAGATCTTAAAAGTCGATATCGTAGACCAACCTAAAGGCTTTGTGAATCCAGAGCATCCTAATCACGTCTATCATTTGAAGAAGGATCTTTACGGTTTAAAGCAAGCTCCAAGGGCATGGTATGATACTCTATCAAAGTTTCTTCTATTCACTTGATTCAGCAAAGGAGCAGTTGATCCAACATTATTCACCAGGAAGTCAGGCAAACATTTAATTCACGTTCAAATTTATGTTGATGATATTATCTTTGCCTGACGTGACCCCAATGAATGTGATCATTTTCAAATGAAATGGGTTCCAAATTTCAAATGTCAATGATGGGACAAATGTCATTTTTCTTTGGATTACAAATTTCAAAAAGTCCCGGAGGCATTTTTATAAATCAATCTAAATATGCAAATGAGATTTTAAAGAAATTTGGATTTGATTCTAGTGACCTGTTGACACTCCCATGATAGAACATACTAAAAGCGGATGAGGACCACTCGGGGATCATGGTAGATCAAACAAAATATCATAGTATGATTGGATCCACGATGTACCTCACAGACTAGCGGACGACATCTTGTTATTTGTGTGCATGTGTGCTAGAGATCAAGCTAAGCCTACTAAAAAGCACCTTGAAGCGGTTAAACGGGTCTTTCAGTATCTCCAAGGAACCATCAATATGGGACTTTGGTGCCCGAAGGACACCGGTATGTCACTAACAGCCTATGCAGATGTTGATCATGCAGGATGTCAAGATACTCGTCGTAGTACGTCAGGAGGTGCTAAGTTTTTGGGTGATAAGCTTGTGAGCTGGTCTTCAAAGAAGAAAATGAGTACTTCTATTTCCTCTACAGAGGCTGAATACATAGCCATGTCATCTTGTTGTGCTCAAATCCTATGGATGAGATCCCAATAATCTGACTATGGCTTTGAATTCAACAAAATCCCTTTGTACTGTGATGATTGATTCAACAACGTTCAACACTCAAGAGCATATTTAGATTGACTATGGCTGAATACATAGCCATGTAATAAAAGTGCTATTGCTCTCTCATGCAACAACGTTCAACACTCAAGAGCAAAGCACATCGACATTCGACAACATTTCATCAGGGAACAAGTGGAAAACAGTGTGGTAGAACTCTATTTTGTGAAGTCAGAATACCAGTTAGCAGACATCTTCACCAAAGCTCTTCCAAGAGAACGTTTTGAGTTTATTCTTCCTCAACTTGGCTTGAAAAGCCTTGATATGTGCTTAAACACATACCTTTTCATTATCAAAACTGACCCAAAATAACCGAGAAAGAGCCGTTTATTGTTAACATTTGCGTGTTTCTTGAGTTTTTGCATGTGCAGGTAACGGATATTGTAAAATGGATAAAAAGAAGACAAATGGACAAAAACGAGCACGAGAATGGAAGGAGCACGAAGTTACGGGATCAATGATAATTTTATTTGGAGCATCGAGGAAAGAAAAGAAAAATTTAAAGACCAAACAAAGCCCGAACGAAGACTACAATTAATTAAGATGCTTAAAAAGAAAGGAAAATGGAGCAGCAGAAAAAGGAGGCTAAAGGAAAATTAAATGCAATATTTAACACAAAAAAGACTCTTGGTCTAGTGGGTGGAGACATGTTTATCAAGCAAGAGGTCTTGGGTTCAAACCCCACTAATGGCAAAATTGTTGATATATTTTTAATATCACATATGATCAAGCTCAAATTTTGATATCATCCACTGCTGTCCATGCAAGCCCAATCCCGTGGCCCAGTCCAACCCAGCTGCGACCCATCTTCCAAGCCCACGATGAAGTCCAAGCCATAGATGCTGTCTACGCTCCTCAGGCCCAATTCAAGCCCAGCGAACCAATGAAGTCCAAGCCAATGAAATGCAATTGAAATTTGCTACTAGTTTTATTATTTTAACTTGTTGGCCAAGTTTTATTAGGGGATTTTTGTACCAAGTTCTAATAGTCTAGGGGCCATTATGAAAAATTATTAGGGGCCAAAGTGTAACTTGAGGGTTTATAAAAACCCACCTCCTCACCTCATTTTTATCATCTCTTTTATTTATTTTTGTACCCAAACTCTTGTAATTTTTATGCTTATTTAGTTTTATAAAAGTTTTATTTATTTCTTGCAAGTTAGTTCATCTTATTTATTATCTTTGCATCTTTTTTATTTTCTCATCTCTTAATCTTTTTTATTTCCTTTTATTTTTATAAAACTTTTTATAAAAATATGCCATGAAGAGTTGAGTTATAGTAAGATTGTGTGAGTGTATTTTATCATCTCCAGTGCACGATCAACATATCATACTTATATTTTTATAAAAGTTTAGTTTTTTTTTTTTTGCTTATTTTATTAAAGTTCACGTTTTATTGTTTTATTTAGCTTAAAATAGTAAAAGTCTCTAAAAATCTTGTCTTTTTACAAAAAATCTAAAATATATTTTATTTTTGTCATAAAATTTTTGTATTTTTCTGAGTTGTTTAGTATTTTTTAAAAATCAAAAGCTGTTTCTGTTCTTTTTCTTTTAAAAAACTGTTTGAATTTCTTTTAAAAAATAGGAAAAACGTCAAAAAAATATTTTTATATTTTCTGGTAGCTTTGCATAGTTTTCTTAAGATAGTGTGAATTTTTCATATTTTTTGAACTAGTTTACTATTTATTTTGATTTATTTGCTATTTTAAACATTAAAATCGAAAAAATACTTATTTAATTCCGAAAATTCTAAAACTTTTTCTGTGAGTTTCTATCACTTTATTAGGTTTCTAAAAAATATTTGGAATTTTCGGAGTTCATTTGATATTTTTCCTTGATTTATTTCCTTTCCTAAAAAAAAAAAAAAATCGAAATTATTTTCTTCTTTTTTTAATTAGTTTTTTTTTTATTTTGAAAAAAAAAAGTTAAGTTTTTTTAAGTTCACTATTTTATTTTAAATTTCCTATTTGTTTAGTTATTTAATACTTTCTTCTCTTTTCTTGCTTAAAAAAATCTTATATTTTAAATCTTTGACCTTAATACCCAAATTAGTTTTTTGTGGAAACATATCTCCTTGAGAGAGTTTGGTGGTTAAGATTTGATTTATTAAGATTAGTTTATCTTTTATTTTAGCTTTTATTATAAAAATTTTATATTTATATATTTGTGCTAACCCTTAAAGTTTTGATTTTGTTTGTGTAATCCGATCCTACCTCATAAGGCATGGAGCTTACGGGTCTTATAAGCTTAAAAATCATTAAAGTTTACAAATTTAATAACTTTTATTAAGTTATTTAGTTAATAAAGCTCAAACTTTATTTAACTAATTAGCATAATTAAAGTTAATAAGGAAATAAACTTTAATAATTTATTTAGTTTATAAGATTGGGTGGTATTTCTCTAGTAAAAATCACCGGGTTCTATTCTCTTACCTTTTTTTAGCTTAGATTCTTAGTTTACCGTTCACGTTTAATTATTAGTATGATGCTTGTTAAGTCTTTTTAGTATCATTCTCTTAGCTTAGCATTCATTGTCACTAGTTGTAGTTTGTTATTTAAATTTTAGTTTAAACTTTAATTAGTTAAATTAGTTTAAAAAAAAAAAAAAAAAATTTAAGTCAAAAAAAAAAATTATATATTCCGCCTTTTTCTTAAATTATCTTTTATCATTTAGAGTGTAGGAAAAATAAATTTGCATTCCTAAAGTTAAATTTGCAAAATTTGGTTTTAAATCGCGTTTTTAAAATTCCCGTAGTTACGTTTTTAGAATAAAATTGCATTTAGGATATATTTAGGTAGCTTTCCTTAGTTTACTTGCTTAGTTTGATTTAAGTGTTATTTACGTGCTTTAATTTCCTTTCCGTTATTTAATTTGAATCTAGAGTAATTAAAATCAACAATCAAAACATCGAGCATTTTA
Organism: Chrysanthemum makinoi; assembly: GCA_910596185.1. Taxonomy (NCBI): domain Eukaryota; kingdom Viridiplantae; phylum Streptophyta; class Magnoliopsida; order Asterales; family Asteraceae; genus Chrysanthemum; species Chrysanthemum makinoi. The sequence continues at coordinate 83,408,384 of OU343216.1, forward strand.
ATAACAAACCAATACGACGCGTTGCCCATTCACACCTCTATGGGAAAGCGACTCGGATTTCCTAATCCTATCACTATCACTCCGGATTTGATTCACTATTCTTTTTCCTAAAGGGATTTTAAATCATTCCTTGTGTTTATTTTTGATATCGATATTGTGGTTTTATCCATACACACATACCCTAAGCCTACTTGAATCAAATTTTAGGCGCCGCTGCGGGGAGGTTGTGTCTCGACAATATCGTTAAAGGTTTGACGATTAGTGACTCGAGATCCTTCCTTTGTGAAGTTACTATTTTTTATAAAAATCAAAAAAGTAAAAAATACTTTCCTTTTTCTTTTGTATATATATATATCATATTAAAAAATACAAAAGATTTTCTCTTTTGTTTTGAGCTAAAATAGAATACATCAATTATATAACATTCTCAACGGAGGTGTTATCATTAGTAAGTTCCCGAACTAAAGATCAAAAACTTGCCTTTGTGTAAAAGTGAATTGATTTATTTCTATTTGATAAACAAACTGTGTGGTGGGTATAAGGACGGCCGACATTAAATTGCGGCCTGAAAGAAGCGGGTTTTAATAAGCTTCGCTGACCTAAAAAGCTTCTCCGCTTGCATGCGTTTGTCTTATAGAAGTGATTTATTCACTTGAGATTATTGGTTAAGTTCACTTTGTTTTCGAATACCGTTCGTTTTAATTGCCTTGGTTTTTGAAAGTGCATGCGCGCTCGTTCTAATAACTTCTGAGACCGATCGTGAAAGCTGCTACAATTACGAGAAGGCGGAAAAGGCGTGCTCCATTAGTCGAACCGAGATTCGACTAATCCGACTCGCCCATTATCGAAATGGCGGAGGACAACCGATCTATGTTAGAGCAATTCCAAGCACCCACCGAGGGTTATGGAGAAGCCATCGTCGTCCGGCTAATCGTTGCCGATAATTTTGAGCTTAAACACGGATTGATAAATTTGGTTTCGTCAAGCCAATTTTACGGATTTGAGAGGGACGATCCTCACTCATATCCGGACGATTCAACAAGCTCACGTCTACGATCAAGTACCGTAGCGTTCGGAAGAAGCTATCAAGCTACTACTCTTCCGTTTTTCACTTGAGGGGCGCCGGATTTGGCTCGAGAAACTACCCCTCGATCGATAACCACATGGGAGAATTTAGTGTCAAAATTCGTGACCGAATTCTTCCCACCGTCTAAAACAACAAGCTTAAAAATGAAATAACAAAATTCACACAAAGATTTGATGAATCATTTAGTGAGGCATGGGACCGATTCAAAGATTTGCTTAGGCAATGTCCCCATCATGGTTTTACGAAATTACATCAACTTGATACGTTCTATAACGGTTTGAATGAGACTGATCAAGACTCTCTCAATGCCGCTGTGGGTGGTAATTTGTTGACCCGATCAACGGGAGATGCCTTGTCGATTATTGAGAACAAATCTAAAGTTCGTACCTCACGTAGCAAATCGGTTCTTTGCCGAGTGAGTGTTTCACTATCGTCCTCGTCTTACGAAAATACGTCTAGCACCGATGCTAAGATTGATAAGCTTACGGATAAGATACAGGCTTTGGTTAAGATTAAGACGGCTAAGATTAATTCTTCTCCACCCGCTCAAGTCAAAGCGGTGGAATCGACTTGTACTACTTATGGTGGTCCACATGCTTACTACAATTGTACCGCCACCGATGGAAATCCTTTCGAAGCTAATGTCGTAACCGGAGGTAACCAATACCGTCCTCAAATTGAACCAAACCCTCGTGTTAGTAATCAAATGGTACCTCCGGGATTTTCTCAATCGAACAATCGGACTCGTTTTAATCGAGAATCAAGTTAAGTGGACCAAATGTTCAAAACCAATTCAAAGCCCCACCAAATCAATACCGAACCAAGGGGTCAATTACAATCAAGGATATCAAGCTTCAAGCTATCAAGCTCCACCTTTGCCTCCTAATGAATTCTCGAATTACGTTCAGAACAATAATGCTACCATCCAAACCATGAAAACCCAGATTTCAAGTTTGAGAAATGAATTTCAATCTTCGTTAACTAGACAAAGCAATGAGTTTAGGAATGAGATTCGACTTCAGAACAACAAGATGGATGCTTCGCAGAATAAACTTGAGAATATGTTGAATCTTTGTTTTGTGCCAAATAAGTCAACCCTCGGGTTCTGGTTCTCTCCCAAGTAACACCATTCCAAACCCGAAGGAGAAATGAAATCCGTTACCATTCGAGATGATGGGCCCTCGATGACTATTTCCTCTCCGGTGAGGAGTGTAGCACGAGAGACCGAGGTGACAAAGGACCCGATAATTCCTCTTGATAATGGAAAAGCCAAATACGTCCAACCTCTGGTTTCCCAAGTTCCTTCTATCTTTGTCAAAATGTCGAAGTTCTAACCTTACACCGTGCAAATCTGTTCAATCACGATTCGACAAAATGAAAGTTGTTTTCGAAACCAAGTTCAAACTTACGATGATATGATCAAAATGTTTCTGAAAAGATTTATGAAAAGAAATTGGAACAAATTTCAAAGATTTCACTTGAGCCTACACCGTTTAATTCTTCCTCGAACCAAGCTCCGGAGAAGCTTGGTGATCCCGGGAAATTTCTCCTTCCTTGCTCCTTAAATGATATTAAGGAATATAATGCCTAACCAATTCGAGTGCAAGCATAAGTCTCATGCCTCTTAGATATATCGTGAGCTTGGATTGAAGACTCTTATACCGACTCATATGACTATCGAATTGGCTAATCGAACAATTGCTCACACGGTTGGTGTAGTCAAGCGATGTTATGAGTGCAGTGGATAAATTCCATTTTCGTGGATTTCATTGCGTGAGTTGATATAGAGGTCGGCGCCGAGTCCCTCTCACTTTAGGAAGACCATTCTTGAGAACTGCGAAAGTCCTTGTGGATCATTACCAAGGAACATTAACGATCAGAAAAGGAAATGAAAAATAGTGTTTTATGCCGAAAAAACGTCAAAACCTCCACCCGATGATCATTCGATTCATAGCACGGTTGTGATTGATTTTTATCAAGAAAGTGGTGATCCCATTTTACCATCTGATCCGAATGATGTAAAGAAAGTTGAACCTAAAACGTCTCGAATTGATCTTTCAAGATTTACGATCAAGAGTATGTCGACAATACAATTTGACGGAAAAAAACAAGAAAGGAGTATACAACGGTAGTGGTGGAAACTGCTAGCTCTAAGAGCACACCACTTGTCCCACCTCCGATTTCTAATAAAATCAACATTTCTTTGAGTGGCAATCCTACTCCTTCTTCTAAAATCATGGAACCTTCTTTTGAGACATCTTTCGATCCAGAATCTTTCAAAGCGACATTCACGAATCCCTAGTTTGAATTCGATTCTGAATATACTCAAATTTTTGAAAATCAACTCTTTGACGAAGAAAGTGAGGAGTTCACCGATGAACTTACTCCTACCGACTCGATTTTATCTGAGAATGAAGAAAAATACGATGATCCGTTTTTTCTGAAGAAAGATAAGGAAGTGAAGTTGTCGACAGATGAACTTGTTGATCCTAAGGTCCAATATTATTTAGCCGAGCGTGATTTCTCTCCTCGTGAGGATTTTCATGAAGATGATACGTTGATTTCATTCCTCTCTGAAGACAAGATTTTCAACCCCGGGATCTGGCGTTGATGAGTTTTATGCTAAAAATGTCATTCGAGATAAGGATCCTCTCTTGGATGCCTTAGTTGATGAGCCTTTGAGTAACACCTTTCTATACCATGAGCTCCGTTCTTCTTTGGATTTTTCTTTTATCGATCCTTCATCCCTTCGTCCGCCCGCAAAACCGCCGGATGATGGATCGTTCTTTCATATGCTTTATGTGAGTTTGGGAGGAGTCATTTCTTATGTGCTTGAGCCCGACATTTTCTTTTCCTCTCCAACCCACCCGGTCTCATTCTTTCGGGAATGAGGACACCGTTTTTGATCCTGGTATTTCTACCATTTTCTTCCCCAAGGACAATTGAATTCGAGGACGAGTCAGGCTAGCGACTCGGTAACCAAAAACAGTAGCGCTTCGTGGGAGGCACCCCATGCTTATCTCTATCTTCTTTCTATTTTCTTCCTAATAAGTGACGTGAAGGGGCTAGCCTCTTCGATTTCTCGTGTTTGGTTGTTTGTGATGTGTTGTCCAGGATTTGCCCGATATGAAGACTCTCGTGCTCGAAGTTTGTCTTTTCTCCACTCGAGTTTCATGATCGATCTTTGATGGAAATCCGATATTCAAAATCTTATCGACTAACGTTTATCTTTGAGCATACTTAATAAACGGCTTTTAGATTTTCGTTGATACCCTTGCTTTTAAACATTGAGGACAATGTTTCGTTCTAGTCAGGGGTAGGGTAATCTTCGATTTGATTTTACACTGCTTTATTTTTGTCGTGTACTCTCATGACCCGTTTTTCCTTAGAAAATGAAAAAAATGTGCTATAAATGAGAAAATTTAAAAAATTTTTGAAGCTTTTGTTAAGTCTTTTTGATTGAAAAGTTTGCTAGTCTCTTAGACAAGAAGCTATAAATTGCGAATTCTAGCTCACAAGGCCAAGAATTTGCAAGTTTCCCTGAGTGATTTTAAATATGCATTACTTAATTTCATTTAGACAAAGCATATGCTAAATTAATATATGTTTTGACACCTTGTTGGCTTTCCATTTGGTGAGAGTAGGAATAGAATTCTGACTTGACCGGGCGTGTTGAGCCTAACTTGTTCCCTTAACCATAGATAATTTAATTATCGGCTAAGCATCCGCGGATCTCATTATTTGGGATTTTAAATTTGCGGAGATCGAGAAATGATAGAGTTACTTATGAGTTTAGATTATAAGCGTGGAGTAGTTGGTTCTCTTTAGAGCCCATCGAAGGTACTTATGGCTTTTTGTTCCCACAAAATTGTTTCACCCCATATTTGTCTAATAATAATTAGAGATGTTGAGTTTTTGGCGATAGTTAGTTCTTTGTCTTCTTTAGAGAATCCTTGCCCATGAGAGTTGGGTACATCGAGGTCTGTCGCTGTTACTGATGTAATAGACAAGCCGATTCACGATAGTTTTTGCTATTGTTTCTATTGTTATAAAAGCCGTATGGTTTGGAGTTTGGCACAAAATTAACATGAAATAAAGCCCAAATGTTTTAAAATTAAAAAATCAAAGCTATAAAAGTTGTCATAGACTTCTATTGGAGAGAAAATCCAAAGTCAGAATAAGACTTCTGATAAAGCGGTAATCCCGTTGAGTTAGTAGTTTAAAAGACTAAGGGCCTAAATTGCAAAAATGCAAATGTGCTGAAATAGTGTTAAGCCAAACTTAGGATCCGGGAGATGTCTAAATAAAGCTTCGTCTCGGACTCGTAGATGAGTTGTCTCGGTCACCATAAAAAGGATATTCTCCCTAAATCATGTGAAATTAGGACCTTGATGTGGACCTCATTCTTGTGTGCAATGGTTTTAGAGGGAAGATGGATAACTAATTAGCGACTTAGCTTTGTATCTTTATCGGAATAAAAGTTATCGAAATGAGAAACTTGAAGAAATTCATTTCTCACAAAAATAAAAAAATCTAGAGGCAAATAGGAAAATGGAAGCAAAAGGTAATTACACAAGTAACTTCCATGGGTAGTGTTAGCATCTAGAATCATATGTAACAATGATTTCGATTTTACGCTTAGTTTGGGGACTTGTGAAAAATGGGGGATCGATGTATTCTATCCGTATGGTCACTTCACTGTATTTGTGTTTCCTATTCTGTGATCCTAACATGTCGTTTGAAAAATGTTGGAGTTATTGATCGACATGAGGAGTTCAAGCAAACCGTCACTCATAATCAGAATGTGCTTAATCGTAATATCTACATGTGAAATAAAAGGTAAACGGGGCATTTTTAGAATTAAGGGTTCTTAATCTCTTTTGAGGAATCTTTGCTACTTCTTCATAGGTTTAGTAGAAAGAGATTGAAATCCTTGGTTTTAGAAAGCGTGAGTTGATTGCATTCGCGTGGGGACCGACAATGGTCTCGTCTGGGGTATTTTGATATGTGCTTAAACACATACCTTTCATTATCAAACCGACCAAATAACCGAGAAAGAGCCGTTTATTGTTAACATTTGCGTGTTTCTTGAGTTTTTGCATGTGCAGGTAACGGATATTGTAAAATGGATAAAAAGAAGACAAATGGACAAAAACGAGCACGAGAATGGAAGGAGCACGAAGTTACGGGACCAATGATAATTTTATTTGGAGCATCGAGGAAAGAAAATAAAAATTTAAAGACCAAACAAAGCCCGAACGAAGACTACAATTAATTAAGATGCTTAAAAAGAAAGGAAAATGGAGCAGCAGAAAAAGGAGGCTAAAGGAAAATTAAATGCAATATTTAACACAAAAAAGACTCTTGGTCTAGTGGGTGGAGACATGTTTATCAAGCAATAGGTCTTGGGTTCAAACCCCACTAATGGCAAAATTGTTGATATATTTTTAATATCACATATGATCAAGCTCAAATTTTGATATTATCCACTGCTGTCCATGCAAGCCCAATCCCGTGGCCCAGTCCAACCCAGCTGCGACCCATCTTCCAAGCCCACGATGAAGTCCAAGCCATAGATGTTGTCCACGCTCCTCAGGCCCAATTCAAGCCCAGCGAACCAATGAAGTCCAAGCCAACGAAATGCAATTGAAATATGCTACTAGTTTTATTATTTTAACTTGTTGGCCAAGTTTTATTAGGGGATTTTTTGTACCAAGTTCTAATAGTCTAGGGGACATTATGAAAAATTATTAGGGGCCAAAGTGTAACTTGAGGGTTTATAAAAACCCACCTCCTCACCTCATTTTTATAATCTCTTTTATTTATTTTTGTACCCAAACTCTTGTAATTTTTATGCTTATTTAGTTTATAAAAGTTTTATTTATTTCTTGCAAGTTAGTTCATCTTATTTATTATCTTTGCATCTTTTTTATTTTCTCATCTCTTAATCTTTTTTATTTCCTTTTATTTTTATAAAACTTTTTATAAAAATATGCCATGAAGATTTGAGTTATAGTAAGATTGTGTGAGTGTATTTTATACGCTCCGTGCACACACTCAACATATCATATTTATATTTTTATAAAAGTTTAGTTTTTTTTTTTTTTGCTTATTTTTATTAAAGTTCACGTTTTTATTGTTTTATTTAGCTTAAAAATAGTAAAAAGTCTCTAAAAATCTTGTCGTTTTTACAAAAATTCTAAAAATATATTTTATTTTCGTCATAAAATTTTCGTATTTTTCTGAACTGTTTTAGTATTTTAAAAATCAAAAAATGCTTTACGTTCTTTTCTTTTAAAAAAACTGTTTCTAATTTCTTTTTTAAAAAATAGAAAAAAACGTCAAAAAAATATTTTTATATTTTTTGGTAGCTTTGCATAGTTTTCTTAAGATAGTGTGAATTTTTCATATTTGTTTGAACTAGTTTACTATTTATTTTGATTTATTTGCTATTTTAAACATTAAAATCGAAAAAAAACTTATTTAATTCGAAAATTCTAAAACTTTTCTGTGAGTTTCTATCACTTTATTAGGTTTCTAAAAATATTTGGAATTTTTAGGAGTTCATTTGATATTTTTCCTTGATTTATTTCCTTTCTTAAAAAAAAAAAAAAAATCGAAATTATTTTCTTCTTTTTAATTAGTTTTTTTTTAAAAAAGTTAAGTTTTTTTTTTTAAGTTCACTATTTTATTTTAAAATTCCTATTTGTTTAGTTATTTAATACTTTCTTCTCTTTTCTTGCTTAAAAAAAAAATCTTATATTTTAAATCTTTGACCTTAATACCCAAATTAGTTTTTGTGGAAACATATCTCCTTGAGAGAGTTTGGTGGTTAAGATTTGATTTATTAAGATTAGTTTATCTTTTATTTTAGCTTTTTATTATAAAAATCTTATATTTATATATTTGTGCTAACCCTTAAAGTTTTGATTTTGTTTGTGTAATCCGATCCTACCTCATAAGACGTGGAGCTTACGGGTCTTATAAGCTTAAAAATCATTAAAGTTTACAAATTTAATAACTTTTATTAAGTTATTTAGTTAATAAAGCTTAAACTTTATTTAACTAATTAGCATAATTAAAGTTAATAAGGAAATAAACTTTAATAATTTATTTAGTTTATAAGATTGGGTGTGTATTTCTCTCGTAAAAATCACCGGGTTCTATTCTCTTACCTTTTTTTTTAGCTTATATTCTTAGTTTACCGTTACGTTTAATTATTCGTATGATGCTTGTTAAGTCTTTTTAGTATCATTCTCTTAGCTTAGCATTCATTGTCACTAGTTGTAGTTTGTTATTTAAATTTTAGTTTAAACTTTAATTAGTTAAATTAGTTTAAAAAAAAAATTTAAGTCAAAAAAAATTATATATTCCTTTTTCTTAAATTATCTTTTATCATTTAGAGTGTAGGAAAATAAATTTGCATTCCTAAAGTTAAATTTGCAAAATTTGGTTTTAAATCGTTTTAAAATTCCGTGAAGTTACGTTTTTAGAATATAATTGCATTTAGGATATATTTAGGTAGCTTTCCTTAGTTTACTTGCTTAGTTTGATTTAAGTGTTATTTACGTGCTTTAATTTCCTTTCCGTTATTTAATTTGAATCTAGAACGTAATTAAAAATCGACAATCCAAAACATCGAGCATTTTAATAACAAACCAATAACGTCGTTGCCCATTCACACCTCGTTGGGAAACGACTCGGATTTCCTAATCCGTATCACTATCACTCACGGGATTTGATTCACTATCCTTTTTACTAAAGGGATTTTAAATCATTCCTTGTGTTTATTTTTGATATCGATATTGTGGTTTTATCCATACACACATACCCCTAAGCCTACTTCGAGAATCAAGCCTTCAACCAGAAACACTCAAACGTCTTCAGGAGGAAGACGAGGAGTAAAGGTCTTTCCTTCATCTACATTTTGTATATATTTATCCAAAAAGCAAAATACAAAATTATAAAATCTTCTAAAAGCAAATACAAAAATATAAAACTTTCAAAAATCCATAAAAATTTGAAAAACTCGAAATTTTTCTCAAAAAAAAATATTGTCTTTTGTCATATCTTTCTTGATTGATATATATCTACGGTCTTTGTCTTTGTCATTCAAAAAATGACACGGGACTTTAGATGTTGTTCGAATGTTTTAAAAAAAAAAAAAAAAATTGGGAGAAAGTAAATGTTGGATCGATATACTCTAACCAAACTAACTTAAATAGCTTGTTAAGGTTTAATAACCTCGGATAAATCCTAAGTTATTAACAATGAAACACTGAGTAATCTCTATTAAGTATCTTGCGAATTTACTTAACAAAGCTAAGAAGAATTATAACTTTAACTTTCAACAACTTTATTAATAACTCTAAATCTTCTTATTATGCAGACCTTTTAACAACTCTAAAACACTAACTATCAACTTGTAAATCGTACTCTAAGAACTTTAACGATACGTATATCTCTAATGCCAATCTAGGGGTCCTTTTATAGGCTCAAGGATAACCCTGGTCGGTTTACAATTTGTATCCTTGTACGACAAGTAATCTAATAAAAAGAATATTCTAAATTACAAGACTTTATATAAACGAATATAACAGTTCTCTTTAGCCTTGCGATACTTTGACTTTGACAGGTACAGATTTGACTTCCTCTTTAGCATTACTTTTGACTCTTTGACTTTTTTAGTACTTTGTCATTCTTAGAAGTACTTTCATATCCCAAAAATCCTCCCCTAACTTGAATTCTACTTGCTTGACTTCAAGTTCCTTTGTAATTTATCTTTAACACTTCATCTTTAAGGAAAGATTATGTCTTAGTCTTTTTGATTGTATCTTTGTAGTTTCCTGTGCTTTTATTAGTATTATCAAAGTATCTCTTTAGAATTATTCTTTACTACTGACATCATTAATGAAGCTCCATCTTTTCAGCAATCACAACAACAATTGACAATTTGTACATTAATTCAGTTTAAGTTGCAATCTATTCTCATCACTTCAAGGTGTGTTAACTCATGTGAGAGGTGAATCATTGAAAATTTTAATGGATTTTGATCTCTTTACCAAAGCCATTAACTCTGGAGTAGCCAAATGTTTTGGTGTGTAAGACCATGGTTGTAACATATAGGATTTCACAAACACACTAAACCATAATCACTATGGGGCGTACACAAGAGTTTTAGAGAGAGAAAGTTAGAGGTTTGGGAACTTTAGTGAGAGAAATAAAAATCTTATTATGAGCTCCAACTCTCTACCTTGGGAGGTAGAGAGTATTTATAGTACTTAAATAAGCGCCACTGACGGGCGTGGATCAGGCATACAGTGGGTAAAGACCCGTCCGTCCTCCACGGTGTTATATAACTAAATACTACTTAACATTAAATAACTACGACTACGAGCTTTCTAACGATTACATATTCTTGAGGTGACCGACACTTTAACTACTGGATTTTCCAAATCCTAACAATCTCCCCTAAGGGAGGTCACCTCAAACACACATTAAATTACATAGAAAACAAAGGATATTACATTAAGATTGTTCTTGAATTCTTGTTCTGTAGCTCGTAGTCTTTGATTCTTCATTTTGCATGTTTGGATAATCAGGTGGAGGTCTTTAAGCGATCCACGTGATAATGAGTTTTGAGCCAACTTTGAGATCATCGACCACATTAAATCTCTGACACATCCATTGTGGTGTTGGTATTATGTGATGTTGTGACTTTTGGACCGACATGCTCACATTCGGGATCATGATTTATTCTTATCAGAGTAGCGGAAGCTTTCGTTGATTCATGATATTGGCGTCGGTAAGGAAGCATGGAGTGAAAATATCCGAGTCATTGATGCACTAATCATGATTTCTTTAGATATGAATGTGTTGTGTGAGCATGCGGCTATGGATTGACCGCTCCATTACGATCGGTGCAAGCGTCGGGGTGTACCGCATAAAGCAGGTTAGCAATAAAGCGCCGCGAAAAGTGTCTTTGATCACTTTCGATGAATTGAGGTACACGGCCCACGGTTCCCGTTGATCGGTTACAAATACTTTGCTGTGATCGGTATAATTCGAAGAATTTCCTTGACAGGGTTTAGCGGTGCTCTAGCTGTTCTCAAACCGGAACGTCTCAAAGAGAAACACGCGAGATGAGTGAACCGGCGAATAGAGATTCAGCGATTGATGAAAAGAGATTTGAGAAACAATCGTGTATTGCTCAATAGAAATTGTTTTGCAATACAACGAAGGTTTTAATGAAAATCAATTATCAATCATAAACACCTTTTATTTTGAGAAATAAGTACGCAGTCGATGTGCTAAAGAAAAGAGTTTTTAAGCACAACGACCGGTTTTTCAAAGGTATCCGTCAATCCATAACCTGAACCGGGATTGATTCAAAAGATTGAATCTCTCCATTGTTTCTGTCAGTTGTCACATGGTTGATCTATTGGATAGATCTCACATGCCACCTACCGGGAGCTTGTTTGATGTTGGCTCCAGAAGGCTTTCCATCTTCATTGTGAATATGAATGCATATCACTTAGATGTTCTGGAAATACCACAAGGATAATGCGTAGGACTCATAAGATATAATCTCTTTTTCCACATTGTGTGAAACAAAGAGTCTTCATTGAAAGTGTCCTAATGAGATTTATTGATGATCTCGTGGCTCTAGACTCAATTGTGCATATTTGGTTCCTATCCAGGAGACTAGGGAGAGGGTCTCCTTCTTCAATATCAACAATCTCTAAGAGAAAGTCGATAGATTATTTCGGTTCCCTGTGAGAATGAAACAAGTCCTTTTAAGAGGAACTTGAGTGGTTTGGAAAGTTGAAGTGCAGTCGTCCTGGGTCCATGACGCGTCTTGTCTTCAATACCGATGTTACCTTGGTAACCACCGGTAGTATATGAATTGAACCGGTTTTACGCCTAAGGTTGAATAAATGGAGGGCTATTTCTTTTCACCCTTTTCACATTCAATTCTTTTCATTCTTCAACCCCTTGATTGCTAACCGAGACTTCATTACTAGAACCTTTTTGGGTTTATTCCAGTACTAGCTCAGTCTCATTCCGCACTCTTCCCATATCTCACTTTTCTCCTTTTTTCATCATACCTAAGGACTTCTACACTATCTAGTGGATTGTCCCTAGGTAGATCCCTCCGGTTCTGGCGGATCATGGGACCTCAACCTAACCTTATCATCCTTATATCACCATTCATAAAGAGAAGTTGGTCGGTCTTTTTGGTATCATTCATCTGCCATTGGAACCAATTGAAAACCATTTGAAAAATCAATCAAGATACTTGTGATATAGAATCAAAGCATTTTGTATCTTAATTATTTTGATATTTTAGAAATGCTCCCCCTCAACATATGCATAAAGATTTAGAAATTGTTTAGCACATGGAGGCAAGAGATCTTTGAAATCGTTAGATTAAGAGTGAAAGGTCAAATCTTTTGATTAACATTTTCTAAAATGATCATCATCACTTCCCAATCAAATTGAGTAGATAAAACATTTTGAGGAAGGATGAGGTTTTCAAAGTTGCTCCCCTCAATATGTGCCTCGAATTTTGAAAAGAATTTTGCACATATTAGAGGGAACACACTTAGAGACAATTCAGTCACATTTCAATAATTTGAGGGTTAAAATAGTTGCTCCCCTCAACATGTGCATGGAAAATTTGAAATCGTTTGACACTTGCAGCACATGCGGGGAGGCAAACATGCTAAACACTTATGAAACCATTTATCGAATTATCAGTTTAAATCCAATTTAAATCACAAATTCTCCCCCGATCACAATTATCAAATCATTTGAGATTTGTGATCTCTATAGATTTAAATTGATTTTGAAGGCTTTTAAGGAGAATTGTGACTTGATTTGTGAAAACGTTTTAACTCATAAGGATCTGATTTTGAGACTTTAAACTCCATTGATTAAACATGCATAATTATCTTTTGAAAACATAATAATAACCAAGGTCTGGAACCAATTGTGTAACATTTTGTAAACCATTTAGAGTAGACCTTACTCATTTAAGTGTAAATTGTTTGAAAAGAACACTTTTTGATTTAATTGAAAAATCATTCTCCCCTCAATCAATGACGAAAGTCGTTGATTGATGAATGAATTTTGACACTTGAAAAGTTCTTTTGATTTTCAAAAATAGAGTCCGAAGTGTTTTCAAGAAAATTGAGTTTTCATAAGATTGTAAATATTTTTCAGAGGAATCATTAGAAGGAAAAATATTTGTAATAAAGCATTTGTCTTGTTGATGACAAACGTTTGTTTTTAGAATCAGAGCACTAGGTTCGAAATATGAGATAAGACATGGCTCTGTTCTTCCTTTTTATTGGAACATTCGAACAACATCTAAAGTCCCGTATCATTCTTTGAATGACAGCATTAAGACCGTAGATATTATCGAATCGAGAAAAGCATGACAAAATGACAATATTTTTGAGGATTTTTCGAATTTTTCACATTTTTATGGATTTTGAAAGTTTTATATTTTTCTATTTTGCTTTTTAGATAAATATATACAAAGTATAGATGAAGGAAAGACCTTTACTCCTCGTCTTCCTCCTGAAGGCGTTTGAGTGTTTAGGTTGAAGGCTTTTCAAGCCAAGTCTAGGAAGAATAAACTCAAACGTTCTCTCGGAAGAGCTTTGGTGAAGATGTCGCTAACGGTATTCGACTTCACAAAATAGTGTTCCACCACACCGTTTTCCACTTGCTCCCTGATGAAATGATGTCGGATGTCGATGTGTTTTGCTCTTGAGTGTTGAACGTTGTTGCATGAGAGAGCAATAGCACTTTTATTATCCTGATGCAGAGGGGATTTTGTTGAATTCAAAGCCATAGTCGGATAATTAGGATCTCATCCAAAGGATTTGAGCACAACAAGATGACATGGCTATGTATTCAGCCTCTATAGAGGAAATAGAAGTACTCATTTGCTTCTTTGAAGACCAACTCACAAGCTTATCACCCAAAAACTGAACACCTCCTGATGTACTTCGGCGTGTATCTTGACATCTGCATGATCGAGCATCTGCATAGGTCTGTTAGTGACATACAAGTGTCCTTCGGGTACCAAAGTCCCATATTGATGGTTCCTTGGAGATACCAAAGACCCGTTTAACCGCTTCAAGGTGCTTTTTAGTAGGCTTAGCCTGATATCTAGCACACATGCACACAGGCGAACAAGATGTGCAGTGCGCTAGGCGTGAGGTACATCGGGGATCCAATCATACTACGATATTTCGTTTGATCTACCATGATCCCTGAGTGGTCCTCATCCGCTTGGTTCGTTCAATCATGGGAGTGTCAGCGGTGTCACGATCAAATCCAAATTTTTTTGAAATCTCATTTGCATATTTAGATTGATTTATGAAAATGCCTCCGGGACTTTGTGAAATTTGTAATCCCAAGAAAAATGACATTTGTCCCATCATAGACATTTGAAATTTGGAACCCATTTCATTAGAAAAATGATCACATTCATTGGGGTCAGTCGAGGCAAAGATAATATCATCTACATAAATTTGAGCGTCAATTAAATGTTTGCTCGACTTCGGTGAACAATGTAGGATCAATTGCTCCTTTCTGAATCCGGTGGATAGAAGAAACTTAGACAACGTATCATACCATGCTCTAGGAGCTTGCTTTAAACCGTAAAGAGCCTTTTTCAAGCGATAGACATGAGTAGGATGCTCGGATTCACAAAACCCTCGGGTGGTGACGTAAACCACCTCTTTCAAGATCACCATTAAGAAAGGCTGTTTTCACATCCATCGATAGACTACCATGTTCTTACTAGCGCATTAGCCAAGATTCGATAGCCGACGAGCAACAGAGCAAAAGATTCTTCAAAGTCAATACCCTCCTCTTGACGGTATCCTTTGGCAACCAATCGAGCCTTGTTCTTTAGGACATCACCATGCTCATCAAGTTTCACTTTGAAAATCCATTTCAGAGCAATGATCATAGCACAATCTGGAGCGGGTACTAACTCCCATACATCAAGTCGATCAAACTCATGAATTTCTTCTTGCATGGCATTGAACCAGCGATCTTCATTCATGGCGGTTTTAATGTCTTTTGGTTCGACCTTAGAGAGTACGGAGTTGAAGAAGCACCATAAGGCATCGGTTGCAAGTTGTTTCCGTGTGGATACTGGGAGAGAGGGGTTTCCAATGATGTTGTCCAATGGGTGATCATGTGTCCATTTTCTAAGGTGTTCATGTGGTTTTTGTTGTGGAGCGAAGTAGCGAGTCGATGTCTCGATGAAGATGGTTCGATGATGATTCGAGCAAAGATATTTTCAAATGGAGCATCTTCAGGAGTTGTAAAGGGATTTACTTCATCATTGATGCCAGAAACACTTCCATGATGTACATTTGATGATTGATGATTTGTTGATGAGGAGTGATCGATGTGACGCTTCTTGACTTAATGAAATTAAGGCTGAAGGGTTCACTTCATTCACAGGGATAGAGCGACCTCTGTTGATGGGGTGACATTTCATCATTGGTTCATAGTGTTCATCAAACATTGGATCAAAAATTTCTTTAAATCATCTTCTGATGGAGGTACATATGGAGTTACTGGAGATGAGTTTGGTGCAAGAGATGAACCAATGGGACTGTTTGAAGTGCGGGTCGAGCTGGATTGTCCAGGGAGCCATTTGACCGGTCGACTCATCAAGCGTAACGTGAAGAATAGTTTCCATGATATTTCGAGTTCTCTTGTTGTAGACTCGGTAACCCTTCTTGTTTGGTGCATAACCAACAAAAACTCCAATATCTGCTTTTGCTCTTAATTTACCTAAGTCTTGACCATCATTAGTTGGATAGCACAAAGCACCAAACACCGCGAAGGAATGAGAGATTAGGTTTTCTGTTGTGGACAAGTTCATATGGAGTTTTTCCATGAGCAGTGTGAATCGGGGATCGATTTTGGGTGTAGCATGCAGTGGCGATGGCTTCACCCAGAGAAACATTGGAACCTTTGAGTAAATCAGCATTGTCCTTGCGGCTTCCACAAGAGTTCGATTTTGTCTTTCAACTACACCGTTCTGTTGAGGAGTTCAAGGAACACTTCTTTGATGACAAATTCCAATAATCTCATAAAACCCACTAAGTTGTTTGTTAACAAACTCGGTTCCATTGTCGTTCGGATGATTGACCGTTTTGTTAAGACGAACTGCAGTTGTTTGATGAGTTTGATGATGATATCAGGAGTTTCAACCTTTGTCCTTAAGAACTTTACCCAGGTGAATCTAGAGTAATCATCAACCACAACTAACACATATTTCTTCCCAAAGATATTCGCACTCTCATGGGTCCACATAAGTCCATGTGAATTGTATGAAGAACTTCATGCGAGTTTGTAGGTTTGTGTTTATGGGCATACTTCTTGCTTTTTCCCAATTGGCATGCTGAACAAAGATGATCCTTTTCATACTTAAGTCTAGGTAAACCTACAACAAGGTCCTTTATGGAGAGATCATTGATGGTGCCGAAGTTCAAGTGATTGAGACGGCGATGCCATAACCATGACTTTGTTTTAGAAGCCTTTGACAACAAGCAAATTGGAGAAGACTTCATCATATCTTCGATAGAGATGGTGTATAGATTTGAACCACGTGTTCCTCTTAAAAGTTCCTTACCATCAAGTTCTCTAACAAAACAAGTATGTTTTAGAGGCTACTTCTAGATCAGAATCACAGAATTGACCAACAGAGAACAGGTTATGACCAAGACCTTCCACATAATATACCCTGGAGATAACACTTTTACCAACAACATAATCTCCATAACCCATAATTGCACCGAAATGATCATTCGAATCTAAGCTGTCCGATGAATTTGCTCACGAAGTTCATGAGCAGCGACCGGTCTCAGTCATATGCTTGGAGCGGCTGAGTCCAAGTACCACAAAACGATTTGAACGATCTGTAGTTGAACACAGACAAGAATGGATAACTGGATAATTGGGATCCCCATGCAAGAATGGGTTCCATTTGGTTAGTGCTGATGATTGGAACACCCACATCGAAATAGAAACATTCATATCAAAAATTGAGGCAATGGAATCATTGAATAGATGTTGTACTAGTGTCCATATTTTCCCTATTCAAAGTATGTTCACTTCTTAAGGGAATAGTTCTACCAGTAGGCATCCATTTTCTAGTAGGTGTTTCCTGATTAACTTTATGGCCACTTGGTATCCATTGATAACCTATCTTACTAAATGTTCTTCTTGTGGGTTTCCACTTGTTTTCTAACTTTTTACGCCTTTTCCTTGTTGCCTTCTTAGCATGATATTTTGCATTAACAAGATTAACTGGGAATTTGACAGTATTAGACAAAGCATTCACACCACATTCATGATTAGTAACAAAATTCAAGCAGACATCATTACAAGGTTTGCAAATAGTATCAAAATTCAATTAATTACGATGCGCCTATGGCTAATATTAGAATCAACACGATTCGTTTTATTCGACTCAAACTTAAAGTTCCTAGATTGGTCTTCTACTCTCTTCCAATGCACATTTTAGCTTGCGAGGTCCTATCATTCCTTGTATTGTCTTGAGACTTTGACCGGCTCGCTTTAATGTCACTGATTACTCTGTGAGGGAATGGGAACATTAGTTGGTTGATCTAATTTTTGCATTACTGAACTTGATGTGCAAGGATCTGAACTACTAGAAGGCACATTAGTGTTTACTTTCTTAAGACTGTGATTTGAGCTATTTGCAGGCACACTAAAATTCACTTTCTTAGCACTAACATATCAGGAATCTGAACTACTTGAAGGCACCCTAAGGTTGACATTCATAACATTGGGCATAGAACGGATTTCATGCTTGGCACTAGGCATAGAACAAGGCATCACAACTTTGCCTTTTGCACCTAAGGATTTTGGACATGTTCCAATTACACATTCTAGCAGCTCTTGAGATCGTTTGGCCTGGAGGCAAGCAAACCTAATTTCTCTATCAAGGGGTTTATTAATGAAATCCTCTTCAACAATCTCACAGAGACATTCTAGACTATCCTTAAGGTGAGCACAATAGTCATGAAACGCAGGTTCATTATTCCTAAGATGAGGAGGAATATATTTAACCGTCACAGTGTATTTGCAGTCTAAGGGTGACTTTGAAACAACATTCTTATTAAAAACAAGTGGAAGTTTCCCATTTTCCTGACTTCTCAGATTCTCAATTTCCTTTTGTAAAGACGTTATTTTTTCGTTGTTTTGGTCACGAGTGACTTTCATTGAATCATATAACTCTTTAAAGTGTCGTTTAACTTTTTCATTTTCTTCTAGAAAACTCTCGTTTTCCTTTTGTAAGGCATTAACTAAGTTTTGAAGATGAAAAGTTTGAGAATCTTGAGAATCTAAAGGAGGGGGCATTTGGGAGTCAGTCACATTGTTCTTTTCACCCTTTAATTGAGAGATTTGGGCTTTCAACTTTTTGATCGTGTTACAATGAGCTCGAATCTGTTCATCACGTTTGCTAATTTCAAAAGCTGCATCAAATTCAGGAACATCCAAGGATGTCTTGATATTTGAGGTTTTAACATTTTCTTTTAGATGTTGATATTTTAGTTGTAAATCAAAATGTTCAACTTCTAGTTTAGAAAGATGCTTTACCAAATTATCGTGATCATCTTGATCAATTTTCTCATTAAGTTTTGAATTAATCTTTTCAAGCTCAATGACACGATCATGGGAGACTTTCAGAGCAACAGATAATTCATGAAATTGAGAAGCATTAATGGAGCAATTCGTAGCGATTATAAAACACATCTTGAGCAATACATTAGAAATAAGATTCTCATTCAAGGTATGCAAGTTCTTCCTCTCAATCTCATTATATTTTAATGCTCGCTCATAGTCACTAACCTCAACTATCATTGCATCAAATTCCTTTTCCATTCCTTTAATATCTAAATCTATCCCTTTTTTAAGACTCTCAAATTGATCTTTTAGTAGTTTAAAGAAAGGCATGACCTCAATTAGATAGCATTCTTTTGTTTGCTCAAAACCCCTTTCCCTTCAGTTATCCCAGTGGGTGTGATCCTTTTCTTACAAGTTTTCTCAAAATCGACAAATAGTTGAAGAATAACATATTGGTGATTAAGGTCTTACTCTTAGTGGCAATAGTTCTAGGAACTAAATGCATTGGTGTATTTGGAGGATACACGATCGGCTATGCAGGCATTTTCCTAAGGGGGTTTGTTTCAACAAGATTTTCAGCTTTTGCTTATCTAAATCCCTTTTCCAAAAAACTTGTTCAGGTGTTAACAACGTTTGAGGCTTAAATTTGTTTAAGGAGATCCAGTTTTCCTTCTTGTAATCATGGGGTTTGATCGTGATGTTATTCTTTTGCATTCAGGATCTTCTAGCTTCTTATTCATTTTCACCCTAGATGCATCATCTAATTTTCTATCTTCCTCGGTGCACTCAACACAACTAGGTTTCTGTCTAGGTTTAAGAATCTCATTGCCATCATAAATTACATTTGAGCCTTAGCTAACTAATGCTTTCGAGGTTGGGTTTATCTATTATGGGAACACTATGCTTATAAGCAAAACTCTATGCTTAGTGACCATATGGCGTCTGAATGGTATTCCTTATGCATTACAACTTATTTTCAAGTTTGTTCTTCAAAGTTTTTAGATTAGAAAAATCATTCAAAAGTTTTGATTCCTTGGCATGAAATTCACCTTAAGCACTTTAACATTTTCTTGAAGTTCTTGTTTTTGCTTAGCAGATTTTGAAAGCTTTTCTTGTAAGGAATTTAACTCTTGTTTTAACACTTCTTCTCTAAAATTACTTTTCTAATAATTGTATGCATTTGGTTATCCAACTCCTGCTCACGAGTAGTTAGCTCAAACTTAGAACGTTGTTCATAAATGGCAACTCGTTCTTTATAGGCATTAAGTTCAGAGATAACAGAATCATCGGTGCACATGCGATGTATTCATAAAAACATAGTCATCGTCGACTTCAGAAGATGCATCACTTGGTACAACTTCACTTTCACTTTGTTTCACATATTGATCATATGGGACAACATTGATATTACCCATATTTTCAATATCGACTCAATAGTTTTAGTTGATTGTACTTTGTCATGCATCTTTTGCATATCAATCATCATTATAGTTTCAATACCTCGAAAATGAGTTTGTCTTTGTATGGACCAGCTTGTGGTGATGAAGAGACTTTAGGAGAAACCATTGGAGAAATGCTAGCCATGAAAATGGTTTGTGCAGTAGGTTCATCATCAACGTCAGAGTCGTATGCATCACAATCAGCGACTTGAAAGGCATTCGGATGATTGTGACCTATCTCCTGAATTGGCTGCTCATCCACATCTGCATCATAGGTCTTGGCATTGCCCTCGGAAGAAACAACAACTCCTCTTCATCCAAGGCACCATTGTCACGAGCTTGCACAAGCAACATCTTGTCTGAAGTATTCAGCGTTCGTGGGCGTTTTGGAGATGTGCAGTTCCTAGCAATATGTCCCTCACCTCCACAGTTGTAACACTTGATCGGCTTTGCTTGTCCCTGATTTCCATTCCTTCCCCATTCGATTTTCACATAGCCTCTACCGACTCCACCTCTTCCTTGTTCATCTTGCCTTTCTTGAACTGTTGTACTATAACCTTCCATCTCACGACTTGGCTTGATTGTGGGATTAGATGTTGTTCTCGAGGTTGTTGTTGGTGTGTGGAGAGAGTTCATGTTTTGACTAATCATGGGAGAGCAGTTGATTAATGAAGTTTCCTACGTGTGCATCAGCATCAGCTTGTTTGAACATTGGATCGGGGAATGAGTTTGTGAGTTCCATCACCCATGGGTATAACTTGTGAAGCTTTAGTGGTAATCCCAATGTTTGAGTAGAAGGCGGTTGAATCATTTGATGAGCTTGTCTCTCATGGATTTGTTTTGAATTGTTCAAGAATCCTCTTTTCAAACATGGCATGTCTCTCATTCAAGAAGGAAGGCATACAGTTGCTCATAGTTTGTATTCTTCAATCCTTTGGTTAGCTTCATAGAGGTGACAAACTTGTGCCATTCGGGATTCATGTTGTTCACAAACTTTGAGTTCAACTGAATGTTTGGCATAGTCATTCGGATGTTCCTCATGTCATTAACAAGCTTGTGGAATCTCACGTAATACTCATAGACACTCTCATCCGGTTTCATCTTGAAGTGTTCAAATTCATCATATAATTGAGATTCTCTGTCTTCCATAGTTAATTCAGAACCTGAGAGAAGCATCTTGACATTATCCCATGACCTTTGCTTCGGTGTTGTGATTGATATGCTTGTAGATGTCTTTTGGTAGACCTTGCAATATGATGTTAGAAGCCTGATATCCGCATCGAATCTCTTCTTCTCCTTATCATTGAGCTCATCATCGTCTTTGGTCTCCATTCCATAGATCATTGTTCCATCTTCACCTGTATCAATTATGTCTCTAGTAGTCTCAACTCTATACGGTCCTTCATCAATGGATTTGAGAATGTTGACCCCATTTTCCTTTCCAAGACAATACAATCTGATTCTTTGAGCCCAAGAGTCGTAGTCAGTTCTGTCAAGCATAGGTGGACGAGTATCGACCTGCTACTTGAACGTCCTCGACTCACGGAAGATGAATAGTAGAAACTATGTTTTCCATGATTACAAGTTCTACGGGATTTTACAATTCTTTGATTAAACCGGAAAAATTGATTCTTTCACGGGATTTTACTAAACCAAAAGAACAACCGTAAGAATGTATCATGAAGAAGTGACAAGTCTAAATTTAGACAAGTAGTAAAACACACAACTCGCTTAGTTATCAACTTTCGTTAAACACCCAACTTCGCTCAAGGAGAATGCTAAGCTTAAGGAATCAACTCGCTAAATAGCCAAATTAAGCATTAGCATCAACTTCGCAACAACGTCAACACGCAATGGAACAAGTCGCTAAATAGCCAACTCGCTTTAGTATCAACTCGCAAGACACACAACTAAGCAATGAAACAACTTCGCTTAGAACCCAGAAATTAAGTCGTAAGAAAGTCAACTCGCTAAATAGCCAAGTCGCATATACTAACTCGCATATAGAAACAAAGCAACTCGCTATGAAGAAAAACAAGTCCGAGACTCAACTCGCTTCGTCCTATGTTCACAAATAACCACTTTATCAAACAAAAACAACCAAACCACAATGATTTAAGCCTTCCAATTCAAAACATAAGCACATATGATGATCCTAAACACAAAAGTACAAGAAAAATTCAAACTTTAACACTATAATTTGTCCAAATGATTCAAACTCTACTAAACCCTTAATACCCCAAAAACCTTAGGAAATACACCAAAACAAAGAGCATGAAAGATAAGTGATCAAACCATGGCTCTTGATACCATTTGTAACATATAGGATTTCACAAACACACTAAACCATAATCACTATGGGGCGTACACAAGAGTTTTAGAGAGAGAAAGTTACAGGTTTGGGAACTTTAGTGAGAGAAAGAAAAATCTTATTATGAGCTCCAACTCTCTACCTTGGGAGGTAGAGAGTATTTATAGTACTTACATAAAAGCATACGGCGGTGTGGATCGGGCATACGATTGGGTAAAGACCGTCCGTCCTCCACGGTGTTACTTAACTACATACTACTTAACATTAAATAACTACGACTACGAGCTTTCTAACGATTACATATTCTTGAGGTGACCGACACTTTAACTACTGGATTTTCCAAATTCTAACAATGGTACATTGATAACCATATGATTTTTAGCAAATCATCAGCTATCAACAGATTTGATTTGTCTTTACCAAAGTACCCTTACGGACTAGTTAGTTCTTTTATCTATGGTGAACTAATTACCAATAATGGTTTTCCACAGCCTTTACCACAAGCCATTTTCTTGTGGGCTAGCCAACTCTTCATTTCTTGATATGGTGAGTTGATTACCATACAACTTATTAGCAAGTTGTCAACTAAAAACGGATTTGAGATATCTTTACCAGAGCCGTTTGCTCATGGACTAGCCAATCTTTTTGTAACCATGGTGGATTAATAACCTATTGATGTTGCCATCTCAAAAACCATTTGTTTTATTGAACCTTTGTTTCAAAATATTTGTCACTTAACAAAGGTTTCTTTCAAAATCATTTAACTGGTTAAAAGGCAAAGATACTTTGATGAAATATCTTTGTTTGATCAGCAGTACTTTGAATAAAGTACTGATATTTCAAAAAGAATTTATTCAATTAAGATTCATACCAGTTATTCATCATCATCACCATAGTAGTCCAGGTTGATAAACAATTTGATGACCATAAGAGCAATTTCATTATCAGCTTCAACTTCCATTCCATGCTCTAACATCCTTCTCATAAGATCTGCTGTAAGCGGATATCTTCTTTCTGCTAACATGTGAATCATAATTCCATCTTCTAACTCGAGAACATGTACTCCAGATTCTTCAAAGAATCTCCAGCTAACAATCTCCCAATTCTCTTGATTCTTCCAAACTTCAGCAGTGCTTTGTTCTTCAGTTTCCCATACAGTTGTAAGATCTCCAAGCAATACTAAACTAATTCCTTCTGAAGGATTGTGTTCAAAATAGTCTCGCACCACATGATATAAATAAAATAAATCCACTCTATCTATGATGTGCAATAAATCCCATAGCCTGTTGAACACTCTAAAACTTTCATCTTCTCTATGAAACATCAGATAACTTCCATCTTTTGATTCTACAACTTCAAAAGTATTAATTTGAGATTTGTTCATCTTCATCTCAGCATCATCTCTAGAATACTCAAAATCTACTACTCTTAAGTAATTCTTTAATTCATCAGTAGTATCAGATAATAACTCAACTTTCTCTTTCTTTGATGATTATATTTCTTTAATTTCAGTTTTTCTTTTTCTTTTTAAGCTCCTTTTGCTATATTTTTCTTTCCAAGCAACATCATCTTTATAATCTTTGATGCTTTCAACACTTTTCTTGTAAGCTTCCCTAACAGCATCATACAATTCTTTCATCTCAAAATAATTAAACCTCTGCAATCCTTTATACCCTTGACTTTTTAGATAAGCCATCATTGCATTCAATTCCTCTAATGGTTCATCATTGGTAGAAAAGAAACAGGAATAGGTGACTCTAATGGTTCATCAGCTTCAGCATTCAATTCCTCTTGCAATTTCTTAGCTGCTCTCTATTACGAGCTTCTTCAGTTTCCTTAGCTTCTCTATCTTTAGCATTTAATTCCTCTTGAAACTTTCTAGCTGCTTCTTCATTCATAGCAACTTGAGCAGCTCTTATTTGTGCTAAAGTAGGTTTCTTTTTCTTCTTTTGTTTCTACCAATATACCTTTTCCTTTATCTTTAGGATCTATTGCAGGTTGAGAAACTTGTGGTTGTTATTCAATAACTCCTGGTATGCTAACACCCCTTGGTTTTGACAAGTCATGCAAGATCTCAACAATGGTTTCATCATCACTTGCAGTGTGAATAGGTTTGGGTGTATCAGCTTCCTCTGGTATGACAGTTGTTGAAGGACCAGCTTCTTCTTCAAAATCTAACAACCTTGGAGTAATTAATCCTTGCCTCGTTCCTTGAACAGCAGTACTTTGATCTTCAGTACCTTGATCATCAGTACCTTGAACTTGAACATCAATAACTTGCTCATCAGTTCCTTGAACTGCAGTCCTTTCTTCCTCGTACTTTCAATATTAACATATTCTTGATTACCTTGAGGTTCATTCTTCTTAACATCTTGTTTCAAATTCTTTTCTTCTAAATTCCTCCCCAATTGGACAGAAGATTGTTTTGGAACCTTTTGGCGTTTGTCTTCTTAAAAGCTGCCTTTGCTCCTTCTTTTTAGATTTTACCCAGGCGATGATGTTGAACCAATGGCGGACAAAATTCTTGAGTCGTCGAAACCTGAGCTTCAACTTCTTAATCTGTTTAGCTTGAGCATCAGTTGTTTTCTTCAATTTAACTAACTCCCTTGTCAGAACATAATTATCCAATGTCAAACCTTCAGGAGGTATAGTAACTGAATCATCTCCTCGAATTGGTGAATGTTCTTCGGTTGAGAATCATGGCAGATATTTGTGGAGATGGTGGAGGTGAAACTGCAACATCTTCTTGAACTTCAGTACTTTGGGAAAGCGACAGGGATGATGCAGTACCTTCTGATGCGGCACTTTGAGATGCAGCACTTGAGATCACGTACCTTGTGTAGAAGCGTACCTTCGCTATCTTCATCTTCTGCGGCATCAGGCTCGGCAACGAACAACTTCCATCATAGAAGTAGTTAATGGAGTGTCCCTTCCAGTGAGTAAATCACTCTTCCTAGCCATGAAAGTGAAAATCTTAGCTTGTTGTACACAAGCTTGGTACAAGACTTGTAGGCTTAGGAACATCTGAAAGTTTTTTATTGAGAAATACTTGTATAAACCTTGGATACATCAACCATTTTGAACCATGGGAGATGTGTGAAAGCATTCCATCTAGAATTAGCCTTGAAAAGTTGAAAACACGATCTGTAGCCAAACCCACTATAGCAGATGCTATGTTAGATCCAAATTACTCCCATGAAGTACTTTTAGCACTAATACAATGAAGCAACACATGCACAAAAAACTTCCAGTGAGGACAAAATAAGGGTTTCCTGAATGTTTGTTCAGTTAAGGACCCTTCATAACCAATGTGCCCAAAAGTATCCCAAATCAGTTGCTTATCAAAATGAACAGCCCCATCAGCGTTATCAAACAATAAGTCTTCACGAATAGAGGCTACAGTGACCTTGATATTTCTCCCAACAACCATAGCATGAATATATTCTTCATCATTCTCCATATGAACCCTAGCAGTTTCCCAAAATTGTTGATTCCAGGGCTCAATAACATCTGGTTCTACTAATAGCGCATAATTAATTGGCGATCCAGTAAGAAAATCGATGATGTCATAAAAGATTACATTCACTTCAGTTTTGTCTAAATTCGCCACCATGTTGTGTTTGGAAATAGTATTACGATTCGCCATTGATGATTATATGATCACAGTAAGAAATAGAACGAATAATATAGGTGAAAGTGTGAAAAATATGGAAAAGATTTGAAGATATCAATATGAGAGGGAAATTCGGAGAGTAGTTATTTATAGTTGAGATTTAAAAAATCACAACCATAAATAACAAAGTTACCGTTAGATGTAATTACCCCTCAATATTACCATTAGAACGATTACTTTAATAAGACAAACGTACTTTCCACGTGTGCGGTACTTTCCAAGCGTACTTTCATAAAAGCAAAAAAGCGATACTTTCCATTCTCTTTCTTACAATAGCATATACAAGAATATCCTCCCCTCAAGCAATGCATAGGACTATACTTACACGAAATAATCCTCCCCTTAAATGTAGCTCAGTAATTAATCATGCTAATACTCACCACCAAGTGAGTAAATCTTGAAACATCAAATCCTTTGGTGAGTAAATCAGCTACATTATCATCCGTATGCACCTTGACAACATTGATGAGCCTATGCTCATAACAATCTCTGATGAAGTGGTGCCTAATCTGAATATGCTTGGTCTTGGAATGATAAACTGGATTCTTCACAATGCAAATGGTACTCTCATTATCAATATTGATGGGAATATTCTTGAAATTGAACCCATAATCCAAGAGTTGATTCGCATCCACAACACTGTCCACAACAACTTGCGCAGCCACATATTACTCCCAGTGGATGATGTTGCTGCAATTGTTTGCTTCTTACACTGCCATGAAACTAATCTTCTTCCAAGATATTGACATCCACCAGTTGGTTGATCTTCGTCATAGTTGTCACCTGCATAATCACTATCTGAGAAAGCTTCCAAGTGAAAAGGTGAATCCTTTGGATACCACAACCCCAACTTAGGTTGTTGTTTCAAATAACAGAAAATTCTCTTCACTGCATTCATATGAGAGATCTTTGGTGAGACTTGATATCTTGCACATAAACAAACTGCAAACATAATATCAGGCCTTGATGCAGTAAGATACATAAGACAACCAATCATGGATCTGTATAACTTGACTTCAACTGGTTGTCCATCTTCATCCTTGCCCAATGAGTTAATAGATTTAATAGGAGTAGTTACTGGCTTCATAGCATCAAAGTTGAACTTCTTAAGTATGTCAGATACATACTTGTCTTGACTTATGAAAATTCCCTCCTTAGACTGTTTAACCTGAAGTCTCAAAAAGAAAGTTAACTCACCCATTGAACTCATTTGAAATTCATTCTGCATCAGCTTCTCAAACTCCTTAACCATGGACTGTTTAGTAGCTCCAAATATGATATCATCAACATATACTTGAACTAACATGATATCCTTCTTATCTTTCTTGATAAACAAAGTCTTGTCAATGGCTCCCCTCCTGTAACCATGTTGCAATAAGAAAGTAGAGAGCCTTTCATACCAAGCTCTAGGTGCTTGATGTAAGCCATAAAGAGCTTTGACAACTTTGTAGACTTTGTTAGGATGTTTAGGATCTTCAAAACCAGGAGGTTGCTTGACATATACTTCCTCTGTAATCTTGCCATATAAAAAGGCACTCTTAACATCCATTTGATAAACCTGAAATCCCATATAAGAAGCAAAAGCAAGAAAGATTCGAATTGCTTCTATCCTTGCTACAGGAGCAAACACTTCATCATAATCAACTCCTTCTTCTTATCTGTAGCCTTGTGCAACTAACCTTGCCTTGTTCTAGATGACATTGCCTCTTTCATCTCTCTTGACTCTGAAAACCCATCTGGTTCCAATAACTCTCTTCCCATCTGGAAGATCACATAATACCCAAACTTCTTGAAGTTTGAATTGAAGAAGTTCTTCCTGCATAGCTTCAACCCAACTCTCTTTAGTCAATACTTGAGCAATATTCTTGGGTTCCTCTTGAGAGATAAAATAAGTAAACAGGCAGGTTTGATGGTCCTTATGATTCAGCCTGTTTTGTTTATACACAAAACTAAGTAAAGCATTGTGGGGTGAAGTAAAACTCTTAGCTTTGTGTCTTGTCATTACTCCAGAAGTAGAAGGACCAATGATTTGATCAGAAGGATGATTTTTATGAATTCTTAAGTTTGGAGACTGTGGAACTCCATAAGCATCATCCAAATTAGTGAAATCAGCATCTTCATTGGAATCATGAAAAATACCTTCATTTCAAACTCATAATCGGTTTCCTCTAAGCCGGAGGCATGGTAGGATCATCCAAATCATCCAAAGTCTTTGTCAGCGGGTGCACCGGTACTTTGGTCAAAGTCTTGTCAAAGTACTGTGAGGATACTCTGTAGTTTTGTTCTTTTTGTTTGCTTCTTCATAAGCTCTTCTTTGATCATCAGTATAAGAATGTGCCATTACATCTTGAAAAATCATCTGATTAAGTTCCTCTTGAATAGCTTGATCCTCGGTTGGATAGTGAGGATATTGGTGCATCGATACTTTGCTTTGGTTGAAGCAGTACTTTGCTTTGGTGCATCAATACTTTGCTTTGGTGAAGCAGTAAAGGTTCTTCATCAGGAACAACATCAGGTCTAAGATGAACTCCATGAACAACATCTTTGTAAATCTTCTCCATTATACACAGGTTGATTTTCTTCTCTAACAGGTACATAGTTCATAAAAGGAGTCAACACTTCAAGATCAAACATCCAATCGGGACCTTTATTCGATTCTCTTGATCTTCAAAAAATTCAACATGAAGACAATCTTGAACCTTCTTAGTGACTCTGTTGTATACTCTAAAGCCCTTCTTTGTTGGTACAATAACCCAATAAATATCCTTCTTCGACTTGCCATCAAACTTTCCCAGATTATCAATTGTGTTTAAAATAGTTAGAGGGCATCCAAAAGGCTTCATAAATCGAATATTGGGTTTGTTACCCATCAGCAACTCATAAGGTGTCTTCATCTGTAGTTTGGTAGTGATACTCTGTTAAGTACATAACTTAGCGGTACTACGGCTTGACCGGAATTGAATAGGTAGTTGTGAATCGCTAGCATTGTTAAATTTTGTTTCAATCAAATTCCTATTCTTCCTCTCTACAACACCATTCTGCTGTGGTGTTGTTCTTGCAATCTTGAACTCCTCTTGATTCCTTTGTTTGCACAAAATTCATCCATAAGCTTGTTCTTGAATTAAGTCCCATTATCACATCTAATACCTCTAACCTTGAGTCTCAATTGGTTTTCAAGTGCTATTATTAGAGTCTGAATAACATCAAAAGTATCATCTTTAAATCCCAAGAAAAATACCCAACTGAATCTATTGCAATCATCTGTAACAACCAAGCGATTACTTTTCTTGTTTAAACTTGCCACGAGCGGTCCAAACAAATCCATATGTAACTGACTCCAAAGGTTCTCTAATAGTTCTTTCCTCAAAGCTTCTACAGGAAGCTTTGTGTTGTTTACCCTTCTTGCACGCCAAACATGAGTGATCATTCTTGTAAGTCTTTGAAGGTAAACCTCTAACTAAATTCCCTTTGACTAGTTTGTTGATATTCTTGAAATGTACATGGCCCAATCTTCTATGCCAGCGATGTGCTTCTTGAGGATGCTTTTGCCACCAAACATGTGGCTCCATAGAATGAAGACTCTTCATGTCTAGACTATACACATCATTGGTTCTTGGTACTCTAAGGACTACCAAGCTATCATCAACAGGCTTGAATTCAGGAGAAAGGATGAGACATTCGTGTCAGGTGAATAACACATGATCTTTGTTTATCCGCATTTGAGAGAGTGACAATAAGTTGAACTTGAGCTCCTTCACATATCTAACATTCTCAAAATCTATCACCCGCTTTGATGGTTCCTTTCCCAGTAATTCTTCCTCCATTAGGATCATTCCCAAATGGAACTCTTCCTCCACACATAGATCAAAAATCGGACAGAATCTCCTTGTCTCCTATCATACTTCGAACAACAACTATCCATAATAAGATGATCTTTAAGCTCCTCTTAAGGTTGCCTGCACAAAGATAAAAGAGTTAGTGACTTTTAGGAACCCAAGCCATTACTGACTTGTGTTCCTCTTGTGGAGTTACAAACTCAAATTCTTGAGTATGTAATTTCACTATTTTTTTCAAAACAGATCGGAATTATCTTTTGATTTTTAGCATGTGGATTTTCAAAACTTTCTGGATTTTCAACACAAATCTCTTTTTCAATTTCATTCACTTTTTTCTTGTATCATAAAAAACATGATTCACTTTTTGTTGAAAGTCTTGTCTGTCCCTCAGCAGTACTTTCTCTCTTCTCTTTAGTTTGAGCAGTTGGTTCTGTGATCTAGATACCTATGTGAATTGTAATTCCTTCTAGGTTGATAGTAATGCTTGATCTCCTAGAGTTTACGTTCCAAAGGGTGTTATCGGTACCTTATTTTGACTAAGCGGTGCTGAGAAGGTACTGCTTGTGAAGGTACTGGTGTTTTTTGAAAAAGGTCTTCTATACGGTGAGGGTACCTATGATTTGGTGAAATTGCTATGATTGACCCTATTTGAATTATTCTAGACGGTTTTGTTCTCTCTAGGTTTTTAAGTTTGGTAGACCTATTATTTGGAAATTTTCTAAGGTATTCTGAGTGAAATTCACAATCCTTGGTTAAATGATTAGGACTATAACACACAAAACACAATTTTTGACCCATATTCCCAACATGACTTCTTCTATGTCTGTGACCAAAACTATTATGTCTTCTAGGTGAATGATGGCTTGTTTTGACCAAAATTATCCCAAAAAGGCTTAGCGATTATTTTGAAAAGGTTTGCCCAAAGGTACTGCTTGTGTAGCAGTACTTTGAGTAGAAGGTACTGCTTGACTTTGAATATTATCTTTTGTGTTTTCAACGGTTTCTTTTGGGATTCAGGACCTAGATTGACCAATAAGCTTTTCGAACTCTATGTCTACTCCAAACCGAGAAACATCGGGGCCTAAGGGTTGATGTGCCGGTGGGATGAGGAACTGCATGATAACCATTATCTTTCTTAAACTCAGGAGGTGTTTCACTTATTGAATCCTCATTACTAGATGTGTCTACATAATTTATGAGTTCATCATCACTAGTGGTTATATCCTCAAAATCACCTAATCCATAACTAGGTGGGTTTTCTACTATTTTACTAAAGTCCATACCAAAACCTAGACCAGTTCTAATGTAAGCTCTTCTCTGTTTTCAACATAACTAAC
Source organism: Chrysanthemum makinoi (assembly GCA_910596185.1). NCBI lineage: Eukaryota > Viridiplantae > Streptophyta > Magnoliopsida > Asterales > Asteraceae > Chrysanthemum > Chrysanthemum makinoi. Next base: position 83,439,761 of record OU343216.1, read on the forward strand.
ATGAAAGTCGGATTCACCCAAGCGGCAAACTTAGCTAACAAATCATCTCTTTCCTTAGTTAGTTTCTCAATTTCAGAAATTTTCGTTTAATTTCCATTCACTTAGTTTTTAGCTGATAGTCATGTTGTTCATACTTTTCTGCCCAAGCCACTTCATTATTTTCATGTGTTAAGATTTTGGCTTCCATTGACTCTAAGGTTATTTGATAACCCGGCTACCTCGAACCTAGCCCTAACACAATTATCTCTTTCAATCACATAGCGCCAAGTAATTTTTGATAAAATATCGACAATTTGAGCATACCTTAGAGATAGGGGTGAACTTGGTGAAGTGGCTACCATTGCAAGTAGAACAGGATCATCTTCACACTCCAAGCTCCAATCAAATCCTCCTAGACAATCTCTAGATTCCAAGCAAATGTTCGGGTTCCTCATCAAAAGCAGCTCGGTCCAATTCTTCCTTGAATCTTCAAGCGCTTCTTCCACTTTGCTACCATACAATAGGTTCTTGGTTCATCATCAAACTCAGCACTCGGTCAACCTCTGATAAACTTTCTTGAGTAACCAAGGCTTTTGTTTCTGTAATAGGAATTTCTTTGAGCTCTAGCTTTGGTTTCTCAGTCAATCTATTTGCTTGATACTTAGCAAACCTACACTCCCTTGCAAAATGTCCAGTCTTTTGACAATTGAAGCATTCAATTTTGGATTTGTCAAAAGTGATTCCCTGTTTTGGTTTTAAGTCAATGTTCTTTCTGTTTTTCTTCATGTACTTCTTGATCCTTGCATTGATCATTGGAACTTGCCACACGATATCAATTTCTTCTAAAGCATCCTCTTCAATCTGTGAGAATCTTCTTCATAAATGTAACAGGTAAAAGCTTGCTGTGCAAAAGAAAGAGCATACAACTTCATCACGAGTGCATGGTAGTAGTTGGTGGGGCTTCTGAGCATAGGTGGGGGTAGTATCGCAACGATTACTTTGAGCCACGGTACTTTGATAGGGAAGCAATACTTTTGGTGGAAGTACTGCCCTTCTTTTCAGATGACAGAAAAGCAATACTGTGAGATTTGGAACTGGTTTGGCCATTCATCTCATGCTCATACACCTTGATGATTGTAGAGGTCATCAAAATTCATGGTGTCAATCGGTACGTCCTCGATCATTGTAGCTATAACATGCCATGTAGATGGCAAACTCCTTAAGAACTTCAGATTGGCATCTTCAATAGATACTTCTGCCTTGTATAACTCCAACATGTTGAGGAGATTTTGAAATCTATCATATGCAATATCAAGACTCTCTCTTTTCATAGCATTGAAAGTTTCAAACTATTGCTTCAGCAGATTTCTATGCATCTTCTTAGAAGCTTCATTCCCTCCAAATCTTGTCTTGAGAGCAGCCCAGAGCTTCTTTGCATCTTTATCATCACAAAACTTCAGTAGATGTCCATCAGGAATAGCTGATAAGAGAATGTTAAGAGCCTTCTCTTGATTCCTTATGGTAGCTCTTTGGTAAAGAGCTGGTTTGGGTGGTTTTAGGTTGTCGGCAATCTCCACGAGGTTCTGGAACTACTTCATTACCATTGACAATTACATTCCATAGTGCATGGTCCATGTAATGGCAATATGCTTGCCTCATCTTCATACACCATAGGTTAGTATTCTCCTTTCTTGATGATTGGAATTAGGTGGGGTGATTGATGGTGGTGGAGCGACTTCGGTCGACATCTTTAGGTTTTGTTGTAGTAGGATTTTTGGGTTTCTTCTTAGTCAGAGTTTCCACACAAGCTCAGATACCACTTGTTGGATCGATATACTCTAACCAAACTAACTTAAATAGCTTGTTAGGTTTAATAACCCATAAATCTAAGTTATTAACAATGAAACACCGAGTAATCTCTATTAAGTATGCGGAATTTACTTAACAAAGCTAAGAAGAATTATAACTTTAACTTTCAACAACTTTATGTAACTCTAAATCGCTTATTATGCAGACCTTTTAACAACTCTAAAACACTAACTATCAACTTGTAAATCGTACTCTAAGAACTTTAATGATACGTATATCTCTAATGCCAATCTAGGGGTCCTTTTATAGGCTCAAGGATAACCCTAGTCGGTTCACAATTTGTATCCATGTAAGACAAGTAATCTAATAAAGAATATTCTATAATTACAAGACTTTCTATAAACGAATATAACAGTTCTTTTAGCCTTGCAGTACTTTCACTTTGACAGCGGTACTTTGACTTCCTCTTTAGCAGTACTTTGACTCTTTGACTTTTTGATGCTGTCATTCTTGACACTTTCATATCTCGACAATAAAACAATGGTTTATTGTCATTTCAAGCACAATAACCCGTTTTTCAAAGAAAAGAACAGAGTATGCTTTTATCTATATTTCAAACATAATGCTTTCGATTCTAAAAATGTTTGTCATTAACAAGACAAATGTTCAATTTAAAATATTTTTCTTCTAAATGTTCCTCACGAAAATATTTGCAATCTTATAAGCCAATTGTTTTGAAAACACTTCGGACTCTATTTTTGAAAATCAAAAAGAACTTATCAAGTGTCAAAATCTCAATCCATCAATCAATAACTTTTCGTCATTGATTGGGGAGAATGATTTTCAATTAAATCAAAAAGTGTTCTTTTCAAACAATTTTCACTTAAATGAGCAAGGTCTACTCTAAAATGTTTTACAATATTTTACACAATTGGTTCAAGACCTTGGTTATTATTATGTTCTCAAAAGATAACTATGCCTGTTTAATCAATGGAGTTTAAAAAGTCTCAAAATCGATCCTTATCGGTTAAAATGTTTTCATAATCAAGTCACAATTCTCATCAAAAGCTTTCAAAATCAATTTAAATCTATAGAGATCACAAATCTCAAATGATTTGATAATTGTGATAAGGGGAGAATTTGTGATTTAAATTGGTTAAAGCGATAATTGATAAATGGTTTCATAAGTGTTTAGCATGTTTTCCTCCCGCATGTGACAAACGATTTCAAATTTTCCATGCACATGTTGAGGGGGAACATCTACTTTAAACCTCAAATTATTGAAACGTGATTGAATTGTCTCTAAGTGCTTGAGTTCCCTCTAATATGGCAAAACTCTTTCAAACTTGAGGCATATTAAGGGGAGCAAAATTTTGAAAACCTCATCCTTCCTCAAAATGTTTTATCTACTCAAATTGATTGGGAAGTGATGATGATCATTTTAGAAAATGTTAATCAAAAGATTGGACCTTTCATTCTTAATATAATGATTTCAAGATCTCTTGCCTCATGTGCTAAACAAATTCTGATTTTATGCATGTTGAGGGGAGCATTTCTAAAATATCAAAACAATTAAGATACAAAATGCTTTGATTCTATATCACAAGTATCTTGATTGATTTTCAAATGGTTTTCAATTGGTTTCAAAGCGGAAGAACTACACCAAAAGACCTTACTACTCACTTTATGCATGGTGATATAAGCATGATAAGGTTGGTTGAGTTCCCATTATCCGCGGGAACGGAGGATCTACCGGGGACAATCCACTAGATAGTGTAAAGTCCTACTAAGTATGATGGAAAAAAAGGTGGAAAGTGAGATATGGGAAGAGTCGCGGGGCTGAGTGAGCTAGTCTTGGAATAAACCCAACAAGGTTCTAGTAATGAAGTCTCGGTAAGCACTGAAGGGGTGAAGAATGAAAAAGAAGCTGAATGAGAAAGGGTGAAAACAAATAGCCCTCAACTATTAATATTCAACCTTGAGGCGAGAAGCCGGGTTCAATTCATATACTACTGGTGGTTACCAAGGTAACATCGGTATTGAAGACAACTGCGTCATGGACCCGATGAGGCCGCGCACTTCAACTTTCAAACAACTCAAGTTCCTCTTAAAAGGGCTTGTTTCATTCTCACGGGGAAGCGACATAATCTATCGACTTTCTCTTAGAGATTGTTGATATGAAGTAGAGACCCTCTCCCTAGTCTCCGGCATAGGAACCAAATATGCACAATTGAGTCTAGAGCCACGAGATCATCAATAAATCTCATTAGGACACTTTCAATGAAGACTCTCTGTTTTACATAATGTGGAAAGAGAGATTATATCTTATGAGTCCTACGCATTATCCTTGTGGTATTGTGTCGAACATCGAGTGATATGCATACATGTTCACAATGAAGATGGAAAGGCCTTAAAGACCCAACATCAAACAAGCTCCTGTTGGGTGGCATGTGAGATCTATCCAATAGATCAACCATGTGACAAGCTGAGCGAAACAATGGGCGATTCAATCTTTTGAATCAATCAGGGTTGCTGGTTAGCCGGATACCTTTGAAAAACCGGTCGTTGTGCCTAAAAACTCTTTTCTTTAGCACATTGACTGTGTACTTATTTCTCAAAATAAAAGGTGTTTATGATTGATAATTGATTTTCATTAAAACCCTCGTTGTATTGCAAAAACAATTTCTATTGAGCAATACACGATTGTTTTCAAATCTCTTTTCATCAATCAGTGAATCTCATTTAGGCTGGTTCCTCACTCCGAGTTGTCTTCTTTGAGACGTTCGGTTTGAGAACAAACTAGAAGCGGTATGAGAAACCTGTCAAGGAAATTCTTGAGAATTATACGATCACAGGCGATACTTGTCTGATCAGCGGGAAGCGTGGGCGTTGATTGATCGTTGTAGTGGTGAAAAACACAATATCGCATTATATCAAATTAACGTAAATTCGACAAATTAACCTTTAGGAAAAAAGGTTAACGTGCCAAACCTGCGGTGTGATAAAAGTGATATCGGAAAAGTTCTTTCCCGGGTCGTGTCCCAACGAGGTGTGAATGGAAAAGTTCGTTGTGTTTTGTGATTTATAACTTGAATTGGATTTGATGATTTGTTGATTTGAGTTACGTTTTCTACAAATTAATTACTTGGAAAGTAATTAAGGTAAGGAACCTAATAAACTACAAACCAACTACTATAAGCCTATGAAATGATAAAGCGAGGCTAAACTAAGTCCTAGGGTGCTAAAGCGTAAAAACGTAAAAACCGAGGAAACAACCCGAGCCATAAGCGTAAAAATTTTGCAATTTAAAGGGCTACGGGTGTGAAATGAATTTCCTACGTCCTAATTGACTAAAAATAATTTTAGAAAAAAGGAGGGTATTTTTGACTTTTAAATTAATTACTACTGAATTAAAACGATTAAACACTAATTAAATGATAAAAATACTAAACTATTTTGAAAATCTGAAAATTCACGAAGATATGCTTCTAACTAAGCTGAATCTAAGAAAAATAAAGAAACTTGATTTGGTTGTTTTGTAAATTAAGTTGAAAATAAGCTTTAAGAGCTTATTACTCTAAATGGCCAAAGCATTTAACACACATTGTTGTTGCAAGATTGAGCGAAAAGAAGTCCCAAGGGAATTTGGTCATCGGTACACACAAGCTTATAAAGGTGGGAGGTCTCGAGTTGATTCAGCCTCCCCACCTTTTGTTATTTGATTTTTAAACTTGGATTAAAAGCTTTAAAACTTTAATGATGCATCTTGATAACAAAAGCTTCAAAGGCGAGATGGTCTTTGGTTTGCGATTATTAATCTTGAGAGTGCGTGGGTTCAAGTCCCAACCCGCGTCGGTTTTTGAAAACCTTTATTTTTTATTTTTTTTTTGAACTTTTCTTTATCAGCGCATTAATGAGATAGAAATATGACACTTTTGTGAAAACTTTTTGCCTAACAAAGTCGCGTTAATGTCTAGATCGGCCTTTCACCATGATGATGAATATACAAACCAAACACCCCTTTTAACTAAACTTCAAACGATATGACCAATCCAACCACTAAGTTAATCTAACTAACTTCGATTTAACTTCAAACTAAAGATCTAAACTAGTCAAACCTAAGGATTCCTAACTTACACTAAGGGGAGACAAATCGGTTGGCGTAAATCTAGGGAACTCCTAAGGCTAAAGGGAAAATGGAAATTAAACACTAAACTCCTATGATAAGCACTGATAAGTTATTAGTTACACTAAGCTTATACTAATTAAACCACTAGTGAATTAAATCCTAAATAAGCTAAAATCTACTCTTGATAAGCTAAAAGACAAAGAAAAAACAATTGACCCATTAGGTGCTTGGGAAGCTACATGCGGTGAAGAACACTAACCTATAAGGGCTGTTGGTTTATTTTTAAAATTTGAAAGATGTACTTCGAGCTAAGATAGTACGCAAAGGTAGAGTTAGCACAAGTAGCTTTACATAAAAGCGATTTGGGACCAAGAACTTCTTTGTAACGGCTTATAAATAAAACATTATCGGCATTCCTTGAACAAAAAAAACATGCTGTTTCAACTTTTGAAATCTTTGTGAAACTTCGGTTTTGGACACCAATTTGCACTAGGCTAGAAAGAGTTAAAGTGTGAATAAATTGTACCAAATACTGAACATGAAACATATAAGCATTAAAAGAACCGAAAGTGGTTAATGTTGAGCTTCAAATAAGCTTAAAAACAAATTCTCAAACAGCAGTGGTGGTCATTTGTTATGGTAAAAAAGAATACATATCAGTTATTGTTATTTTTTTTTTCTTTTTCTTTTCAACTCAATACATATCGAAACGTTCGAACAATGAAGACTTTTAAAGTGACTAATGACATAAAATGAGTTTGACTATATTGGTCAAAGTGGGTAAAAATGTTTTGACCTGAAAATGTTTAACCAAAGCAGGTCCTTATGGGTGGAAACCACTTAAAACTGTTTAAAACATTAGAATTTGGTTCTCACGATCGTAAACTAAACTAAAAACTTGAACACAATGAGATTAGACTAAGAGAATTAAACACGAGAGAGCTTATTTGTGCACATAAACTGGAAATTAAAAGTAAAAGAAATTGCTTTTCATTAATAAAAATTCATTACAAAGACATAAAATCATTTTCTACTAAAAACTAAGGGTGCCTTTGAAGGCTACAATGATAAGCTATTTATACTAAAGGCTAATAGGGGTCTTCATATCTTCAAATGCTCTTTGTTTGTTATACGGCTGTGAGACAAAGCTTGACCAAATAGCTTCACTTGTGCTTTCTTGATCAATCTCATCCATCCAATAAGTAGGTACCATGAGCATGAATCAGAGCCATCCATTGAGCTTTTTGACTTGGATTGCTGAGGTGGAGTGGGAAGAGAGGCTTGAGTAGTGGGTTTGGGATTTGGGAGAAACTGGAGTAAAAGAAGGTTAAGGTGGTTTGGGTTGTGGTGTAGCTGGGTAAAAAAGTGATGGTGAGTTGAGTGTTTGGATTGAAGAGAAAGAGAAGATGGGGAAGAGGCGTTTTTATTTGTGGGTGATGGAGGGGGTTCAAATAGGAGAGTGGCAGGGGTCAAGTGGAAAGGGGTTCAAGACCAAGGGTGCTTTGTATTAATACATAAGGACCAATATTGCAATTCATCAAAAACCAAGGGACCAAATCTGCCAATTTCTCAAAGTTAATCAAGAGGACCAATTTTGACAAGTTTAATTTTTCCCAGGGCCAAAAATAATAATTTGTTTTATTTTGATTTACCGGGGACTATTTTGACAACTTTTGAAACTTGGGGACTAAAAGCGCAAATTATGCAAACTTGATATGTTTTTCATCGATTTTGGTATTTTGCATTTGAAACACATAAAATACTTATTTGTGATATTTTATCATTTTGATGTATTTAAGTGTTTTAAATGTTTTCGATTCAGATTGACTAAAAATGATGAGTATTTACACTCATCAATCCCACACACTAAACTATTGCTAGTCCTAGCAATATTTTGAAAAACTTAATGGATTTGAATCTCTTTACCAAAGCCATTACTTCGGGTATTGTTTGATTCAAGTAAGAACCATGGTACAATGATAACCAAATGATTTTGAGCAAATCACCAGCTTTCAACGGTTTTGATTTGTCTTTACCGGAAGCCGTTTGCTTCTGGACTAGCCAACTCTTAGATAAAATATCTTTGGTGAGTCGATTACCAATTATGGTTTTCAACTGCCTTTACCACACCATAAACTTCTGCGGGCTAGCCAACTCTTCACTAATTAAAGATATGGTGAGTTGAATACCATACAATTTTGGGCAAATACAGAAGCGTGCGGATTTGAGATATCTTTACCAAGAGCGTTTGCTCTGGATTAGCCAATCCTTTTGTTTATTAGACATGGCGGTTGATAACCGTGTCGAGTAAGTGCAAAACACCTCCAAAAAAATTTGGCCAAAATGGGGGTGGGTGGTATAATTACATGATAAAATTAGGTGAGAATTCCCCACACTAGAAATGAATATTGCCTCAATATTCAAAGTACTGGCGGTTATTCAAACATAGAACGTAAAAGTACTACGGCCATTATTTGAAATATTTTTTTTTTTTTTTTGGAAACTTTATATACAATGGGGGGCAACTCCCCACACTAGAATGGTAGAAAGTAGAAATTAATCTGAGGGTGAAACTGTTTTTGATTCGAGTCGCTAGCTTGACTCGATCCGCGCATTCATTTGTTCATGGGGAAAGTTTGTAGATCGGGGACAACCACAAGTGGAATGTCCTCTCCAAAATAATGCTTCAACCTATGTCCATTCACCTTGAAGTTTGGTCCGTCGGTTTGAGATAACTTCGGCGGTGCCATGTGGAAAAACTTTGGCAGCGATGAATGGACGGTCCAACGGGTCTTAAGCTTCCCAGAAGATTTTCAATCTAGAATTGAAAAGAAGGACTTCGGTCACTACGTTGCTTAGCGGTTCTTGATTTTTGATTCATGGATCTTCTTTGTCTTTTCTTTGTAGATCAATGAGTTCTCGTAAGCTTGATCACGGAGTTCATTTAATTCATTGAGTTGAACTTTCGGTGATCACCCAGCGGACTTAAGGTCAAAATTTACATGCTTCAAGGCCCAATAGGCTTTGTGCCGAGCTCGTCGGAGATGACACGCCTTTCGTACACAAGCTTGTAGGAGTACACCGATGGGTGTTTTGTAGCGTGGAAGGCCCAAAGTGCATCTTCAAGTTTGTCCGACCAAGAAGCACGGTTTTCACCTACGGTCCTCTCCAAGATTCTTTTCAAGCCGCGATTCGAAACTTCCACTTGCCCACTAGTTTGTGGGTGATACGCGGTAGAAAGACGGTGAGTGACACCGTACTTAAGCATGACTTTTGCGAATTGGTCGGTGCAAAAGTGCGTCTTGCGATCACTAATGATGGCACGGGTAGTTCGAAGCGGGTAGAGACTTCAAGAATTTCACAACCTGCAACTACTGGTCGTTGGTGGGTGGCGCTTTAGCCTCTACCCATTTGGACAAATAATCGACGCCACCGGTATATACTTGTTCCCTCGAGAAGCGGGAGCGGCCCCATAAAATCGATGCCCCATATGTCAAAGATCTCGCACACTTGAATGGCATTTTGAGGCATTTCATCTCTTTAGAGATGTTGGTATGACGTTGGCAAGAGTCGCAAGATTTGACGAGGTCATGGGCATCTTTGTAAATTGTGGGCCAACAGAACCGGTCAAACACCTTCTTGGCGGTGTAGTTCCGGCCATGATGCCCCGTGGGTCCATGATGACAAGCTTTTAGAATTTCGCCGGCTTCTTGGCATTAACCGTCGGATGACTTGATCCGCACAAACCTTAAACAAGTAGGGGTCGTCCCAGAAATAATGCTTAACATCTTTGAAAAATTTGTTCTTTTGTTGGGCCGACATCCCTTTCACAACAAAGTTCCCCGCATGATAGTTTGCAAAGTCGGCAAACCATGGGGTACTAGAATCTCCGCGTTGAGATACCATATTAAGTGTCTCGAGAGGAAACGTTTCATTCCTTTTTTCTCGAGCACACCTTCATGAGGATTTTCAAGACGGGACAAGTGGTCACCCGCTAGGTTCTCCGCTCCTTTTTTATCACGGATAATGATATCAAATTCTTGGGAGAAACCCATCGAAGCAATCGACTTTGCATCTTGCTTAGCAAATAGATATTTGAGGGCGAGTGATCCGTATACACTATGCTTTTGACAAGATCAAGTATGGCGAAACTTCTCGAAAGCATACACCACGTAGTAATTCTTTCTCCGTCGTGGTGTAATGTGTGCTTGAGCTTGATTAAAGTTTTGCTAGCATAATGTATATGAGCTGGAAATGTTTAGCTTCGCGTTGCCCAAGATGCTCCTATGGCGAAATCACTTGCATGCGCACATAAGCTCGAATGGTAATTCCCAATGGGGGCAACTAGAATCGGTGCCGAGAGCTTCTTCTTAAGGGTTAGAAATGCTTCAATGCACTCACTAGAGAAGATGAAAGGAGTATCCTTTTCAAGAAGTCGGGTCATAGGTCGGGATATTTTCGAAGTCTTGAATGAAGCTTGTGATAGAAACCGGCATGACCAAGAAACTTCTAACTCCTTTACAGATTGTGGGATGAGGTATTTTTGCAATGACGTCAACTTTAGCCTTGTCAACCTCAATCCCGTTCTTAGAGATCTTATGGCAGAGGACAATGCCCTCTTTGACCATGAAGTGACATTTCTCCCAATTTAGACAAAGATTTGTGTTTTCTAACGTTCAAGCATCTTGTCTAAATAGAGAGACATATTTTGGAAACAATCCCAAAGACAAAATCATCCATAAAGACTTCCATAGTCTTTTCGATCATGTCATGGAAAATGGCCATCATATACCTGGAACGTGCCGGGGCATTACGGGGCCAAAAGGCATCGCGTCGATAAGCAAATGTTCCATAAGGACATGTGAATGTGGTCTTTTCTTGATCTTGTGGATCAATGGGAATTTGAAGTAACAGAGAAACCATCGAACAATAGTATTCATTTCCGCTAATCTCGAGCATTTGGTCCATGAAGGGTAATGGAAGGTGGTCTTCGGGTGGCTTCATTTAACTTCGATAGTCAATGCAAACCACGCCATCCCGTAACCAATCGGTAGGAATCAACTTCGTTTTCATCATTTCCAACAACGGTAATGCCACCCTTTTTGGGCACACAATGAACGGGGCTCACCCAAGGACTATCCGAGATAGGGTAAATTAATCCGGCATCGAAAGTTTATGACTTCTTGTTTGATAACCTCATGAATTTTAGGATTCACCCTTCTTTGGTGTTGAACCGCCGGTTTGAAGTCATCCTCCATTAGAATCTTGTGTGTACAAAATTCCGGGTTAATACCCTTGATGTCGGAAAGTTTCCAAGCGATGGCTGCAGCTTGTGTGACTTCAAAACCTTTATGAAAGCTTTTTCATCCTCACTCAAGTCTTTGTTAATGATAATGGTGATTTATTGTCACCCTCCAAAAATGCATACTCGAGATGAGGTGGTAAGTCCTTAGATTTAGACCTCGGGAGGATCATTAGATTTTTCAATTGTTTTAATTTCCTCTTTATGGAGTTCTTGAGGAGGGAGTGATGAAGGATCTTCATTGAGCATTTTCTCGATGAGAAGAATATCTCCCTCGATGTCGATGGGAGCGTGGTCAATTTCCCATGGAGACGAGAATCACTAGCCAAGTATGCTTCAATCTCTTCCAAAATAAAGTCACACTTCCTCAAGGTGAGGAAAGGGAAAAGAAAACAATGGGATCGCGAAGTGGGATTGCCACGAGAATCCAAGAATTTCTTGAGAACACTTTCCGACACAATGTCAATGACATCAATTTTGTTGTGGAATTGTCTTCATAATTGGGGAGTATTTGTATAAGTTGAGATTGAAAGTAACGGCTTCACTTGTTTACCCGCCAAAGTGATTTCCCCTTCATCAACATCGATCAATGCCGCGACCGTTTTTAAGAAGCACCTCCCAAGGATGAGGGGTACCAGAGGATCGGCATCAAATTCGACTACAACAAAATTCGGGGGAAATGAAACTTGCCTACTTTCACAAATACATCACTCGGCTATACCTAGCGGACCGAGAACCAAATGCGGTCCGCAAGGATTCGAGGATCATACATGTAGGTGTGAGTGGAGGTAATGAAAGCTTCTTCCACATGGAATGTGGCATCAAATTAATGCTAGCACCAAGATCGGCCAAAGCGAGACATTGAACTATGCCTTGAAAATCACATGGAATGAGAAATTTTCGAGGTCTCCTAGCTTTTCGGGGAAGCTTTTTAGGATAACCTTGGGCAATTCTTGTTCAAAGTTTTAGCCATTTGAATCTTTTCTTTGTTATTCAACAAAATTTTGATTGTTGGACCGAACTTGGGCATTAGAAGAAGAGCGTTATGGCTAATCTCGAAGTGCAAATCTTGAAAGATTTGAATAAGCTTCTCCATTTGTTGACTAGTTTTATCATGGAGCTTTTGGTCATTAAGCCTTGAAGGATAAGGAAGTGAAGGCTTAGGAATGGTCATCAGAACAACGGGTTCCGGTTGGAGAATAAGACTAGGAGGTTGGACTTGTCTTGATGCCATTGGAAGCGAGATATGCACCTTGTCCTTTGATACCTTTCGGTTTTGCTGGTTCCACATCCTCAGGAGAAGGATTAGGCATGGGGTCCCTCATCAAATTTTACCGCCGGTTATCAATAGCATTCAATTCACACCCTTTGGGTTGGGAATGGTATACTTTCGGGAAGAGCTCCCGAAGTTGAAGCTTGATTCTTTTGACTCGGGGAGCAATCATGCTTTCAATCTTGCTATGAGATTGATCAAATCTTTGTTACTAGTAGCTCTAACCTTCGAAAGTGAAATCATTCTTCAAAGTGGTAATTTGATTTTGCATGGACACCATCTTAGCTTCATTGCTTTTGATGTAATTGGCAATGTCAATGGAAGCTTGAGGAGGTGGGGCATGCATGTTTTTGTTGAAGGTGGAATGGTTTTGATTGAAATTTCCTTGATTTTGAAAACATGATTTAGATTTTGAAAATTCGATTCGACTCGTTTTGATTAGGCGATTATTTCTATTTTGCACGCATTTTGGTTATGATTTTGATTAAGCTAGGGTGGTCCAAAGGAAATTGTTAGAGCGATAGCTTAGAAAGGTTTAGGTCTCACTTGTGGTTGGTGAATTACCTCGTATTGAAGGAACCGAGGCGGCATATCACGGCTCTCTTGAGGTGAAGCCAGCGGAGGTTGGACACTCAAAATAAGGATGTGGCCACCACAAGTTTCACAACTTTTGTTTACGACGTTCGCGATTGGCATTCACGACTCATTTAAAATGCAGCGATGGTATTTCATTTAATCTTTTTGGTTAGAGTCGTGTATTCCGAAAGATGGAAGGTATTAGATCTCCTGACTCCATATCAGTGAGGAATCCCAATAATTGTGGTGGGCGGTGTCCTTATTTTCAATGAGATCATAGCTCTTGGAATTACTTTTCATAGGTACCACCCGGCGGCCACGGCATTGTCGTGTCCGCGATGTCTT
>OU343216.1:83453273-83534512 GCA_910596185.1 Chrysanthemum makinoi
TCATCAAGTGACAACCAGTAGCATATGAATTGAACCCGGTGTCTGCCCTAAGTTGAATAATCTGAAGGGCAATTTCTTTTCACCCTTTTCTTTGCTTTTCTTTTTAATTCTTCAACTCCTTCTTTCTCCGATTCTCATTTTGTCCTTTTTTATAATCATACCTTAGGAATTCTAATTCTAACTATTGGTAGTGTCCTTGGGTAGATCCCTCCGGCTCTGGCGGATCATAGGACGGTTATTCCTAACCTTAATCACCTTATAACTCTATTGCCATAAAACCTATTTCTTGAAAATTTCTCAAAGTGTTTATGAATAAGAAACATTTTGAAACACTTCGAGAGTTTTATTTTGCAGAAATACTCCCCCTCCACACATGCTTAAGTGTTTTGACAGAAACTTTCATGGTGAGGGAGGAGCGCGCACTTTTGAATTGATTAACTCAAGATAGACAATCCCCCGCGAGACACGTTTACGTTGCATAGTTAAAGAGTTACATTGTCAGCTTTTAAGTGACAACTAGCTCTAATAACTATCTTGAAGGTGTGGACAAGCCTCGAAAGGTTGTCAAACCCGTCAAAGTTCATGTCTACCAAGAGTTTCTCGAATGGTACATTCTACTCGGACAAGTCCTTTTCGGGACACGTTTACATCACTAGCGAACTAGCTTGAAATTATTACCCGTCCCGGACAAGTATTTTCGAGTAACTAACATTTAAGATCTCGTCAATTCATTGGTTAAGTCTATAGCACAAAGATTCATTTGCATTTTCACAACAAATTTCTTATCACATAATTTTTCTCCCCCTCAAAAATGGCATATGAATGTTATTTTTGACAAAATTTTGAGATCGAATATGACCATTTCGAGTTTTGTGGGAAGACTAGCACGAAGAACAATTTATGAACAAAGTTTTTAATCAAATACTCCCCCTCAACAAGTGATATAAACTTTTGAGGTTTTGAAAATCATAAGGGGAAGTACTTGTTCTTTTGAGCAAGACCTTTTAAAAGTGAAAGGTTTGATAGGTTTTACTCAAAAGTAAGAAGCTTTCGCTCCTTTAATAAGGATTGTGGCACTGAAGCGTACCACATGGTCCTTTCATTACAAGAACGGGTTGTACACTGTTATGTGTGCACAAACCATAGTCATTAAATAATCACACATCCAAATCAATATAGAAAATGAAACAGTTTAAGGAGTACCAGGTAGTCCAACAATATTTCCAGGAATGCGAACAGGGCGTTGATAGCCTGTGAGAGTAATCTTGGGACGACCACCTACAAAGCTCTCCAGAGTTCTAAACTGGTCCCTTCTGTACAACCTTTCATCGATTCGAGTGATGATCCTCTTAACATCCCGTCTCTCCTGAGAATTCCATCGCTTTGGTGACCCAATGCCTTCATGTATCGCCTTCAACCTATAAGCCAAGCCGTCCCTGACTTTCTTCAGTGTGTGATCCCCAAACTTATGAAGATCTCTACACGCCATCAAGCAGTTGCGTTGTAGTTCACTGCGGTAAACTACTCCAAACGGTTTGCTGATGAGAGTGTATTGTGGAAGCTGGTTGATGTCAGGAAGTTCTAGCTGAGGTCTGGTGAGGTTGACACGTGTCTGATACGATTCAACAGCAAGTTGTAAATCTTCTACAAGTTAATGGATCACTATGCTTCTGATGAACATGAGCAGGGACTTGATGTATTCACGTTGGATTTCAGTCGTGAAATGTCTCATTCTTCCCAGTACCTTGGCAAGATAAAGATCTTCAATGTCGTTGAGAGACAAATTCTGGAAGTCCGCTTCACAGAAATCATAGTCCCTTTCGTCTTGTCTTTTGACCACGATTTTCTTGAGGAAACTGTAGTCCCATTTAGACGAAAGGGCTACATGCTTAACAGCAACGGTCCTTTTATCACTGTGCACTTCATGTTTAGACTTTTGAACCTGGCAGCTCTTGTAGTAGATTCATCGGCGTTCTGGCCAATGGTGAATCCCATACATTGCATCAATATCATACTATTCCATACTGTTAGAAAACATGTGAGTAGCCTTTTCCTCGATGGCTATGCAGTTGGAGTATATGGCTGCCGGGAACGGAAGTGTAAGTGATGTAGCGTATTTCTTTGAACCATCGCTACCGTGTAGAAGAAATTCTAAGTCATTTTTGAAGAAGTAGCGGAATGGAATCTTAGGTTGATCTGGTTGGCCAATCGTTGGCAGAGGTCTAGACCAGTCTGTGTAGTATGGATCCTTGTCTCTTATGGTGAAGTCAATGTTTGCTTCAGGGTTAAGCCAATCAATGTTGTTAGACATGGCTCGTGCTATGTTTTCAAGGTGATATTCAACTTCAACCTTTTCCGAGCTATCTTTGAGTAGTTGAAAGGCTTCATTCTTGATTAAGTCTCAACTCTCGATTTAGTCATCTTCTTCACTCGAACTTTTCTTGCAGTAACTTAACATGCTCCAGCGTGACCTTCTACCTATCTTGATCATCGGTTAGGGCGGTAGTAGCATCAACTAGTGTAGAGAACCATTCATACTCTGTGTCATCGTCATTAGCCATGAGACAACATCATATAGTCGTCTTCTTCTTCTTCTTTGGCCTAGATGATGATCTTTGGTTTCTTTCTTTGTGTCGGGAGAGGTGGGTTGTTGTTGGGGCTCGGGGACTTCCTCATCGTCACCACCCGATGTATTGAAATAATCATCGGTTTTCTATGTGGGGTGGTGACTCACGAGTCACGAGGTTTGTCGTGAGCGCGTGGAGGAGATCGTTGTTGAGCTAGAGTCCTTTGGGGTGGAGGTGGCATGGAGGAAGATTCACCAGACTTCTTTGGACGTTTAGGTGCAAAGTCCTTGTCCTTATCATCGTCATCTCTTGGTCGTTTAGGTTAGTCTGCTGATTCTTTGCATGATGATCTGAGTTGATAATCTAGTAGACCTTTAGAAAATTTAGCTTCATCCGAAGTAAAAGTTGCAGATCGTTTTGACATTTGCATCACCAATTTAGCAATTAACTCAATTTCAGAGAGATCAGATTCTTTGGCCATTATATGTTTAACCAATGCGACGATATTTGGAGTAAGTTGTGCGGAAAATACTTCTCTTGTCAAACCAGGACGATGTGAGAAGAAACTTGTGAGTATATTCTCTTGCCGTCTTCTCCAATTCCTTTTGGAAATCTCCTTTGATAAACTTAAGTTTGTTCCCTTTCTTTCAACAACTTTCGTTTATCCCGTTTTGAAGAAAGTTGATTCTGTCAGCGATTTGATTCAGCTTTTTGTTGGTCACGTCTTTCTTCCTGACTTGCTTGGCAGCATTGACAATCTTTGTCTTAGCTTCGGGATATCAAAGAGTTGGTTGGTTTCTTCTTACGTGACTTGGATGTGGATATGGTTGTGCCTTTGGATGGTGGTGGAGATGAATGAGAGGATGAGTCTGATGAGGATGAGATATGAGGAGACTCGGATCCTTTCTTTGGTTCAGAAGTTTCTTCTTTAAGCGTCTTTGGACTATCAAGAAGAAAATCATCATAGTTGACTTTGTCATCTTTTCCGACTCGACCTTAAGCCTGGCTTCTTCATCAGCTTTAGCTTGAGCTTCCATTTCTTCTTTTGACTTAGCTGCTGCTTCAGCATCTTCATTAGCTTTTTCTTTCAGACTTCTCCTTTCTTGGTTCCTCAAATTCATAGGTGATGGTGTCCTCCTGTTGCCGTTGTTGTTGTTCGTGGGTGGTGGTACCAGATCCCTTATCGGGTTGATTAACGCGCCGAGGAACTGGTGTAGATAGTGAAGCACCACTTGATCCTCCAGAGCCACGAATTTGTTGCTGTTTGAATTGTTCAGCGACGTGTTGGAGTCTCAAATTTTTCACCTTTTTCCTGTAATCTTTGTCTAGTTGCTCTTCATCTGAACTTTCTTCTTCTTCTTGCTCAAGCACCGGAGTCTTTCCCTTTTCACCTTTGGGACTTGGAGGTTTTGCAACTTTCACAGTTTCAACGATTGGGGTTTCAGAGTAGAAAACTTCTCCATCCGTTTCAGTGTTTTCTGAGTCTTCATCGACTAGCTTTTGTTTCGGTTCTGGCTTGGGAATAGGGATGGCTTCCTTAGAGGGAACTTTCCTTTTGAGAGTATGTGACCTCTTAGGAAACTTTCTCTGGCTCTCAGTGCTTGTAACACTCCCTGCACTGCCTCTCCTAGTTTTCCTGGTAGGAGTACCAGAGGACTTTTCGTCAAGAAAACCTACTTTGCCTTCATCAACCGCTGCCAGATATCTTTTGTATGAATAAAGTTGTTTGATGTCATCATTGAGAAGATATTCTGGTAACACTGCACCCTGTTTCTTTGTTGTTGAGTCTTTAATCGACGGTGAGTGTGGGCTCATACAACGCGGAGTGTTGTTTGGGGTCATTGAGCCTCAAAGGAATATCAGGATTATTCCCTAGAGCTCTTTGGATCAACAGTTTGGTGTATCTGATATATGGGATCTTGAGGCCAAACTTTTTGAGGAAAGACATCATGTCATCCCATATCAGAGCTTCAACTTCAATGTGTTTCATGTTGACCAAAGCCCAAAAGATCTGTAGTTCCATGAGCTTGGGATGCTCATAACCACTGTCACGTACATAAACAGATTTGGTGATGATAATGTAGAGGGTTCTCCATGGCTGAGGAATATTCTTAAGATCCACGTATGAATGCTTTGTGATTACTCCCTGTAGCTTCGTCATAACCAATGTCGATCATGAATTGCAGAACGACCTCTTCAGTTGGTGTGGCATTGTATTCAGTTGGCTCGATGGCGGGAATGAGAAGAATAGCCCTTAAGTCTGCTGGTGTGATGGTGACTTGTTTGTGGTTGACCGTCACCGTCACAGCATTTTGACCTTTGATCTTTTGCATTGTATGACAAAATTGGTGAATGTAGATCTCCGGCACGTGTAGCGTGGTGAGCATGTTCTGATAGGGGTGATTCTACAGAATGTCTACAGCAATTAGACAAGAAGACTCTGACCAAGTGAGACTATCAAAATCAACACGAAGGTTATTCTTTCCTATCTTCATTGGATAACCATGAGGGAAGATATCTTCAACTGTGAGAACGGTTTATGCTTCCACATTTTGTATTTGAGCGTCCATGTCGTGATCTGAAAGATATTTAGCCAAAAGAACCAACATATCGAAAGACATTACGTTAGTCAACAGTTGTTTATATTGTCTAATTATTGAATATGATATGTCGATGATTATTACGAGTCCAATGTCACTTATTTGTCCAATAGTCCAAAGATGTCATGAAAATTATCGTGAGTTGGTTAACTTTGAGTTTTAAAGTCCAAGTTTTCACTTATTTTTCACAACTTATTAAACGTTTAACCTTATTAGTGACATTATTGGTTTCGTGGCGTTATGATTTATTTATTTACAAGTTTGCACGCGTAACAATTCATAATTAAGGTTAAAACTAGGCTTAGGCGTAGAAATGGCAAGCTTATGCGTAAACAGGAGTGATTATACGCGTAAACGTAAGCTTATGAGTAGGTTCTTGACTTACGCGTAAGAAATATTACGCGTAGGAAAAGAGGTCCTTATGCGTAGAGCTTACGCGTAAGCGTATATGGAACCTTACGCGTAAGGCTTACTCGTAAGAGTCAACCTTATGCGTAGAGGTTACTGTTTACGCATATCCTTCACAGGATACGCGTAGTCCCCAATGTAGAACCTTACGCGTAAACGTTACGCGTAAGATTACTCTTACGCATAATATGCTACGCGTAAGGTGATCCTTATGCGTAGATGGCAAGTAACCTTGATTCTGAGTTATACACACGTTGAAACCTGAAATAAATTCATCATAACACCAACATTATCATCTATATCCAATCCTTTTCAGGTCTAAACATGGAAATTCAATTAACACAGTTACGCGTAGAACAACTTACGAGTAAAACTTAAACCCTAAATGTTCAAGAATTACGAGTGTTAGCCTTAATAGTTTTTATTAGAAGTGATGGTCATTCACGATTAGGAACTTTGTAACGTGTGTTAGATATCGTGCTAGAATAGTCAAAGGGCTCGTGGATTGGGCTAAGCTAAATGGTTAGACGTTTAGTTAAGTTAGCCTTGTATAAGTTCATGTAACCCAATCCATGTCCAAGCCCATCTCACGGCCCATGGCCAAGCCTTAGGGCATCATCTCTCTTACTATAAATACCCCTCAAGTATGTCATTTGAGGGGTGTGCTTGAGTGTGTGTGTGTGTATTTTTCCTTGAAGCAATATACATCTTATTGTTTTCATCTTTCTTCTCTCTATCTCTCTAAACATACATACGAATTCATTCAAGTCACCAAGTTCTTATCTTAATCTTTCTTTGCTTCATATATACGCATATCATCTGTGAGTATAACGTGGGTGTTTGTTATATGTGTTCTTGTTGTGGGATAAGGTATACGTGATAAAAGGGGCTTTACAATTGGTATCAATCGCCTAACAATGGTTTAGGAGTGTTTGTGTTTGTTTTGAAGGGTTACACATAAGCTCACGTTAGTCAATATTGTGACGCTTAAAGCTTTAATTTTTGCACTCAAAAATTCAAGATTCTTGTGGTTTAAGGTTTATTTGGTGCTAAAGTTTCAGTTTTTTGCAAAAAGTTCGAAGCTTTACGTGTTTTTCTTCATTTTTAAGCTCGTATTTGGTTATTGGTCATTTCTACTCGTAACTTTTCTAAGCACTTTGGGTGAAAAAGGTCAACATTTTTGGGTTATTCGAGTGTTTTTAAGGCTATCTGGGCAAAATAAATCATTTGAATCGTTGGAAATTTCTTACGAGCAGAAGTCAAAAAGTCAAAACCCTAGTTTTCTACTCGTAACTTTTTGGTGAAGAATCTTCGTGCTATAACTGTTACTCAGTGCTTCCCTCACTTGGATAAGTGTGTGGAACACTTCGACTTGTGGATATCTCTTACGCTGAGACAGTGTAAAGGATTTTTGGTTCTTAACCATAGTTTACGCATAAGCTAAAAGCTTACGAGTAACTCTACGCATAACTTCAAAATTACGCGTAAGGTTTACGAGTAACTTTTTGTCTACGCATAAGCTTAAGGTTACGCATAAGGTTCCTACGCTTAAGGTTTCTACGCATAAGGAATCCTACGCCTAAGCTTCCTACGCATAAGATCCTACTCGTAACTACATCCTACTCGTAACCATATCCTACTCGTAACTTCTTTGGTCTACGCCTAAGCTCTTTCTACGCCTAAGGTTTAAAAAAAAAAAAATTAAGGAGACTAAACGTTCAATTTTTACGCGAGATTCAAATTTTGGTTTAACTGTCAAAATTTTGGTCAAAAATTCAAATTTTTGGGCCTAAATTCAAATTTTTCGGTCAAATTTGGCGTCAAAATTGTCATAACTCAAATTTTTCATACGACCTTAGAATTGATTTTATAGTGAATTTCAAATTTTGGGCGAAAATTTTTTTTAGAACCAAGGTTGCGATGCGACTTTCAGAAACACCTCAACCGAGCTTAATCGTCATCAACCACAACTCCTTTATCGTTGAATCGATCCTACATCAACTTTATCATACGTACCTTCATCAATGGCAACTCAGGAAGATCGTCTCATAACTGCTTTCTTAAAAGGATTCTTCAATGAAGTAAACATTAGTCCAACTACACCAAATAACAACAACCAATGGATTTCATCGTATAATCCGCAGTTTGCTCAACCGAGTATGCATAGGGGTCAAGAAGGACAAATGGTTGATGTTATTGGGAATCAGAATGGATTTGCTACAGGTATACAAATGGGGAATCAGATGCAATATGAGGCGGTTTGTTGGACATCAAAGGGGTCAGATTATGAATCAGAATATGGGATATCAACATGGGAATAACTGTTATATGACTTCGGTTCAGAATGCTACCTCCGAACCTCAAAGCCAAAATTCAGGTTATTTTAGTTCAGAATCTAGTGTCAAACGACCGACGAAGCTTGAAAGGCTCCAGTACATGTTGATGTTAGCACAGAAAGAAGAGTTGGGAATTGAATTGACTGATGCAGAATACGCATTCATGAATCCAAAACGGGCAGATAAAGCAAAAAATCGCAACCTCTAGTCATAGAATCAATCCGCAGGACACAACATCAAGTGGTACTTTTGATACACCTCCAGTCTATGACACAGATCCACTCAATGAGGTACCAAATTATAGTAATGTTTCTAGTCAGTTTACTCATGATGAACGACATTCGTGACATCAGCACCTACTTATGATACATACCTGGACAATCCGAGTTGTAGCAATACAAACTCTGAAACTCCAGATGTGGATCCTAATGGAGGCTGTGTGGCACAAAATACTGAGACTGATGAGGAAACCCGTGCTTATTTTGAATCATTAATCAATAATTGTGGTATTGAGATTGAGAAAGTGAGTAAGGTCAATCGCGAGGTTAAGGCCGCGAATGCTAAATTGACCGCTGAGCTTGAGAGTTACAAGGAGAACGCAAAGCTTTTGAATTTCAGAAAAACAAAGAATCTGAATTAGAAATTGGTTATCGAAATTTGGTTTCTAAAGAAAAAGAATTGCAAATCAAGTATAACACACTTGATGGCATTGAACTTGAAAATTAAATATTTAAACAAGGAAATTTCTGATTTAAATAACCAACTTTCTAAACAAAAAGAAATGTTTTCTAATCTTGAAAAAGAAAGAAGCGGTTGATTACTGATTTTTCAAAACGAGAAGACTCTCTTCTTGATGAAATTCTTGATAAAAATGAAAAAATCCAAACTTTGGAAAATTTGCTTCTTAAAACGGGCCATTCTGCTCAAACAATCAAGATGCTTTCTAATCAAGTAAATCCGCGTTTTCATACTAACAATAGAATGGCACTTGGTAACGACCCTTCTTCGTTCCTCAAAGAAAGCTTCGAAATCTCGAGAATGTGTTAAACAACGGAAAAGCTTTACATGAACCCATTATTGTTCGTGATTCTCTTGAAACGTTAGAACTATCGAGGAAGTAGATCAAAAATGAAACAAAATAATCCGGAAATCAAACCAATTGATTATAACAAATGGAACAAAATTAACGGAATTACTTTTGTTAATCAAAAAGAAAAGTCAAGGTTCTCCATCACACCAAGTGTTTCAAACAAAAAGTCAACACCTGTTTCAACATCTGTTTCAAAACCAGTTGTTGTCTCAAATTCTCTTTCGAACATTGAACAAATGTCTTCAAACAATCCTTTTAACACAAGTGATGCGAGACATATTTTAGACAATGTAAAAACTAGAATTGTGGATCTTCAAGACACTGTTAAAACTAAAACCACTATTACACCTAACAACTGGTTCTCTAGTTTTGACATCGAACAAAGAAAGTTTTTTGAAACTCAAATTGCCCCTCAGTTAACTGGCATCAGTGCGAGGGTAATTCATTTCGAACAAGCGTTTTTGAAAGAAACAGCTGACTTTGTCAAGGACCATAAATCTCTGGTAAAGCAAGCTAATGAAAGTGTTGAACACATCAAAGTTTTGGAAAATTTGAATGATTCTCTCTTCGAAGATGTTCTGACTACTGATATCATGTCCATTATTTTGCAAACATATTCTGTTGAAGATCATGAAAGACTCCAGTCTGAGACCTCCGCAATTGTTTCAAAATATGAAAATGCTCTTGCAAAACTTGAAAAAGAAAACGTGTCCTATTTTAAACAACTTGATCGAAAAACAGAGGAATGCAAGTATGACAAACAGTCGTATGAGCGTGCCTACAAGGACATGCAAGAGCAAAATGATCTTTTGAGTGCTCAACGGGAAGTCTAAAGGAAAGGCTGTGGATACTAAGTTTGAAAAACCATTGACTGAGGAGAAAACAAATGTTCCCAAACCGGTTTTCAAACCAAAAATGTCTATTTCTCAGCCTCCTCCAATAGTCAATGAGAAAAATGATTTGTCAAAAGCAGTCACTCCACGTCCCGCCCTTTAAAAAGAGAATTATAAAAGTTTTTGAAAAAGAAAAAGCGGTTTTTGAAAAACCAAAAGTGATTACAGCTGGCATTTCTAGGAATAGTACACGGAATGTGACCAAAAATCTAGTTAAAGAATCTGTTGAATCTAACAAAATGGTCAACAATAACTATCTAGAAGAAGCTAGGAAAAAGGCACAGACTCGAAAAGATGGAATTCTAGGTGCAACATCTAGGGTGATGAATTCTACAAGATTTCAAGGCACTGCTAGTAGTTGTAAACCATTACCTAGGAACACTCTACATAAGACTAGGGATTGGCTTACATCTAAGAGTAGTTGCGCAAAAGAAAATGCTATGCCCTTAGAAAACATCACTAGGAATTCTAAGTCTTTTTCGAACCAGAATCAATTTCCAAAAGACTGTAGTGACAAAGTTAAAGCTGCTGTTTTAAACAAGAATATTGAATTTGTCTGTACTACATGTAAAAAATGTGTCTTTTCAGCTAATCATGATGCATGTGCCATACAATATCTCAGGAAAGATAATTCTCGTGCCAAGGCACAATCCACTAAGACACCAAATAGAAACAAGCCCGTTGATAAAATGTCAAACAAAAAGGAACCTAATAGGTGGATCTCTTCAGGACGTAGTTTTTCCAAAAATGAGTCTTCCGCTGCATCTGATGAGAAAACAACTCCTAGATCTTACCTTAGGTGGATTCCCACGGGCAAAGTTTTCAACAAAATAGGTCTTAGATGGATTCCCACAGGAAAGATTTTTGATACGTGCTCCAACACAGATAATAGTGAAAATCATTCGGATAAGGAAGTCAGATCCACTACAACCGTTGATAGTGATCACCCTCACTGTGAGGAAACATATACTTCTAACACTGTTATTTGTGAAAATTCTTCTTCGTGGATGCGGTTCTTGTAAAAGTGTTGAATGTTCATATACCTCATGTGGTAAAGAAGAACTTTATGCCAATTTCGCATGTGGAAATCCTTTTCTAGTTCCACTCTTAACTCCACTTTTACATGACATGACTTAATCTTCTTTCTTCAAATCTTCTATGTAAATATTTTGAAAAACCAAATACAAAATTTGAAAAACCAACAAAAGAAAAATATAAAAATATAAAACTTTCAAAAATACAAAAACAATATAAAATCAAAAAAATCCAAAAATATTCTTCTCACGACATGTCTCTCGTATAATCGATATTATGTACGTTTCTAGAAATGTCATTCAACAATGATAGGGTATACAGATGCTTGAGCGAAAGTTCTTTAATATGTTTTCTAAAACATGTCGTTTCTCAAAATTTCTCAAAATAATGGCTTTCGTATACTTCAGTACGAAACCCGGACTTCATTATAATGGCTTCTGAACACATCAGTTCAGGACCCGCGCTTCAAAGAAAGGAAAGTGCTTATCAAAATCAAAGGTTTTTAAATATTTTTTTTCAAGCACTATTCCTAAAAACATAATGGCTTACAGTTACCTCAGACTGTAACCCGAACTTTAAAGAAAGGAAAGTGCTATGTAAAATCGACTTTCATAAATATTGAGCACTTATCCTAAAACAATTGAAGATAATTCTTCTCCAATATCTTCAAAAGATTTTCAAAATCTTCTTCACATCTTGCGTACCATTGATTCAAAATTTTTCAAAATCTCTCACATTTGGTACCAAGATAACTCCCTCTAAACCCTTAATTGATTCTAAATTTTCTGTATGAAAAATATGCTTTCGTTAAGGGGGAGTATAAAACAAAAAATTGTTCCAAAATTCATGCTAAATCAGTTTCTCTCCAAATGCTTTTCGAAAAACATATCTTTTAATCATTTTGTTTCAAAAACATCATGGATATGCTATTTTTGAGGGGGAGAAACGTGATTAAAATGTTATCAAAATGTTTAATGATCGTTGTTTGAATCTCAAATGAGCTCGACTTAGTCGTAACCAATGAATTGACGAGGAATCATGTACCATCTCGAGAAACTTTCTATGGACTTGACCAGGATGGGTAATAATTTCAAGCTAGTTCTCTAGTGATGTAAACGTGTCTCGAATCGGTCTAGTTCATTTAAAGTCGATCAATTCAAAAAGTGCAAACTCTACCCTCTATGTGCAGATTTAAGTTAAAACA
This sequence comes from Chrysanthemum makinoi, assembly GCA_910596185.1. NCBI lineage: Eukaryota > Viridiplantae > Streptophyta > Magnoliopsida > Asterales > Asteraceae > Chrysanthemum > Chrysanthemum makinoi. Next base: position 83,465,407 of record OU343216.1, read on the forward strand.
ATATAAGCACATGTGAAGGGGGAGTGTTTCTGAAAATATAAAGCTCTCGGAGTGTTTCAAACATGTTTTCAATCATAAACACTCTGAGAGATTTTCAAGAAAAAAGGTTTTCATGGCAACATAGGATAGTCATGGAGTTATAAGGTGACTAAAGATAGGAAAATCCGTCCTATGATACGCCAGAGCCGGAGGGATCTACCCAAGGACATCACCAATAGTTTAGAACTAGAAGTCCTTAGGTAAGATTGAAAAAAGGAGTTATGTGAGAAAGGAGAAAGAAGGGGTTGAAGAATTAAAAAGAAATATAATGAAAGGGTGAAAAGAAATAGCCCTCCATAATCAACCTTAGGCGTAAACCGGTTCAATACATATGCTACTGGTTGTCACTAGATGACACCGGTATTGAAGACAAAGACGTCATGGACCCAGTGACGCACTGCACTAAACCTTCTAGCCACTCAATTCCTCTCAAAAGGGATTTGTTTCATTCTCACTGGGAACCCTACATAATCTATTGACCTTCTCTTAGAGATCGTTGATATTGAAGAAGGAGACCCTCACCCTAGTCTCCGCTCAGGAAAACTAAAATGCACTAATTAAGTTTAGAGCCACGAGATTCATCAAAAGATCTCATAGGAACACTTGACATGACATCGCTTGCTGTTCATCAATAAGGGCACAAGTGATATATTATAGAGTCCTACGCAGATCTTAGTAATCTGCCAGAACATTTATGAGAAGTTTTACAACTGTAATCTTCAATGATTGAATGGAAATTCCTGCCAGGGTCAACATCAAGCGACCCGACAGCAGGTCACTTAGGTAATTCCTTGGATTACGCTTAGTGTGTCTCAAACGGTCTACAGTCGTGAAGTGATGCTTCGGTGTACTTCAGCGACTCATCTGAACTGTAGATGTACTTCGGTATATCACGTTATCTCACTTGTGGGACTCAGTTCAGAACGGCCTCTGTGAGAATTAGAGACGTGTTTCACACTATGCTGTTAACACCCTCGAAATTCAAACTTGTAAGTGCCGGAATCTGCTTATTACTAACTGTTTTTATGTTTTCTTCTTATGGAAGCTCTGGAGCGGATGGATCGTGCAGACTCGCCACATGCTCATACCAAAAACACATGAAAGTTCTCATCAACATCAAAGGCAACTCAAAGTGAAAGATGATTCTTCGTCAATGTCAAAGAATCTACAAAGTGTAAAGACTCGAGAACTTCATCATTGGAAACTCAAAGTCAAATAGAAGTGTGAGCATGGTGGAGAAAGACGTGGAGATACCTAACCAACGAAGTTGACAACGGCAGACAACCACATTATCTGATCACAAAGCATGAAGGAACAAAGAATCAAGACTATTCTATATCTACACGCAAAGTTCAAGCTCAAGGAAAGTAAAGATCTTATCAAGTGGAGCATCATTTGAATGACCACCCCTTAGGGGGAGATTGTTAGCCTTAATAGTTTTATTAGAAGTGATGGTCATTCACGATTAGGAACTTTGTAACGTGTGTTAGATATCGTGCTAGAATAGTCAAAGGGCTCGTGGATTGGGCTAAGCTAAATGGTTAGACGTTTAGTTAAGTTAGCCTTGTATAAGTTCATGTAACCCAATCCATGTCCAAGCCCATCTCACGGCCCATGGCCAAGCCTTAGGGCATCATCTCTCTTACTATAAATACCCCTCAAGTATGTCATTTGAGGGGTGTGCTTGAGTGTGTGTGTGTGTGTGTTTTTCCTTGAAGCAATAACATATTATTGTTTTCATCTTTCTTCTCTCTACCTCTTTAAACATATACACGAATATACATCAAGTCACCATATCTTATCTTAATCTTTCTCTTTATTTACGCATAACAGTTTGGGTTTAACGTGGTATTCTTGTGTTCATAACATGGGTATTTGATAAGGTTGGTATACGTGATAAAGGGGTATAACAACGAGTAAGCGATTTAACCATGGGAAATGCACCAAAATTTTTCTGGGATGTCTAGGAAGCTTATTGAGTCGTTTTATCCAAGTTTTAACACAAATGGACTTGTGAATCAAAAGTGCCTAATTCTTAAGAACATAAACCCTAGATTTTAGTTTTATCACGATTGATGTTTCTGGGTATGAACTAAGCCTAGATTCAATCAATTAAACATGTAAACAACATCTTTCAAGCAACCAATCAACCAGAAACGTTCACATATGAAAATACCCAATTTCACTCATAAACCCTAAATTCAAGAATCAATCAATTCGTGTTTCTGGGTGACTTTTAATGATGGAAATGGTTTGAAAGTGATTATATAAATGTTTTGACACAACCATTTAAACCACAAACACTCAAACATGATTGTGTGTTCATACGCTTATGCGTAGAACACAAAATCACTTCTATGTTAAAATCTAACTGTTGGTTTTCAAAAATATTCAAAACCCATGTTTAGATTATTGCGAAGAACGTTTAACCCCTTACAAATTAATGATCAAGAACACAGATTTGCCGGATGATTTTTATGCGTAGGATTTGGTAGGTGATATAATAAATGTGTAATAAATGTGAAGTATTTGTTTGGTGGAGGTGTTTTGTTAAAAACACTTTGACATTTTGACACAATTAGTCCCTCCACCTTTACCTTTTACATCCTATGTCCATAACTTCCATTTTGGTTACCAAACGAAGGATATTTGGAAAGAAATCTGATGACACTCCCCCTCGACTTAAGAAATAATGTAAATTTTAGTCCGAGGAGTGTCAGTAAACCAGAAATGTGACCACCATTAATAAAGAAACAACCGGGATGAGAAAACATGCAAGTACAAGGTTTTAAGAAACCGAAAAAATATTTGCTTTCTCCCCCTCAACACTTGATAAAAAAAATACTGAATTTTGAAAGATTTGAGTGTTGACGGAAGAGTTGTACTTGCCATGTTAAAAGAAATATAGATAGAAGAATATTTTTGTTGTTTTATCAGATTTTATATTTTTGTATTTTGTTTTTGAAAAAATATTTACAAAAGAGGTTTTGGTGTTTGATTGGTTTTAAGAATGTTTTAAGAGTTCATCCAGTTCCTCTTGAGTCAAACACCGCATACCAATCCGGTGGACCAACTCATTAAACCTAGCAAGAGCTAGGGCTTTGGTGAGGAGATATGCCAATTGGTATTCTGTACCTACAAAGTATAATTCAACAGTACCCTGTTCCACGTGGTCCTTTATAAAATGATATCGAAGATCGATGTGCTTTGATTTTGAATGTTGAACAGAGTTGCACGAGATCGCAATAGCACTCCGATTGTCGCAGTACATCGGGATTCTGTCAAATACATAACCATAGTCTTTGAGTTTTGTTCTCATCCAAATGACTTGAGCACAACATGCCGACATGGCTACATATTCTGCTTCGTTGAGGACGCGAGTACAATCCTGCTTCTTCGATTGCCATGACACCGGTTTATCACCAAGAAATTGTAATGCTCCTGAAGTACTTTTCCGTGAATCTAAGCATTCTGCGTGATCATCATCTAAAAAAGCTATTAGTTCAAAACCAGAATCCTTCGGATACCAGATCCCCAAATTAATGGTTCCCTTGATGTATCGGAGGATTCTTTTAGCCTCAGAGAGGTGGGTTTCAGTTGGTCTCGACTGATAACGGGAGCAGAGATATACGGCAAAAACAATATCAGGCCTGCTAGCTGTTAGATACATAAGAGACCCAATGATACTTCGGTATTTGGTAGGCTCCACCAATTTCCCATGTAAATCAGCATCTAGCTTCTTGGTATGAGCCATTGGTGTGGCATATGTGTCACAGTTTTGCATTCCAAATTTGTTTAAAACTTCAAGGGCATATTTGGACTGACTTAGAAAAATACCACGGGGTGATTGATGAACTTGCATTCCTAGAAAGAATGTGAGTTCACCCATCATTGACATTTCAAAATGTTTTGTCATAAGTTTTGCAAAAGCATTTGAGTATTTTAAATGTGTTGACCCAAAAATGATGTCATCCACATAGATTTAAACGATTAAAATGTGAGCCCCGTGATATTGTATGAAAAGTGTAGGGTCGACCGAGCCTTTGGTGAACTTATTGGCAATTAGGAAGGATCATAACTTATCGTACCACGCCCGAGGAGCTTGTTTGAGTCCGTACAGAGCTTTGTTCAGTTTGTAGACATGGTTCGGGAACTCGGGATCAACGAATCCTTCTGGCTGGCTAACATAAACCGTTTTTTTCAGTTGACCATTCAGAAAAGCAGTTTTGACGTCCACCTGAAAGACCGTTATATTCATATGAGCCGCGAACGCAAGAAAGATCCGAACAGCCTCAAGAAGAGCAACCGGAGCGAATGATTCTTCAAATTCAATACCCTCTTCCTGTCTATAACCTTTAGCCACCAGACGTGACTTGTTTCTAATTATGGTTCCTTCAGCATCCAATTTGTTTTTCCAAATCCATTTTAGACCAATGACGTAGACCCCTGTTGGTCTTTCAACCAGTTCCCATACTTCAAGACGTTTGAATTGGTTGAGTTCTTCTTGCATGGATTCAATCCAGTTGTCTTTTGTCATTGCGTCTTTAATGTTTTTAGGTTCAGATTGGCAGACAGTGAGTGCATAAATGCAATGTTCATCATCTGTGTGAAGACGTTATCTCGTTACGACTGGTTGATTCGGGTTACCAATAATGTTCTCAAGAGGATGGTATTTTGTCCAACGATGTGTCGAGGGTTGATGTTGTTATACATTGTGCAGATTTTGAGAATTCAAATGGCTTGTGGATGATTCCACAACATCAGGTGCAGCAGTTTCATTATCAAAAGGGTTAAAGAACGCATTTGGATCAAAATCTACAGGTGGGGGTACTTCATTGTTCAGAACATCATCAGCTGGTTCAGCGTCGTTGGAAGCAGATTATACAACTGTTGTTGTAGATTCAACTGGTGGTGCTTCTTCAACAGTAGTTGTTGTAGCAGGTGTATCAGGTATTGGAATATGATCAGGTTGAGCAGCGGAAACATCGGATACACCTGGAGCACGTTCATCAATGTCATCACTAAACAACGGAGCAAATAAATTTTCCATTTGTTGACGAGTAAGCTGGGGGCTTGATTCAGCTGATGATGGGATTTGAGGGAAGTTTAAACGGTTGTGACCGGGTTCCAAGCTGTTATGCTCAGAAGCCATTTCTGTAAGCTCATTGAAATTTGCATGAATTGTTTCCATAACCTGATTTGTACGACGATTCCAGATCCGGTAACCTTTAGAATTATCACAATATCCAATAAATACTCCAATTTCAGCTTTGGCTTTGAGCTTTCCAAAGTCATCACGATCATTATTCGGATAGCAAAGGGATCCAAATACATGAAAGTGTTTGAGATTCGGTTTTCGGTTGTGGATAAGCTCAAAAGGTGTTTTGTTGTGGCGTTTTGTAATCATTGAACGATTCTGAGTGTAGCATGCAGTTGAGACGACTTCAGCCCACAAGTAATCTAGAAGTTTAGCATTGATGAACATTGTTCTTGCAGCTTCCACTAACATACGATTCCGTCTTTCAACAACTCCGTTTTGTTCTGGTGTGCGTGCAATAGATGTTTGATGCTCAATTCCCACTTTCTCATAAAATTCACGAAGAGTTTGATTCACAAATTCAGTTCCTTTGTTTGTTCTGATTTGTGGGCGATCGTATTCCGGAATTTGAACTTGAATTTTCTTGAGAAAGGTGATGATCATCTGTGGAGCTTGATCTTTGCTTTGAAGAAAGTAGACCCAAGTCCATCTTGAGTAGTCATCTACAATTACCAGGATGTAGCGTTTGCCATTAATCGTCTACACGCGCATCGGACCACACAAATCCATGTGAAAGAGATGAAGCACATGTTGAGAGCTGTGTTCCACCTTTGAAGGAAAATGAGCACGAGTGCTTTTCCCTTGTTCACAAGTTGAGCAAAGGTGATCTTTAGAATACCGGAATCTCGGGAGACCTTCAACAAGTTTGTATCGAGCAAGGTTGGTTATGGTTTGAAAGTTTAAATGTGAGAGACGTCGGTGCCATAGCCAAGATTTTGTTGATGTTGCCTTTGAAAGTAGACAAATGGGAGATGAAGAAATCATGTCTTGCATTGAGATTGTGTACAGACTTGAATTGCGAGTGCCGGACATAAGATCGTTTCCTTGTAGATCACGAATGAAACAAGTTTTCTCCCGAAAAGCAACTTCCAAATCTCCATCACGAACTGACCAACAGAGAAGATATTGTGACCGAGACCTTCCACATAATAAACCCTGCTAATTTTGATGTTTCCATTGATGTAATCTCCGTAGCCCATGATAGCTGCGAAGTGATCATTCCCGAATCTGACAGTGCCAATGAACTTTGCAATAAAGTTTGATAACAGTTTAAGATTTCTTGTCATGTGTCGGGAACATCCGCTATCAACAATCTAAAGGATGATCTGTATCACCTGAATTACACACAGATGACACAGATGGAATAGAAGTAGATGTGGAACCCGAAGAGTTAGAGGGTTCCGATGCAGTTATAGTCGAAATACACACATCAAAGAGTTTAGCTATCCATTTAAATCCTAGTGTATTATGTATCCATTTCTGCCATCTCCAACTAGTCTTTGCTTTAGTCTTAGTGAATGCACTAGGTGGTACTACATTCCTTGGAGGTGATACTAGAACTACAGGGACATCAATGCGTTTCTTAGAATCTAAAGAGGGCGGTTTACCAAGCACAGACTTAGAAGCATTAGTGGGCCTAGAGGTATTTCGTTTCTTAGGATTCCGTAAATGAGACAAGATAGCTTTAGCAACACATTTATCATGACAATCGAAAACATACTTTACGACATATAACAAAAGAAGCTTCAGACTTAATATCAAAAGTACTTAAAGGTTCAGCATTCGTTACAACACTTTTTCCATTACATTTGTCAGATGCAATATCTAAAGTGGGTGCAACTCGGGTCTTATTCAAAGTCCTAGGGTGTTCTTCTACTTCAGCATTCTTTATTGTTCTTTTCTTAGATCGCAACTTCCTATTCTTTCTTGTATTGCTCCTAGGCTATGAAGTGCGGACGTTGGGAAAAGAGGCAACTATTCCTGTTTCAGTAGAGGGAACCACATTAGTATCTTGTGTTTTGTCAGTAGGCATTCTGGGGTCACATTTGCTAAGTGTAACAGGCGCAATTTTCTTAATGATGCTAGGCTGAACTTGTTCATATTTTCCTAACATCTCCCTTAACCTGGCTCTGATACCACTGTTAGGTTCCCATATTAGTAACACAAGCATCAATAGAAGAAATAGAGAAGAGAAAGGATCGGTTGAACAAAGACAAACACACACGTATGGTATATGAGAATAGTTATGCGTAGAGATTGAATGAATTGAACACCCAACCCTAAAGTGAGGGTTTACAAGAGTATTTATAAGAGGTAACTAGGGCAACACACCAAGTTCCCATCCTTTCCATATTAGGCTTGGGCCTAGGCTTTTGGGCCTTCTACATAAGCCTAAGCTTAATAACAAACATAAAGGCCATAATTAAGCTAACTATTACATATTAATTACTAACACTTGAAATCTAGTTTAGGAGTGATTCTAACACAGCTCATTTTGAATTCAATACTTCTTGATTACAATTTCTTTAACTTAGTCCAAGCAATCTAGTGAGTATCCTCAATACTAATAGATTGAGCAACAACATTTTACCCTGACAAATCATTGTCTAGGAGCATGCTTGTGGCATATTTGGCTTTGCAATATTTTAGCACAATTACTGATTAGAATTTCTAAGCTTGCCGCTTACGAAATCCTTGTAAGGAATCTAGTACAATGTTTACTTCCTGGCCCCGCAATATTAGGCCACACATTATCACCAGAAAGGTTATACAGATGTAAGCGTTAAATTTAAAAATATCATACTAGGATTAAGGTTTTGTTTAAAGCCTCATTGCGGTAAGGTATGATTCGTTTGGGGAAATTAGAAAAACCAAACTTAAGATATATTGGACTTTATACGATATTAGCAAGAATTGGCATGGTAGCTTTCAAACTCGAGCTACTACCCGAACTTAGCAGTGTATACGCCGCCCTTCGTGTGTGCATTCTAAAGAAGTGTCATACTGATGAGACACTCCCTAATTCTCTGGAAGAGATCCAGATTGATGAACGTCTTAACTCTATCAGATAATCTACTAAGATCACAAACCGTGAGGTCAAATGACTTAAGAAAAGTCGCATTCCTATTTTCAACACTCAATTGAACTCTAGAAGAGGTCCTGAATTCACGTGGGAAGGTGAAGATGAACTCAAATTTACCGTTAGCAGATAACACTCACTGAACTTTGTGACGAAGTTCTATTACAGAAGTACCCTCACCTCTTCTCAGGAACATCATTAACTCATAACACAAACTAAATCATGAGGACATGATTCCCGTCACTGGTGGAGGCTGTAGCAACTCGTAAATTTTCATAAGGCAAAATGACTAAATTGCACTTTGACTTTGACTTTTGACTATTTGACTTTTACTGTAACGTAAAAGCAAATACTGTAACTGGTAGTAACCGATAATTTCCCAAGTTAAATAATTCACTATGTTTTAGATTATTACACTCTGAACATTTTGTTCACCTATGGCTATAAATAATTATTTAAAGTTGTAACTTTATTAATTACGAAAGTTTAATCGTGTAAACTTTCCTCGCTGTCAACACAAGACTATGATAAGTCTAGGTGTTCAAAATACTCTATTTTTATCAATAGTCATATTTTATATGAACTATTGTCACTTCGTTATTTTTACGTAAACATTTTACTCTTTACGTAATACGCGTGCTTGAACCTACGTTATTAGGCTTTAACAACGTAAACGCACTCCATTAGACTTATCACACTTTTAATATACTTAGTTGGAGTATATTGATAAGTTATGACATTTTTGTAAGTATTATATTTTTACGTTGCCTGATTTTAAGTTTCGTGACTTAAGGGCTTAACATTAGTAATTACCGGGACCAAACTATACCCTGTAAGTTACTAATTATCACTAACAAACACTCCACCACCTCATTAGCATGAGGTGGGCGTACATTATCCTTCACAAGGACACATGGCCTTTGATGATGCTTCCTTATTCCAAAAGAGTACACATAATCCATCTTTATTAATGTATAAACACTTATCTATAATTTTCCTTACACAAAGTAACTACAATTCCATGTTTGGCTCCCTCTTGCACCGTACATCTCCATCATCATATTACTATCATTAGTTTAATTCAAGACTAAAGTAGTACCAAGATTATGAAGACCATGATGAATTCTACCTAGACCAAGAGTAGTTTTGGTGATTCCAAGCTTGTAACAAGAGTTATTCAAGGTGTTTAGGGGCTGAGATAAATGGGTATTTACAAGGTCCACATAAAGATTTACAAGGCTTGGGATAAAGATTCAAGACAAGGGTTAAAGATTGAAAGAAGTTAGGCTTGATTATTAGTAACTTTTCATCCTATCCTTTGTAAGGTTTGAGTTTATTTTCATATTCATTCAATATGGTTGTAATAATCTCTATTATTATTTGATGTAATTTGATATAAGTACTATATGTAATATGGCATGATTGATGTTGTACATGAAGTTTGTAACATGAAAAGAAGCTAGAACAAGCCTTAGGTAGGTTTTATGAACCTGAAATTTACAACAGTCACAAAGATTGATTAAACTGATCATCTCAGTAAGCCTTGAGGTTAATTTAATAATACGGACTTCCAGATCTATTTCTTATGGTCGTTTCGCCGGGTGGCGCACCTCATAACTCATCCCGATGAGTAAATGAGAGCTAAAATGGCAAAACATGTCAAAATCTGCACACCAGATTTCATTTGGGAAAAGTCCATGGTTCTGTTAATTTCTAGAAGTCGACTCAGTTTTATGAAATGTAGCTAAGACATAAGCTTGAAGGTTGGCGAAAGCCGCGTATAAAAAAAAGTTGTAGAACTCAACTTATGGTCGTTTTGGCAGGACTGAATGTGCAGCCAAACTTTCTGCATTGAAATATAAGTAATTTCTTGTAATTAGACTATTGATATAAGTAAAATTTAGACTTTGGACTTGATTAAGCTTGAGAAGCTGTTAGAGGAATTAAAAACTAAAACTTAGGCTTTTGAATCACTTAAAAAGGACTGGTGGTTAAAAAGTTATGCCTAGTTAAGTGTTACTAGAGGTAAATATAGTCTTTGGAAGAAGAAAGCTTGCTGATACGATTTTAAAACGAGGTTTTGACCATTTTCTGGTCTGAATCAGCAAAAGTATAAAACACGAAAGTTGTTCAGAATGAGTCTTTCTACAAAAGCACAAGAGCGCATAAGCAGAAAGTGAACGACAAATCCTAAAATCTACAAAAACTAGCCGGACCTGTTGTATGCCGGAAAACAACCATGGCTAAGAAACCATAGTGTTTTTTAAATCTTTGAGGCCAAAACAAAGCCAAGGCTTATGTCTCAAGGTATTTTGACTTAAAAATAGCCATTTGGTATGGCCTTATTGTTGTCCCAAATTGTTTAACCATAACTTAGCCGCACGGCTAGTTTGGGCTTGATAACCCAAAAATTTCTTCAAAAACTTGTTCATTAGATTGTACTTTGCTAGACTTTGAAAAACTAAGAAAATGACCATATGGCATGTTAAACTACTTCATGACACACAACTTATATCATCATATCATCACACAATTCAATCAATAGTCTTTGACGAAACACGACACATGTTTTATATAACATTTGTCTCGTCAAATACTTTACTTATAAATGACAAGTACAATAATAGTAAGGAATTCATAAGAGGCCTCTTCGGGGTGTCAGTCGATGAGTTGTGGATTTACGATTTAAAGTGTCCCGGCTCCTCATACGTTCACTACACGACCTTTTGATTTTGATAGCCCGAACGATGGTATGAGGTTATTTATAAAAGGGCTATAAACCAAACAACACTTAAAGGATACTTTAACTTAAGGATTCATGTACAACATCATATTGAAAGCCAACATACTACATATACTTGTACACTTATATGGTACACTATACTAAAACGCGATTACTATGCTTTCGTGAGGTAATCGTTAAGTAGCGTGATCTTGTCATACTCTCTGTTGATAAACATTATATCGTTACACTCGATGCTGATCATCAGACAAAGAGTTTCATAGCCCGACTTTTGTTTAACTGTTTTATAAACTCTTTTGGGGGAGATACATGCTACTACTTTTACTACATGCTAAAATGCTTTATTATGGACAATTACTTGCAAAATGAATGCCTTGACTGTATTATTGCATGCCTAAGTTGTTTTTGCCAAAAGTCCCCAACATCATCGACCACAAATCACTGGGAGTGAGCGCAAATATTGTGGATAGGCCTAACGGAATTGATGAACCCGTCTCTATTATCGGAAATAACAAGGCGCACTATATTTGAGGTTATCTAGGTAAAGGGCAAAATACCTACCCGGGCAAGTTATTTCTCTGTATATATCGATGCGGTGATATATATACAACAGCTCACGTGCGTGTAGTGCCATGAGCTTAGAGCAATAATAACTATCAAGAAGATAATTGTACATTACTTGCAATTATACTACTGAACTATATTGTCCACTACTGTTTCAAACCTATATGGTTTCTATCGTTTGTATTGACGGTTAGGCAATCAAACGCACTATGGTGTATAACAGCGTAGCCCACTACTTTCATCAACTTGATATCTTGTGATCAACTGTTTTGCTTACAAACCTATGAACTCACTCAACCTTTGTGTTGACACTTTTAGAATGTTATCTCGGTTCGAAAGAAATTAGAATGCATGGCATGTGAAGGCGCGGAAAAATTTTGAAGACAATGCATATATTATCATTCGAAAAACATTACAACTTTTATGTTGTACTTTTATGATTGTACAAACTTGTGGGACCAGTTTGTAAACTCTGATATTTTAATCGAATGATAATTTATTTCAAAACGTCTCATTTAGAGTCGTTTTCTGTAACTTGATATGTGAACTATGAAGTAATACCCCATTGACACAATCTTCCGCTACGATAATTTTGGGGGTGTTACACTTTGGGGTTTCACGGTCAACCTTGATTTTGCCATCAGAAAACAGCTTTCCGGTAGGTATCCTCCTAAGTCCAACATCCTTAAACATTCTACCAGACGATATCCACTTATGGCAAGGTCTAGGATTGTTAAGCTTCTTATGCATAGTGGAAGACTTATCATTATTCCTAGTTTCCAAAGATTTAGCAGTTGGTATCCATCTAGGCGAAGTTTTTTGTTTGTTTTGCTTCATAGACTTAGTATAGATCCTAGACTTAACAGGTTGAACCTTTGCATGAGCATTTACTTTCTTTAGGGATTTTGAAAAACAATTATCATGATTTGCCTTAAAGATGCATTGCAGACAATTCGAGCAAACAGCTTGTTTGGATTCAGAAGATGATCTAGAGTTCTTAGAGTGATCTACTATGGGAATAGATTTATTCGAAACGCAACTACTCTTAGATCCAAGCCAATCCCTAGTCTTTAGTTGAGTGTTCCTAGGTAATGGTTTAAAACTACTAGCAGTGCCTTGAAATCTCGTAGAATTCGTCACCCTAGGTCTTGCACCTAAAATTCCATTTTTTTTAATCTGTGCCTTTTTCCTAGCTTCTTCTAGATAATAGTTCTTCCACAAGTCATTCATATCATATGAATTCTGGGTTTTAATGCTTGGTTTTGACACTGTTTTCGAACTAATCCTAGAAGTCTTTGGGAGTAGAAGTAGCTACTTGTTTAGGGTTAATAGAGCTAGAAGCATTATACTTAGGTAACTTCGGTGAAGTGGTGGTTTTGACAAAACTTTTAGTGCATCAACTTGGGAGGCAAGCCTTGTCTTTAAAGATTTTGTTCTTTTCGGATATAAATCAGTAGGCGCTAACAACGGACGGTCTCTAGTGGGATGAGAAACCGCTTCCCAAGGTTGATGGTTTTGTAAACTTAGTGTTCACACTTTTCCCTGCGGTTTTTCTAAGCTCATTCTTTAAGGTAACAATAGTGAAACTCTTTTCCTGAAGTTGAGCTTTGAGATCATCAATTTTATCTATCAAAGAGTTTGTTTGTTCCATTGACTTAGTTCTAGCTTCTTTGTCAAAGTCACTTAGTTTTATGTGATGCTTTCTCAAATACTCATTTTCCTTTAGTAATTTAGCCACATAAATTTCCAATTCATTATTTCTTGTTTTAATAGCATCAATGTCTTGTTTACTCATGACTAAATTACTTTTCACATTCAGGACCAAAATATGTTTCTTCAGATTGTAAATGGTTGAGTCTTTGTCTTGAAGCTGAGCTTTCAAAGTGTTAATTTCAAAAATTCACGGAATTAGAAGTTCGGATTTTTACATGGTTTGTTAAATTGAAAACTTTCTTCTTTACTACTGTATCGCATTTCAAATGAAATGCAATGTTTTTCAAGATTTGAGAATTTGTTTGAAAGTTCATCAAAAGCCTTTTTGTCAACCATATTTTTTGTTTTGAAACACTTAATATTAGACTCAATGGTTAAAGATAGAACATTTATCAAAGTCATGTTCAGCATCATGATCGGTTGTTTAAGTACTTTAGCGGATGCACTATGTTGAGCAGAAAGGGTACCTCATTACATGACACCTACTCAATTTCTGTAAGTTCGATATCTGTATTCACAACATGTGTAACAAGAGTCCTTTGGACCGCTGGCTGTGTTAAGCTTATCTATCTCTGAGCCTCTGTATTCAGTGTCAATTGATCCATCATCTGGTGATTTACCCAACTCAACACTACAATCTTTTAATTGTGCCGGACATTCATTCCCCTTTCTGATTACTGCATCTACTTCTTGTGTGTTAGGAGTAACTGAACAGATAGTTACATCATTATTTGTTGTCTTTGACATTCGGCTTTCAGCAACACCCGATTTCTCAACTGATACATTACCCAACTCATCACAACTTTCTGTCAACTGCACCAGACTGTTAGCCTCGCTTTTTCTAAAGATAACGTCACTTACGTGAATTGGACTAGATGCGTAGTATACTTTGCCCTTAGGGACTAGTATCGTTTAAGTGGCAAAGATAGGGCCTATATATACCCCTCATGACTCTCCATGAGGGGTGAGGTGAAGCATTTGGTTATTTGTTGTGTGTGTTTATCTTAATAAAACTTTATGTTTTCTCCTCCCTCTCTCTACTTTCTCTCACTAGAAAGGATGATGTTCTTCATCTACTTTCACCAACCAAGACCTCCAAACCACATAAATCTTATGCTTTTCGGTCCTAACAATTGGTATAACGAGCCAGGTTGTGTATTTTTATCGATTTGTGTGGTTTTCAAATCTTGTTGTAGGCTGTTTTGTACTTTTTTTTCGGTCAGAAATTTTTTTCCGTTTATTCTTAAGGGTACAACAGTTTTTAACATGTTTTTGTGCATCCCTGTTTTGGTCAAAAGTCTTATGGTCCATTCTTGTCAAGATATCTATTTTGTGTTATGGTCCAAACAGTATCTCTCATATTTTTTATGACTTTTTGTACCAATATCCTGTGAAACATAAGTGGTCAACTGGTATGTTCTTGGTCAAACTGAGCTTCAAGAAGTATTTTTATCTTTGCGGTTTTTCATGAAGTGGACAGATTTATTGGTCGGAAAAACTCGTGGAAAAAGTCAAAGGGTCAAAACCCTAAACTTACACGTAAGAAGAATCTACAGTTGGAGTTACGCGTAGGCTGGAAGTTACGCGTAGAAAAAGTTAAGCGTATGCGTTCACGCTTAAGCCTTGGCTTACGCCTATGGCCTACGCATATGTTTACGCGTATGCTTACGCATAAGCATAACGTTACGCGTAAGGCTACGCATAAGGACCAAACCATGTCTTACGCATAAGGATTTGATGAGAAAAAGAATAGAAAGTTACGCGTAAAATTTTTTTTTTACGCTTAAGACTGAAGAAGGAGGTTATGCGTAAACTTGACTCGACCACATACCACTACCAAATACCATACGCTCATCTCGACCTCAGTTTATAACAACCATCAATGGTCCATAGTTTCCAGCTAAAGAAATCGAGAAGATAGTTTTAACAGATCCGAAACAATCTAAACCTATTCTAAACTCATCAAAGGACCCTCACATCTCTCCCCAACTCTCATCACACAAACATCAAGCCTTTGAAAAACTAAAAAACATATCAATCTCGGATTGATTCATTTTTTGTAATCTTTTTAAGATTATGTCAATTGAATCAATTTCATCATCGACCTTTTTGAAAATATCCGAAACAAATAAAAATGGATTGATAACAAAGGTGTTATAATCATTTCTTGTTTCGTTCAAGGACTCAAAAATGAAAACATAATCAATACTTACCCGAGACCCATTTCACAAGGATCTTGAAGACATCTTTCGTGATTGGATTCGAACTGAAACGAAAAACAAGAAAATGGTGTTCATGTGTTGGTTTGACTATTGGTATTTGTATGAGATTAAAGGGTTATGTGATTGATTATCTTATGCGGTGATTTGAGATGAGAAACCAGATTTGTGAAAAAATAAGGGAGCGTATTTTTTTTTCAGATATGTGGTAGGCGGACTGAAGTGAGTTTTAGGGTTCAAGTGATGTTAGGTTTAATGGGTGAGTTATATATCCGGTACTTATGTTGGGTGAATGGATCGGCTTTATCATTGAATATGGACTTGGGCCTATCAATTCGAAGTTAGGCCCTCATTATAAACGGTCCGGTATTATTGGATTGGATCGGGCCACTAGCTTCTTTTTAGTTTGGGCTTAAGCTTGCGTGGAATGAACTTAACACATTAAGCATTGGACTGTGATTTGTTGATATAGACGGATAAATGAATGATTATAAGGAAGTAAAATTGTTATCCAAATTTTTCTTTCTAAAACTTTGGATACAATTTTTATACAATGAGAGGTATTTTTGGTATGGTAATTTTTCACGGAGGGATACATAATTCACGGCTTAAGCGAAGATTTGAAAAAATGACTTCGGGGTTTTTGTACGGTATTATTGACGAGAAATTGACGTGACGTTCCACGGGTGGACTTCTTTATCTCTGAGACGATCGTTGGTTGGATGCATGTCTCAAGATAACTTGTTGGAGCACATTATGAAATTTGACAATCTGGTTATAACTGGTAAGGAGTTACGTTGTAGTGCTCACAGTGTGTAACCATCACTTTAAGGAGTTACGTTGTTGTGCTCGGTGTCACGAAGTTGTGGATTGTTCAAAAATTTAGAACAAGCAACAAGTCACAAGTTGGGATGTTTACTTCCTTTTCAAGTTGGTGGTATCGGGTTTTCTCCATATGTGGTCATTACAATTAGCCGGTGAATTTAAAGGAGGTTCGTTTTAAGGTTGGTTAGAGAAAATTATTGAGAGTATTTTTGCGACATATTCTCACGGAAATTATGATCAAGCTATGATGTTAATATTGCATCAAGAAGGTAATACGGCATGTACGCAACACTATGATGATTCCGATAGCTCGCAACCATCAGGAGGGAGAAGTTGGTATTTCATCTTCCGTGATTGGATTACGAAGGGATTTTTGCTTAAGACTGAAGAAGGAGAAGTAGTGTGGTGTACATAGGGTCTTTTTACCAACTTGGATGCAATACTAAGTGAGTTATGTTGATGTTCCCAGAACGACAACCATTGTGCTTCAAGAGTTTACTTTCTCCGATGCGTGTCTCGAAGATTAAAGGCAGCGTTGGAAGAGTGTTGTCGGTTCAGGGAGGGAGAGAAAAAGAAAAAGGCTCACTAGTTAGGAGGGAGTAATAACCTAACTAGACCGTTACGGTTGAAGTTGAGCTACAAGAAGATCATTTGCCGAGTCGCCGGAAGGGAGAACTTAAAGTTTGCCTCAGTATCTAGACTACAGAGACTCTGCACTTCAAGAAATTCAACATTGTTCATTACTATTGTAATTTACTTTGTTTTGTATTTATAGGTCTCATTGTAACCATTCACGTGTGACGCTATCTTGGAGGGAGATTGTTAGCCTCGCTTTTTCTAAAGATAACGTCACTTACGTGAATTGGACTAGATGCGTAGTATACTTTGCCCTTAGGGACTAGTATTGTTTAAGTGGCAAAGATAGGGCCTATATATACCCCTCATGACTCTCTATGAGGGGTGAGGTGAAGCATTTGGTTATTTGTTGTGTGTGTTTATCTTAATAAAACTTTGTGTTTTCTCCTCCCTCTCTCTACTTTCTCTCACTAGAAAGGTGATGTTCTTCATCTACTTTCACCAACCAAGACCTCCAAACCACATAAATCTTATGCTTTTCGGTCCTAACACAGACTCTCATCTATTTTTTCCTCTTTCTGAGTAACTTCCTTAATATACTTATCCACATTATCCATGAGATGGATAAGTGTCTCTATGAACACGCTAATTTCTATTCCAGTGTGTCTCTTGAAAGACATTTCAGTCATGTCTTGATCATAATCTGATGTAAATTCCCCAAGCGATGAATGACTGAAATTGTTTGTGGATCACACGAAGTGCAAATCTAGAACTATCTTCTTGAACCTTTTCTTTGACAAGTTGTTGTTCCAATTGTTCTAAGTTCAATAGTAATGTTCTGTTAGTGTGGTTAAATCTTGACGGAAAAAGAGCATTACGTTGTTCCATACCAAAGGTAGAAGTAACATGAGGTGAGAGTGAAGTTGTTGATAGGGTATAATGCAGCATTCCTTTGCATGGCATTCTGTAGCCGGTGCAATTCATTCTCATTGTACTCAGAACATGAAGATCTCACATCCTCATTGATTAATTCAAACATCTTTAATCGTTGAGTTGTAGCATTCATTATCATTGTTGTCCACAGCATCATACATTTTAAGCACTTCTTAAATCACTGAATCAGGAGTGTAAGACATGATGTTGTTGTGTACACGGGATTTTACAAGTCTGTGATTTAAACAGAGAAATTGAATCTTTCAAGGGATTTTACTAAAATCAAGACCAAACCGTAAGAGAGTGAGAAATAGGATGTAGTAAGGGAACTAGGAAATGATTTGGTAGTAAAGATATATATGGTGTTATGGTGGTAAAGATATATATGGTGTTAGGGTTTGAAAACAAGGGTTTTGTATGTTAGGTTTAGAGACAAATCGCAGGAATAGACAAATCTCAGTCCTTGACAAATCGCTTTGATGAAAAGTCGCTTAAGGGACAAATCGCTTAAGTTGACAAATCGCTTAAGTTGACAAATCGCTTAAGTTGACAAATCGCTTAAGGGACAAATCGCTTAAGGGACAAATCGCTTAAGTGGACAAATCGCTTAAGTTGACAAATCGCTTAAGTTGACAAATCGCTTTAGATACATCGAATCTGGACAAACCGCTTCTTTGAAACTGACAAATCGCTTAAAATGCTTGACAAATCGCTTCAATAAGAAATCTCAGAAGAGACAAATCGCTTCCTAGAAATATCCAAAAAAACACCATTTTTCAATCCAAAAACAATCCAACTACGATGATTCAAGCCTTCAACTCAAAACCTAAACACTTATAATGATTCTAAACACAAAAGTACTATCAAAATCCAAACTTTAACACAAGAAATAGTCCAAATGATGCTAACCACTCTAAACTCATTCAAACCCAAAAACCTTATGAAAACCACTAGAAATCCAAGAACATGATAGATGAGTGATCAAACCATGGCTCTTGATACCAATTGTAAGATATTGGTTTTCATAAACACATAACAAACACTAGTATGGATCGAATGAGATGGAGAGTTTAGAGAGAGAAAGTAGAATATAGGAGCCTTTCTAGAGAGAGAAAGTAAACAAAAGAAAGAAGGTTAGATTGAGTGAAAGGTCCAACCCTCTACCTTGGGAGGTAGAGGGTATTTATAGTTACATACTACACGTCCTCCTTCGGATTGTGGATCAGGCATACAGTGGGTAAAGACCCGTCCTTCCTCCACGGTGTTACTTAAACTAATTGTTGGGTCTATTATAGATTTGATGATACAAAACAAGAAGAATGAAACATGAAGGACTAAAAGTGACAAGAAGGGAAACTACAAAAAGATGGAGGATTTGGAAGATTCTAGAAGATATGCTTAAAAGAATATTTAGTTTCCTAATTATGATTCCTCTTGTAAACCCTAGATGTCTCTAGTATATAAAGAGACATAGGGTCATTAGTTTTATTAGATGCGTACAAGATGTAGACGTCTAAAGGTGTGTGTGTGTGTAGGAACCTAGGCGTAGGGAAAACGCCTAGGGTTTAGTTAGTTAGTGTTAGATCAAGTCTTTGATCTTTATTATAGTTAGTTAGTTAGTTTATGATAATGAAAAACCTTGTTCATAATGATGTTGATTCTATGTTTGAATATTCCGCTTTCATTATTATGTGTTCCTAGATATAATATTAGACCTCGTCTAAGAGCTTACATCGATCTAAACATGTGGTATCAGAGCCTGGGGCTCGTGATATCTAGGGATCTACAAGGTTTTCTTGAAGAAGAAGGAAGAAAAATTAAGAAGCTGTCAAAATTCGTAATACTTCTGCTGACCTTGTTTAAAAAGCGTCATAACTTTTTATTGAACCGTTGGATTGGGCTGAAATTTGAACTGGAGCTTCTTGGTATATCTATCTTTAATCTTCTGAGAAGGGATTGTCAATCTGAGCTCTCAAACAAAAGTTATAATTTCAAGTCTGCTGCTGATTTTTCGTAAGGTTACTACATCACTGTTTTGTAACGATCATAACTTTTTCGTTAACCGTCGGATCGTAACGAAATTTTGGGTGGATGTTCTCTATATATCAATATAACTTTCCACCGAAGGGATCTTCCATCTGAGCTTTTGTGTGAAAGTACTGCTGAAAGTACTGATGTGTATTTTCAAAGTACTGCTTAGTGTTTTTCAAAGTACTGCTTGATGTTTTTCAAAGTACTGCTCGTATTCATTCAAGTTTGAAAGTACTGTTACTTCTCAAAGTACTGTGAGGAGGTTTCAAAGTACTGTTATATTGAAAGTACTGCTTCTCATATGGTTTTTGATTTAAGGGGAAGTCGAACATAATTATTGTTATGATTTTTGGATGACACACACACAGGTTATTGTTCACACACACAAGGAGTTTGGTAATTTGTTCTTATAACGATTTAAAAAAGGCTCGTTTTGGAGATTTATTGAAGAATTGATTACGAAGAGGATTATTTATCACTTATTTGAAGGTGAAGTGGAATTACTTGGTTTGTGTTCTTATTATCTAGCTTGATGAATCTAGCAATGTGTGATTTTTCTTATGATGCTCTATGCACACATTGTCTATCACTTGAAGGAGTTACATTATAGTGCTCAGTGTCTCATACTAGTTGAGGATTCTTGTCAAGGGATTGCGGTCTACTTAGATTTGGTTTCATATAAGTATGGAGTTCCATGGATAGTACAAGATTTAAGACACAAGTTTGGGAAATTCTACTTCTTCATCAAATTCGTTATACTCGGTTTTCTTCACAAGTAATCATTACATAAAGCCTACAGATTTTGAAGAATCATTGATGTACATGCATCACTCAAGGGGAAGTGTTTGATTTTTACTACTGTTGATCATTATTACTACTGCTAGTTGAAGTTTTCTATTGTTTTGGATCCATTTTTCTTATGGTGCGTAATGGTGGGCGATTTGAAGCATTAGAAGTCTTAGATTGGAAGTATGATATTGGTTTGTGGTGGTCAAGATCATTATTTGCATACGTTCTCTATTTGTTGATAACAAAAAGGGGAAGAGATGTTTGAGTGACATGTTCAAGTCAAGGGGAAGATTGTTTCATTCATGGTGAGATTTAATTATCTCAACTTTTGCTACTTCGTCTAGGGAAGTTCATACAAGAATCGTATTTGTTTTGTCATCATCAAATAGGGGAAGATTGTTGGGTCTATTATAGATTTGATGATACAAAACAAGAAGAATGAAACATGAAGGACTAAAAGTGACAAGAAGGGAAACTACAAAAAGATGGAGGATTTGGAAGATTCTAGAAGACATGCTTAAAAGAATATTTAGTTTCCTAATTACGATTCCTCTTGTAAACCCTAGATGTCTCTAGTATATAAAGAGACATAGGGTCATTAGTTTTATTAGGTACGTACAAGATGTAGACGTCTAAAGGTGTGTGTGTGTGTGGGAACCTAGGCGTAGGGAAAACGCCTAGGGTTTAGTTAGTTAGTGTTAGATCAAGTCTTTGATCTTTATTATAGTTAGTTAGTTAGTTTATGATAATGAAAAAACTTATTCATAATGATGTTGATTCTATGTTTGAATATTCCGCTTTCATTATTATGTGTTCCTAGATATAATATTAGACCTCGTCTAAGAGCTTACATATATCTAAACACTAATAACTAAGCTAATAACTAACTAATAACTACTAAATAACGTAAAGTCTACGAGCTAAGATATGCTAAACAATAATTGGGGTGACCGACACTTCCTTACGGAATTTCCAATTCCCAACATAACCGGTAGGGAAAATGTCTTCCATTGTGAGTACGTTTGGTGCGTTAACGTTTTCCATTGTGACGTCCATATTGTGATCTGAAAGATATTGAGCCAAAAGAACCAACATATCAAAAGACATTACGTTAGTCAAAAGTTGATTTTATTGTCCAATTATTGAATATGTTATGTTAATGAATGTTACGAGTCCAATGTCACTTGTTTGTCCAATGGTCCAAAGTAGTCGTGATAAGTTACGTGAGTTTATTAATTTTGAATTTTAAAGTCCAAATTTACACTCATTCATACAACATTATAACCATTATGGCTTATTTGTGACATTTTGGTTTTGTGACGTTATGAGTTTTTTATTTACAAGTTTGTACGCGTAACAATTCATAAGAAAGGTTAAAATAAGGCTTAAGCATAAAAATTGCAAGCTTATGTGTAAACACTATGTGACCATATGCGTAGTCATAAGCTTATGCGTAGGAACTCCTCTTACGTGTAAGAAATCTTACGCGTAGGAAAAAGCTATTGGCATAAGGCTTACGCGTAAGCGTATGTTGGGAGCTTATGCGTAAGGCTTACTCGTAAGAGTGAACCTTATGCGTAAGACTCAATGTTTACGCATATCTTTCACAGGACATGCGTAGTCCCCATGTAGAACCTTACGCGTAAGATTTCTCTTACGTGTAACCTTCTACGTGAAAGGTGATCCTTATGCTTAGAGTTCCAATCTTAACCTTGATTCTGTTTTTTCGCGCGTAAAACCTGAAATAAATCCATCATAACATTTCCATTAACATCTTATTCAATCTCTATCATCCTCACATGGAAACACAATATTTATCAGTTATGCTTAGATTAATGTTACGCGTATGGTTTAAACCCTAAACATTCAAATCCTACGAATAAGAAATCTAGCCATGGAATTTGCACCAAATTGATTCTGTGATATCTTAGAAGCTATGTGATAGTATTCCAACAAGTTTTAACACCTAACACCTCAAGAATCAAAAGTACCCATTTTAACGTGCACTTAAACCCTAAATCTTAATTTATGCAAAATTAGTGTTTCTAGGTAAGATTCAAGATAGGTTTAGGTCCGATAGACATTGTAAATATCACATACAAGCAACTAATTATATAAAAGGAAACATTCACAATAGAAACCCCTAAATCCGCATAAACCTAAGTTTGAATAAGTGATTAAAAACGTTTATGGGTAGAATTTCTTGATGAAAATGGTTTTAAAACATGATATTCATTTTGAAAACACACCCCATTACATCAAAATCAATAAGCGTGATCATATGTTCTAATGCTTACTAGTAGAACACATAATCACACTTAGAGTAAAATCAAACCGTTGGATTTGTTTAACATTGAAAACCATTGTTTAGAATCACTTAATGAAGCTTAAAACACTTACAAATTCGAAGAAGATTTCCACGGATTTGAGTTTTGAATTTGGAGCGTGGGATATGGTTGGTAAAAATTTAAATGAGTGTAATAAATGTGTAAATGTATTAGGTGGAAGGTTTTGTTAGAATAAGTTTTAAACATTTGACACTTATGGTCCCTCACCTCAAACTAATTTCATCCACGACCCAAAACTTCCATTTTGGTTAAGCACAGTGTAAGTTTGGAAAGTAACTGACGACACTCCCCTCAACTTAAAATTAGAGACATTTTACAAATTTGAGTGAGGGGTGTATAGAAACAAGAACGTAACCACCGTATCAAAGATACAACCGGTTAAGGTAACATGCAAGTACAATGTTTTATGAAACTGAAAAATATTTACTTTCTCCCCTCAACACTTGTTAGGGGAAAATTGTGAAAAGTTTAATAGAACAAAGTGTTGTGAAGATTTAATGCGTGCAATGTTTGAAAGAAATTAGATAGAAGAATATTTTTGTATTTTATCCAGTTTTATATTTTTCTATTTTGTTTTTGAAAAATATTTACAAAAGAGGTTTTGGTGTTTGGCTGGTTTTAAGATTGTTTTAAAAGTTCGTCCAGAGTTCTACAGTCAAATACCTCACATACCAATCAGTTGATATTGGTACCCACAAAATATAATTCAGCGGTACCCTTTTCCACATCTCCTTGATGAAATGATATACAAGATCTATGTGCTTAGATTTGGTGTTGAGCGAGTTGCGCAGATCGCAATAGCACTTGATTTCACGACACATTGGGATTCTGTTAAATACGTAACCATAGTCTTTGAGTTGTGTTCTCATCCAAATGACTTGAGCACAACACACCGACATGGCTACATATTCTACTTCGGTTGAGGAAAGCGATGTACAATCTTGCTTCTTCGATTGCCATGACACCAGTTTATCACCAAGAAATTGTAGAGCTCCAGAAGTGCTTTTCCGAGAATCTAAGCAACCTGCATGATCAGCATCTAAAAAAGCTATTAGTTCAAAACCAGAATCCTTCGGATACCAGATCCCCAAATTAATGGTTCCCTTGATGTATCAGAGGATTCTTTTAGCCTCAGAGAGGTGAGTTTCGTTAGATTTAACGTGATACGAGCAAAGATATACAGACAAATACAATATCGAGTCTATTGGTCGTTAGATACATGAGAGACCCAATAATACTTCGGTATTTGGTAGGGTCAACCAATTTCCTATGCAAATCAGCGTCCAGTTTCTTGGTATGTGCCATTGGTGTGGCATAGGTATCACAGTTATGCATTCCATGTTTGTTTAATATTTCAAGAGCATATTTGGACTAACTCAAGAAAATATCACGAGGTGATTGATGAACTTGCAGTCCTAGAAAAAACGTAAGTTCACCCATCATGGACATTTCAAAATGTTTTTTCATAAGTTTTGAAAAAGCGTTTGAGTACTTTAGATGTGTTGACCCAAAAATGATGTCATCCACATAAATTTAAACGATTGAAATGTGTTCCCCGTGATATTGTATGAATAGTGTTGGGTCGATCGATCCTTTGACGAAATTATGAGAGATGAGAAAGGATGACAACTTATCATACCACGCCTGATGGGCTTGTTTGAGACCGTAGAGAGCCTTGTTCAGTTTGTAGACGTGATTAGGGAACTCTAGATCAACAAATATAGACCGTTTCTTTCAGTTTACCATTCAGAAAAGCAGTTTTGATGTCCATCTAAAAGACCGTTATGTTCATGTGAGCCGCGAATGCCAGAAAGATCCGAACAGCCTCAAGTCTAGCAACCGATGCGAATGATTCCTCGTAGTCAATCCCTTCTTCTTGTCTATAACCCTTAGCCACCAGACGTGACTTATTTCTGATAATCGTACCTTTAGCATCCAACTTGTATTTCCAAATCCATTTCAGACCAATAACATAGACCCCAATTGGTTTTTCAACCAATTCCCATACTTCAAGACGTTTAAACTGGTTAAGTTCTTCTTGCATGGATTCAATCCAGTTGTCATATGTCATGGCTTTTTATATTTTGGGTTCAGCTTGACAGACGGTGAGTGCATAAATGCAATGTTCACCGTCGGTCTGAAGGCGTTTTCTAGTTACGACTGGTTGATTCGGGTTTCCAATAATGTTCACAAGAGGATGGTCTTTAGTACAATGATGTGTAGAGGGTTGATGTTGATATACATTCTACAGATTAGGAGGATTCAAATGACTTGTAGATGATTCCGCAACATTAGAAGTAGCAGTTTCATTTGCAAAAGGGTTGAAGAATGCATTTGGATCATAATCTGCAGGTTGGGGTACTTCATGGTTCAGAAGATCATCAGTTGGTTCAGCGTCATTGGATGCGGATTGTTCGGCTGTTGTTGTAGAATCAATTGGAGGTGCTTCTTCAACAGTTGTTGTTGTTTCAGGTGTATCAGGTATTGGATTATTATTAGGTAGAGTAGCAGAAACATTTGATACATCTGGAGCACGTTGATCAATATCATCACTAAACAGAAGAGCAAATAGCTGTTCCATTTGTTGACGAGTAAGCTGTAGGCTTGGTTCAGCTGATGATGAGGTTTGGGGGAAGTTTAGATGGTTATGATGGGTTCCAAGCTGTTTTGCTCAGAAGCCATGTCTGTAAGCTCATCAAAATTTGCATGAATCGTTTCCATAATTTCCCTTGTACGACGATTCCAGATCCGGTAGCCTTTAGAATTCTCACAGTATCCAACAAAGACTCCTATGTCAGCTTTGGCTTTGAGCTTACCAAAGTCATCCCGATTATTATTTGGGTAACAAAGGGATCCAAAAACATGAAAGTGTTTGAGATTTGGTTTACGGTTGTGGATAAGCTCATAAGGCGTTTTGTTGTGGCGTTTAGTAATCATTGAACGGTTCTGAGTGTAGCATGCAGTTGACACGGCTTCAGCCCACAAGTAATCTGGAAGTTTAGCATTAATTAACATTGTTCTTGCAGCTTCCACTAACGTACGGTTTCGTCTTTCAACAACCCCGTTTTGTTCTGGTGTTCGTGCAATTGATGTTTGATGCTCAATTCCTACTTTCTCATAATATGCACGAAGAGTTTGATTCACAAATTCAGTTCCTTTATCTTACGATTTGTTGACGGCGTGTTCCGGTGAACTTGAATTTTCTTGAGAAAGGTGATGATCATCTGTGGAGCTTGATCTTTACTTCAAAGAAAATAAACCCAAGTCCATCTTTAATAGTCATCCACAATTACCAAAATGTAGCGTTTGCCATTAATCGTCTGCACGCACAACGGGCCACACAAATCCATGTGAAGAAGATAAAGCACATGCTGAGAGCTGTGTTCCACCTTTGAGGGAAAATGAGCACGAGTGCTTTTCCCTTGTTCACAAGTTGAGCATAGATGATCTTTAGAGTACCGAAATCTTGGGAGACCTTCAACAAGTTTGTAACGTGCAAGATTGGTTATGGTTTGAAAGTTTAATGTGAGAGGCGACTGTGCCATAGCCAAGATTTCATAGATGTTGCCTTTGAAAGTAGACATATGGGAGATGAAACAATCATGTCTTGCATAGAAATTGTGTAAAGACTTGATGTGCAGGTTCCAGACATAAGATCGTTTCCTTGTAGATCACGAATGAAACAAGTTTTCTCCCAAAAAGCAACTTCCAAATCTCCATCACAAAATTGACCAACTGAGAAGAGATTGTGACCGAGACCTTCCACATAATAAACCCTGCTAATTTCGATGTTACCATTGATGTAATCTTCGTAGCCCATGATAGCTGCAAAGTGATCATTCACGAACCTGACAGTGCCAATGAACTTTGAAACAAAGTTTGATAACAGTTTAAGATTGCTGTATATGTCGGGAACATCCGCTATCAACAATCCGAATGATGGTCTGTATCACCTGCATTACACACAGACGACACAGATGGAATAGAAGTGGATGTGGAACCCAAAGAGTTAGAGGGTTCCGATGTAATTATAGTTGAAACAAACATGTTTATGATTTTAGGTATCCATTTAAAGCCAAGTGTATTATGTAACCATTTCTGCCATCTCCAACTAGTCTTAGCTTTGGTCTTAGTAAATGCACTAGGTGATAAGTTCTTCCTAGGAGGTGAAGGGGGTTCTACGAGTACATCAATGATCGTAGCCGGAACACTAAAGGGTGGTTTACCTAGCACAGACTTAGAAGCATTAGTGGGCCTAGAGATATTCTGTTTTCTATTATTCCACTTACGAGGTAAGATAGCATTAGCAACACATTTATCATGACAACCAGAAAACATGCTTTTACGACAACCAACACAAGAAGCTTCAGACATAACATTTAAAGTACTTAAAGATTCAGCATTCGTTACATCACTTTTTCCATTACATTTGTCAGACGCAATATCTAAAGTGGGAGTAACATGAGTTTTATTCAAAGTCCTAAGGTGTTCTTCTACTTCAGAGGTCTTTATTGTTCTTTTCTTACGTCGCAACTTCCTATTCTTCCTTGTGGTGCTCTTAAGCTGTGAAGTGCTAGCATTGGGAAAAGAGGCAACTATTCCTATTTTAGTAGAGGGAAGAACATTAGTTTCTTGTGAAGTGTCATTAGGCAGTCTAAGAATTCCTGGTGCAATTGCGTTTGTGTTACTATTCCTATCTTGCTTAAGTTTTACCAACTCTCTTTTTAGATCATGGATAGTGTCTAACAAATCTAGATTTTCAGAACGAGTGTTTCCATTTTGTCGTAAAACCTCTTTGGTATATGCAAGATGATCATCAACATCTTTCGACGCTTGAGCACGAGTCTTTTTGAGCAAATCAAATATGACACCGTATTCTTTTTTGACTTTTGAAATTTCTTGTTCATATTTTGAAATTTGACACTTCAAAGACACGTTTTCATCATCCAGTTGCTCAAGTTTTGGATTAAGAGTTTTTGTATGCAACTAGTTGATTTTGTTTTGCAAAGCGAGTTCTTGATTTTGACAATCTTTTTGATACCATTGAAGACGACGTTTTACATTTGAAAGCTCGTTTAACAATCTCTCATTTTCAACTTTTAAAGACTTGATTTGTAACACATTATCGGTATTCTCAACATTTTCAACAAAATCAACAGCGATATAATCAAATGCATATGCAACAGTATGAAGTAACCCAACATTTATGGTATCAGCACAGATAACATCTTCCAAGAGTCGATCAACATCTTTTCTTAACATTTTCTTTTTATGTTTTGTATTTGAAATCGATGTTTCGGTTTTCTCAAAAACTGTTTTCATAAGTCTAAGCTCCTTGTGAAAATCCCTGATTCTTGATAAAAACCAATTATAGAGAAGTGTAGTATATGTGGGTAACTCAAACGTGTTAGGTTTGAGCACCGAGATCGTTCCGAACGAGGGTTGAATGGAATTTCCAACTCACGTCGCGATTATCGGGATTTGAATGGAAAAGGGGAATAATTTGATGTTTTCTAAACTACAGGGCAAGGGAAGCATAAAAGGAAATTACACTACGGGGAATCCTAAATACGCGAATAAAACTAAAATGAAACGTAAATAAAATGCAACTAAGTCTAATCTACATCCTAAATATGATCTAAAATTATTTTTAAACTAGAAATGATATTTGAAACTATTTATGAATTAAAACTAATTTTTAGGAATTTTCTTGAATTTATTTGAATTAAAAACTAATTTCCAAGACATTTAAAATACACTTGAAATACTAAAAATTAGGAAAACAAGCTAGAAAATTACAAAACTATTTTTCAAAAATCTTAAATAACTAAAAAGAATTTTGAGCGGAATCACATTTTTTTTTTTTTGACTTTTTCTCTATTTATTATGAATTTAAAACTATTTAAAACTAATTAAATTGCTAAAAATACTAATTTAACTAGGAAAAATATGGAAAAATTATTTTTTTGCTTTTTATATTTTTCTTAATCTAGGAAAATTGAAAATATATTTTTTGAAACTTTTCTGATTTATTTGTATTAAAAAGTACTTAAAAAGTCTTAAAAACTGATTTAAAATAATAAAAATAGTAAACAGTAACTTAAAATTATGAAAAATTCAGGGAAAATCTAAAATATTATTCTAAATTTAAGAAAATTACTAAAACCTATGCTAGTGTGCAAGAAATGGAAGGCAGTAGTGAAACTACCTTGAAAATAAGCTATTAGGAATAAGCTATAAGCTCCTATAGTGAACCAAATGACCACAGAGCTGCTAAGGTAAGCTAATATTACTTAAAAGCAACTAAAATGAACTAATCTAAACTTCTATAGTGTAAGCTTTAATGAAATGACTAATTAGAACTTAAGATGAAAACAACTTATGACACCTACTTCTAGCTTATCTAGCTGTAGGAATAAGTCCAAACAACAATCCAGCAATTGGATCCTTAAGCACACCTATCTAACTACTTATAAACGAAAATTCAGCTTATCAAAAGCTAAAATGAATTATCTAGAAGCTATGCAAAAGGTCACACACCTTTCGGAATTCACTGAGTGTGTGAACAGGGCGATTATGACCAAAATAATCAGCTTATTTAGTGGCTTTAGAAAATTCACAAAATTCCACAAAAATGACTCTTCAAAACTTGACCAACTGAAGATTTTAAAATCCAAAATCTCACTTGATTTGAAATAAAAATGAATCTGTGAAAATTCCACAAACTTTTGCAAAAACTCACTTTTTCCACTTTTGACTTTTTATCAGATTTTGCAAAGTTGACTAAATTGAGATTTGATCTATTAAAACAGATTGATTATGATGATATATGAAGGAATGAAACTATATTAAGCTATAACACCTTAAATCCTAACCTATTTGCAAATTATGAACTCCCATACCTATCGACACATGAACATGAGAGCAGGATACATAAATTTTTGACTTTGAGCAGGCAAATGCAAGTCTGATCAAACTAAACCTGACTAACCTAGAAATGACTTACTGAACTAACTAAGAACTTTGAATAATCCTCAAACTCAAATAATAGAAACGATCCAAACACCCCGTAATGCAACTTTTTCAATGATTTCAAGTGCTAATCACATCCAAGCTTATCTAATTCCACAAATCAGATTCAAAACAATCAATTACCACTAGATGATCACGCGAATGAGCGAAGAAATTAACTACTAAAATCCACCTAATCTAGATATGCAATGAATTCGAAAATTATGTAGATAACTAATTAAACTAAGAAATGACAAAATAAGATTTAGTAAACTAACATACTACTAAAATAAGCTAATCTAACACTTAATAAACAGATCTACATAACAAAATCAGATTATTGCAGATTTTAAGAACAAAGAAAAATTTCAGAACTTACATGATGTCCTGCCACAATGGCATGCTCACTTAAGATATTTAACCACTAACCTAAACCTGAGTATCAACCCATTTCAAACATAATCAACCCAAATCCAAATTATTAGCAAGAATTAGATCAATTCCAACCATTATTTTGACTTGTTGACTTTATTTGACCAAGTGAAAATGAGAGTAAATTCTGAGTAAACAACTGAAATGGATTTGATAAGAGCTCAAATAACCAATTAGAATATCAATAAGCTGAAATGAAATAATGAAACAGTGATTCAAATTTAATGAAAATTTAAGTTGATAATATTTAATTGATAAAATTTGAGTACAAAATAGAAACAACAAAGCTGAATTTAATCTAAGACATTTGAAAATTATAATACTACTTCGAAGCTACTCTTTACACTACTCCTATTCTACTTGATCCATCCATACTGTGAAGGAAGGGTATATATAGCCAATGCTTGAGCTCTTCGGTCTTGAGAAGGATCTGGAAGGATACAAGTGTGTTTTCTCTGAGCTTTTATGTCCCTTGGATCATCTAATACATTTCCCAATCAATATCCACCCTATGATCAAGTGTCCACGCATGTATAGCCAATCGAGGAGGAGATTTTGAGAGAATCACCTACGGATCCCATTGACACATGCCCGATCACATATTAGGTTGTCAGATAAAAGTACTATGTTACCCTTAATGGTATAATTTGGCTCATTGATGAAAGGGCATATTAGGGTTCTACTGCTTGGGTTTATTTTGGGGGAAAAAATGGCGGGGTAATTTTTTATTTTATTCGTTTTCTTTTTTGACAGGTACGGTTGGGTTGACTGGGTATATTGGGTGAAATGGGTTAAATATTGGACGGTTTGGGTAATGGACCCTTATAGGATGGATAGTTTTGGGCTTGTATTTATGGATTGGACTAGGACTAGTAGTGTGATCCATTTATTAACTTAGGGACCAAGAGTGTATAAAATTTGAAAATCCAAGGACTAATCTGTAATTCTAAAAATGTTATTCAAAGGCCAGTCTTGTCATTCTCCAATAAACCAAGGGCTGATTTTGCAACTTTTGAAACTTCAGGGTCTATTCTGCCATTTGATGAAAGTTCGGGGGACTATTTCTGACAATTCTTCAAACTTGATTATATCTTTCAAATATCATCCTCAGAGCATAAAAAGCGTCACAAATGCACAATTCTGACCTTCCGTCGCAAACAAACAAGTATTCTTCTTTCTCTCGTGCTCAGTTTTCTTCGGTTTTGGCTTTCTTTTGTCTGTTTTGTCATATCCGTACCTGCACATGCATAAACTCAAGAAAACTACAAATATTAACAATAAACGGCTCTTTCTTGGTTATTTTGGGTCAGTTTTGATAAACAAAAGATATATGTTTAAGCACATATCAAAATACCCCAGACGAGACCATTGTCATAACTCGTGCCAAGTACTTATGATACAATCAACTCACGCTATTAAAACCAAGGATTTCAATCTCTTTCTACTAAACCTATGAAGAAGTAGCAAAGATTCCTCAAAAGAGATTAGAAAGCCTTAATTCTAAAAACGCCCCGTTTACCTTTTAATTCACATATAGATATTACGATTAAGCACATTCCAATTATGAGTGATGGTTTGTTGAACTTTCATGTCGATCAATAACTCCAACATTTTTCAAATGACACGTTAGGATCACGGAATAGGAAACACAACACAGCATGAAGTGACCATACGGATAGAATACATCGACCCTGATTTTTCACAGGTCCCCAAACTAAGCGTAAAATCGAAATCATTGTTAAATATGATTCTAGATGCTAACACTACCCATGGAAGTTACTTGTGTAATTACCTTTTGTTCCCATTTTCCTATTTTCCTCTAGATTTTTTTTTTTTTTTGTGAGAAATGAATTTCTTCATATGTTCTCGTTTCGATAGCTTTTATTCCAATAAAGATATGAAGCTAAGTCGCTAATTAGTTATCCACCTTCCCTCGAAAACCATTGCACACAAGAATGAGGTCCACATCAAGGTCCTAATTTAACATGATTTAGGAAGATATATCCCGGATTCAAAGTTTGGCTTAACACTTATTTCAGCACATTTGCATTTTTGCAATTCAGGCCCTTGGTCTTTTCAACCACTAACTCAACGGGATTACCGTTTTATCAGAAGTCTTATTATGACTTTGGATTTTCCTCAACCTTTATAGAAGTCTATGACAACTTTTATGGCTTTGGATTTTTCAACTTTAATACATTTGGGCTTTATTTCATGTTAATTTTTGTGCCAAACTCGAATCCTCGGCTTTTATAACAATAGAAACAATAGCAGAAAAACTATCGTGGAATCAGTTGTCTATTACACGCTAACACTGACAGGTACCTTGATGTGTACCCAACTATCATGGGCAAAGATTCTCTAAAGAAGAATAAAGAACTAACTATCGTCAAAAACTCGACATCTCTAATTATTATTAGCAAATATGGGGTGAAACAATTTTGTGGGAACAAAAGCCATAAGTACCTTCGATGGGCTCTAAAGAGAACCAACTACTCCACGCTTAGCATCTAAACTCATAAGTAACTCTATCATTCCTAGATCTCCCATAAATTTAAAATCCCAAATAATGAGATCCATGGATGCTTAGCCGATAATTAGATTATCTATGGTTAAGGGAACAAGCTAGGGCTCAACAAGCCCGGTCAAGTCAGAAATCTATTCCTACTCTCACCAGCGGAAAGTCAACAATGTGTCAAAACATATATTAACTTAGCAAATGCTTCAGAAATAATCTCAAGTCTCGCATTTTTAAAATCACTTATTAGAAACTAGAAAATTCTTGTTTAAGCTTCGCATATTTAAAATCACTTAGGGAGACTTGCAAATTCTTGGCCTTTTGAGCTAGAATCGCATTTTATAGCCTCTTGTCTAAGCAATTAGCAAAGACTATGTCAAGAAAAACGCATATTTAAAGAAACTTCTAAGAAACTCGCAAAGACTTTTCGATCATAAAACTAGCAAAAGCTTACAAAAAATTTAAATTTTTCACATTTTTAGCACAAATTTTTCATTTTCTAAGGAAAAACGGGGTTGCGAGAGTTCACAACAAAAATAAGCAAGTGCGGTCAAATCAAATCGAAGATTACCCTACCCCAGACTAAAACGAAACATTGTCCTCAATGTTTAAAGCAAGGGTATCACGAAAATCTAAATGCCGTTTATGAAGTATGCTAAAAGATAAACGTTAGTCGATAAGATTTCGGATATCGGATTTCCATCAGCATCGAACAAGAAACTCGAGTGGAGAAAAAGACAAACTTCGAGCACGAGAGTCTTCATCTCGGCGAAATCCTAAACACAACATCACAAACAACCAAACACGAGAAATCGAAGAGGCTAACCCCTTCATGTCACTTATTTAGAAAATAGAAAGAAGATAGAAGGATAAGCATGGGGTGCCTCCCACGAAGCGCTACTGTTTTTGATCCACGAGTCGCTAGCCTGACTCGTCCCCGAATTCATTTGTCCTTGCGGAAGAAAGTGGTAGAGATACCAGGGTCAAAAACGGTGTCCTCATTCCCGAATGAATGAGACTGGGTGGGTTGGGTGGGAAAGAAAATGGGTGGATAAGGCATATCATGTAGGAAGGATCCATCATCCGATTGTGGTTTTGGCGGTGGACGTCGGGATGACGGATCAACATGAGAATACTCCAAAGAAAATGGGAGCTCATGGTAAAAGATAAGAGGTTTAGGCTCACAAATGAAGGCATCCATCCGAGGATCCTTATCTCCAGAAATGATTTTAACAAAAGGCTCATCAATGCATATCCCGGGTTTAAAGATTTTGTCTTCACATGTCGGCTCAACGGGATAAAGGATGGTGGACTCGTCAGAGAGAGGAGAGTCAAGAAAACCATCAAGAACAACCATATCCTCCTCGGGGTCATTCACAACATCCTCAATACCCGGTGGTATTGGGTCATCAATCGCATCCTCAATGATCGGGTCACTTGTCGGAGTATCGAAAATCTCGTTCATAATCTTGCTCAAAGCAACCTCGAAGTAGAATCGCTCAAGAATCGGAGGATAAACATCATCTGTAAAACCTGAAAATCTAAAACATAGATAAAGACTAAAATACCCTCGAAATCAAAAAAAATTATAAAATACGTAAAATACGTTTATAATCATTTAACGAAATTAAAACCTAACTTACGAACAAGTAAAACTAAATGAATGTGTGTACGCGTGATCGATTTTGGTACGACGAAAGATTTAAACGTTTCGCTAATATGTTGGGCCTCGTTTTTGTTAACGGTGAACCACTTGGGCCGAGTATTTTGTCTCGTTTGGATCAAGGGAGCCGAGAGCCAAGAAGGCCATTTGGGCCATGGGTTTTGTGTGCTCGGTTGGACCAAGCCGAAACCCAAACCCCCTCCTCAAAGCCCTAAAACAAAAATGATACCACCTATAAATACAATCACTTATCATGAAATTGAAACCCTAGTTTTGTTGCCTCACTCCTTTCTTTTCTTCCCATTCGGCCGAACCCTAGTCTTGTGGTGTCGAGACTTTTGCTTCAACAAAGCTAAGGTATAACAATGTTTATTCGTCTTCTTTCGTTACACCTTACGTTAATATGTTGTGATATGTTTTGTTTAGTCAAGTTTTGTATTTTCTTTTGTGGCGAGTGTGAAACCAAACAAAGACAAACCGTAATGACTTGAACCTCATAACTATTAAAGAAAATGTTATGTAATACGTATTATTAAATCGGATCATAGATATATGTTGAGCCATAGAACCGAACCATATGTATATAAGAACCGAACCATGTATATGTTTAAAACACTAAGATAAAAACATGACAACTTGAATATGTAAAGTACGTAGGTGAGCTAGATTTTGCGTAAACCTATTAGCTGAACCCTCTACATGTAAACCGAACCATATAAAAGTTTTGAACAAGTATTAAACGAGTAAAGATCATGTAAACCTAAACCCTAGTTTGAAGTGTGAACCGAATAATGCAAGCCGAACCATAAATGGTTTGTGAACCGTGTCTCATATGCGTGCGTTTATAAGCCAAGTGAGTTTGTGGATATGTAAACGTGATGCGTGGTCGTATCTAGTCTAAACTATTGTGCATGTGTGTGTAGATGTGTAATTAATCCAAGTAATAAGTAACTTGTGTGTCACATAAAATCATAAACGTGCATGGGAATAAAAGTTGAAGTATAACATGTATATAAGTAACGTATGGTTAAGACATGAAGGTGTTAGGTTAAGTAGCGAGTCATTAAAAGACGTAACATGAAAAGTAAATGCATATTAATGTGATATTAAAAGAAGGAGAAAACCTAGAACATAAATGAGAGTCGATTAGGGTTTGAAGCTAAGAGTGTTAATTCGTTATTTCATGTGTGAGTTATGACGTTTAAACTATTTTCACATTTAACCCTAAACTTTAATAAATGACATAATGAACCCTAATCTACGATATTAATTATAAAACACTTAAGTCTCATTTAATCATAAAACCCTAAAGTATGAAGATCATTGAATACACTAAGTATAAACACCAAATGTTAAAAGATCATTTCGACGATTATGGAATCATAAATAACATGAATGACTTAAATCGTATAATGTGTATAGGTTCTGAGAAGAAGGAGTAATCCTTTGCTTTTCGATCATTTGCTTTGGAATAAGGTACATATATTTTGACCTTTTCAGTAAAGGTTCCTTTTAACGTTTTCTTTCGTTAGCTTTTCTATTAGGGTTTCCTAAGCCTTTGCTATGAACCCCATTCCGTTTTGTTTGAGCATTTTGCTTATCCGAACTCGATTTAGAATTATGAAACATCGATTTTGAACTATATGATATGAAAACTCGATTTTGAAAATATGAATAACCTTCATAAAAATATGATCTGTAATCGGAGTTATGACATTGATTTGACCTAAGATAGTTTGACACACGAGACAAATATTTCACTAGTCATGGGGGTTCCATGTCCAGATATCATTGATGCACCTCACGATATGACTCTAGGGCAGAAGAGTGATGTTCTGCCACGTTCCTGGATGGTGGAGCATATTTTGTATATGTAGGAAGGGCGTATGGATGCATCCTAGATCACGATTATCGTTATCCGTTATATGTTATCTCGATGATTGATGCTTTAGCTGCATGCAGTCCTTCATAACTCGTTAGGTCTCCCTACAAATGTTGCCTTACGAGAAATGTTGCCTTACGAGAAATGGTGCCTTATGAGAATACGATTATGATCGATATTTGTTTCGGGCTCGTGGTAGTTAACTATAAACTTTATTTGAAAATTCCATTTATACTTTGAAAATGATTATGATTTTACTATCTTTAAGTTTATTATATTTCATATTCGATATCGTTTAGTATTAAACGCTTTGCTTTCATATCACATTCCTTTGGGCTTTTGAAGCTCAGCCGCATTTCTTTCTTTCTCACGGCGGTATCTAAGCATTGTAAGCTGGGTTTTGCTTTGGGATGAGTGCATGAGTGGACTTACCTTAGAGATATTTAGCTTTGATCTTATGATGCCATTTAAGACTTCATTATTCCAGATATTTTGTTGGAGTTTATTTTTCCATTGGGACTTATGTATTGAAGTCATGTTGACTTGAATTATTTCGTATTTATGTTAAGACTTCTTTTGGATATTTATGTTTGCTTTGATATGACACCATTATTTGTGATTCCTTTACCCTTGTCGGTTCGGGGCGTTACAATTTATGGCATCAGAGCCAGTTACAAAGACTTGTAGTCGAGGACACAGTGATATATGGACCCTAGGTTTTGAGACCCTTAGAGCTTAGGCTTTGACCTGTGAGGATTGGGTAGACTTTAGGATTCCATCTGCGTACTTCCATTTCGTATCTCACCTTTCCTCATTTTGCTAATCGTTTGAATATCGTTTAGATGGTTCGAACTCGTACTAACGGTAGCGCTGATGGAGACGATGATATTCCTGGCTTGGATGCTGCGGTTGCCAATGCGCTCAACACTCTTTTCCCTGGTCTTACTACACCTGAGGTGATGACACGGGTGATCAACAACATTCGGAATCAGACTGGTGCTTCGGGTAGTGGTGGATGTCACACCCTCGCCGGAGGCGGAAACACGAGGTGTAACGGAAGGGAACATAAGCACAAGATAATAGAACATACCAACATTAATATTTAAAAGAAAGAGTACACCGTTACAATACCGGTTTAGCCGTCATCAGCAAATATATTACAAAGTTTAGATTCCAAAATATTGAGTTTTATTACATAACGACTTGTAGCGACAAGTGAAAACTTCTTTATGCAAGACTTGATAAAAAAAAAATCTTACCAACGATCACCAAATTAAGCATGAGAGAAAAACGGGTCAACTATGAAAATAGTTGGTGAGTAAACACGTTTAGCGAAATAAGAAAACTCGTAAGAAATATTCAAATATTTCGGTCAACGAAAAATAGTTCCCAAAGCAAAGGCATTGTATATCCACTCAGTTCCAAGTTCCGCCCATACAAAACTTGCAACCTGTGTGTACACAACCCATTGCTCAAAAGATAGCGTAACAAGTGGTCAAGTGTAAGCGGTCATAATAGTTCCCAAAGCAAAGGCATTGTATATCCACTCAGTTCCAAGTTCCGCCCATACAAAACTTGCAACCTGTGTGTACACAACCCATTGCTCAAAAGATAGAGTAACAAGTGGTCAAGTATAAGTGGTCATAATAGTTCCCAAAGCAAAGGCATTGTATATCCACTCAGTTCCAAGTTCCGCCCATACAAAACTTGCAACCTGTGTGTACACAACCCATTGCCGCGAATATAGCGTATCAAGTATATAATAATTTAGAGATGCTTCGAACATGGGAGACTTTGCACTGCTCCAACAAGGGAGACTCCTTTGTCACTCGACCACCTAGCGAGATTTATTGAGAACGCTCCACCAATAAGGCGAGACTTTGCTTGCTCCACCCATAAGGCGAGACTTAGAAGCTCACCGATACGACGAGACTTAGATTGAAAATGCTCCGTTCCCATAGGGAGACATTCTCTCCGGACCGGGAGGCTTTAAGTTGATGCTCAGAACATGGGAGACTTTATAGTGATACTCAGAACACAGGGAGACTTTATAATGATGCTCCGAACATGGGAGACTTTATAATGATGCTCTGAACATGGGAGACTTTAGGTCGAGGTCATAACATATACGGTTCGATAAGTTCAACCAAGTAATAAGTTCGTAATTTAGTTCAAGGATTTGATTCGAGTTCACAAGTTCTAGTCAAAAGAGTTCACAATTGTAAAGATCAATTTAATTCAAGTATGGTTCATGCATTCAGCCCAAAAAATATAGTAAAACGGTAAAAAGGGGATGTGATTACTCACTAGCATAAAATGTTCAATAAGTTCATAAAACATAGATAGTTTAGTTCAAGTATAAATCATGCATTCCACCCCAAAACAATTTAAAGCATTTAAAGGGGAGTCCGTGAATACTCACTTGATGAATAGATGTGACGACAAAAGTGGTTACACCGAAATGTAGCGGGAATCTCGAACCTGACCTATTATGAATGATATGATATGCAATAAGTCACGATGTAATGTTATGCACGCATTGGTTATTTATACCATTTGTGAGTTTTGAAAATAATACTAATCGTCGAAAAATACTCTTTTGACGTCTTGACCCTTCAAAAATGACTTTACAAGTTTTTACGTCAAAATGTCATCCTACAATGGTTTCGTAATGATTTATTATGAAATTATCACTTTTCGTCGTAAAACAATGTCGTCGGAAATTTCATAAAAGTGACAAAAATGGCTCCGAAAAACTAGTCATAAAATGGTGTACGTCGAACGTTAGAGAACGAACTCGACGGTTTTGGAAAGTTTGTATCGAAATCTAGAAGTTTCAGTTCAGGAGTTTTCGTCAAAAAGGTCTCGAACATAAAGATAACAAGGGTTAAAGATGGTGATTTTGGCTAATTGTTGTGAAAAAAATGAGTTTTGGCCAACTTTAAGCATCCATAACTAAGTTACTACCACTCCGCTATACAAACGGTTGATTGTTTTGAAAAATATGCTCGGTGATCTTGATTTTATTAGAAGACAATTCGTTCCAAAAAGTTTCACAACATAGTTAAAAACAGCCTCTAACATGGTCGTTTAGCCAAATACCGTAACACTTGTCTCGTAAAATAATATAGTTTTTTCAGAAAATAATAGTTACGGCAAGTTTGTAAAAAAACGTGCATTTGTCGTTTCAAATCCGTTTTCTCACGTATATACGTCCTTAGCTTCGTATCAAGTATACTAATATATTTTTGATAAGTGAAAGAAATAATTTGTGAAGCTTAGGACTCGTTTTTGACTCGTACAAACCAAAAATAAGTTGCTGAATTTTCTGAAAAATAAATATTTCGTCGTCAAACTTGAAAAATTCATCACGACTTCGTTATAACTCCGTTTTAATCGTTCAGCTGACCGCCACGATTCGTTTTTAAGTATATTTTCTAAATATCAAGGTCAAAAAGTCGTGGCTTATGAAATGAAAAGGAAACATGAAAAATGTAAATGATATGCTTACAAGTTAATATGATGAGGTGCAAAGAACAAGGGTTAGCCTAAACACCCTAGGTTTTTATTTCAAAACCTTATATAAGAGTGTAATCTAGATTGTATTTAACTTGAGCTTGAGAAAAAAAATGATGATCCCTTTTTGAACTCTCTTGATGGCCGGATTTTTGGAAGAACAAAGAGAGAAGAAAAGAAATTTTATCCACCTAGTGAATTATGTGAGAATGAATAATGAAGTAAGACTTTTTAAGTAGTGTATGAATCTATACAATCAAATAAAGATCACCAATCAATAAATGCATACTCTCCCCCTAGAACCGGTTTTGGGGGAGATATGTCCACAAAAATATCTTTTTTTTTTTTTTTTAAATGTGTAAGTAATATACTTGTATAATTTATGTACTTGTTAATAATGTAGGAAAATGTAACTTGTAAGGTAAATGGTAGTTTTTGTGTAAAAGTAAATTTTTAATAGATCAAAGTAGAATGTAATGAGATAATAAAAATTGTAAAAATACATTCCTTGTGAAATTTAAGTGATAAAATAATTATCGTGTAATTTTTAAGAAAAGTGTCGTAATAATATAAATTTAACGATTTATATACGAAATAAATTCAAAACACTAGTTAAACTCAAAATATAGTTTTATAAACTAAATGTAAGTATAAAAATATGTCGGGATCATTTTTGAAATTAACGGATTAAATATTCAAAATAATAACTCACGCGATAACGTTTATTAATATAAAATTTTACGCGTTTAATGT
Organism: Chrysanthemum makinoi; assembly: GCA_910596185.1. Classification (NCBI taxonomy): domain Eukaryota; kingdom Viridiplantae; phylum Streptophyta; class Magnoliopsida; order Asterales; family Asteraceae; genus Chrysanthemum; species Chrysanthemum makinoi. The sequence goes on from OU343216.1 coordinate 83,506,139, forward strand.
GAAATGTAAAATCATGAATGAACCGTTAAGAAATGATGAATATGGAGTATGAGAAATGACCGGAAAATGAGAATTGTGACAGTGGAGGTAATCAACCCGTCGGCATTCATACTTGGCTCGAGCGTTTCGGTAAGCTCAAGCCTCTTTCTTTTAGCACTGTTGCTACTCCCACTGAGGCCGAGGACTGGATCACTCATATTGAGAAGCTGTTTGAAGTACTGGGTTGTGGAGATGAATTTAAGACCCGTTTGGCTGCATTTAAATTGGAGGGTGATGCTTTGAACTGGTGGAAGGCACTCAAACAGGCACGAGGAGGAGATGCTTTTGCTATTACTTGTACTTGGGCTGAGTTTCGGACTATCTTCTATAACCGTTACTTCCCTGATGCTGAGCAGCAAAGGTATGAGAGAGATTATCAAGGAATCTACCAGTTTGATCATGAGAACTCCAATGAGTACATGGGTAGGTTTATGAGGCTGGTAAGTTTTGTGGGAACGAATGCTTGAGATGGTAGGCGTCAGGCGAAGCACTTCAAGTGGGGATTGAAGAAGTGGGTGTTGGACCGACTGCTAACACTGAGTATGAGGATGTGTCGGCCTGCAATGACGCATCTCGTAACATTAAGATCTTTCATGAGGGTTCGGGTTCCAACAAGCGTAATCGCGATGGTGATCGGATTCAAGGTAGGACTCAAAGTAATGATTATAAGGGAAATTTTGGCAGGAGTTATGATTCGAGGGGTCAAGTGGATAGGAGTTATGATCAGCGGGTCAGTCAGGAAGGAATGTGGACTCTAGGCTGACGAGGAGTCGATAGCAGAGCTGCTAGTAAGAATGGAAATGATCGTCAGAATCAAGGTAACAATAACCAGCGTTACAACAAGGATCAGTCAGCTCGAGGAGCATATCAGGGTCGTGCTTCAGGATCTTCTGGTCAGCAAAGGATAGCTGAAGTTTTGCCTCCCCCACCTATCTGTACTACTTGTGGAAAGACTCATCCGGGACCTTGTTTCATGGCCACTGGTGGATGTTTCTCTTGTGGTTCCACTACTCACAAGATCAAGGATTGCCCTAAGAAGAAACTGGTGATTCCTGGAAACTACATCAAGCCGCCACCTACTACTGGACGTGTTTCTGCTACTACTCGAAATCAGGCGGAGCACACTTCAGGTACCATTATGGGCACTCTTTTTATTGATGATTTTTCTGTCTTCGCTTTATTTGACACCGGTGCCACACACTCCATTATATCTGTCACATTTGCTAAGAAACTTAATATGAAGCCCAAACCGCTAACGAATCACTTATCGATATCTACGCCTATGAAAAACCACATGATCATTGATCATAAATACGTTAAGTGACCTCTTCGTTTTGATGATCGTATTCGCTCTGCAAATCTGTATCCTCTCGATATGGTCGACTTTGATATCATTCTAGGCATGGATTGGTTGGCTTACCATAGAGCTTCCATTGACTGCTATGCTAGAACTGTGATCTTTGGAGACATAAAACATCCTAAATTTGTTTATTATGGTTCTCAACCTCTCAAATCTACTAAGTTTATTTCTGCTATGAAGGCACGGACCATGATTGCTCATGGGTGCCAAGGTTTTCTGGCATCTGTTAAGGACACATCTTTGGAGAATCCTAACATTGAAAACCTTTCCTTTGTTTGTGAATTCACCGAAGTTTTTCCCGATGAACTTCCTGGTCTTCCCCCAGCTAGAGAAGTTGAGTTTAGCATTGATTTAATTCCTGGTGCTGAACCGATTTCGAAAGCTCCATATCTTATGGCACCTGTAGAACTGAAGGAGTTGAAGGAGCAGCTGCAAGAGATGATAGAAAATGGATTCATTCGACCCAGTGTTTCTCCATGGGGTGCACCTGTCTTGTTTGTGAAGAAGAAGGATGGAAGTATGCGTCTATGTATCGACTACCGTGAACTCAACCGTATTACTATTCGAAACCGGTATCCTCTTCCGCGTATAGATGATTTGTTTGATCAACTGCAAGGAGCTAAGTTCTTTTCTAAGATTGATCTGAGATCTGGTTATCATCAGCTACGTGTAAGGGAGCAAGATGTTCCTAAGACCGCGTTTCGTACCAGATATGGTCATTATGAATTTCTCGTTATGCCTTTCGGTTTGACAAATGCGCCTGCAGTATTTATGGACCTAATGAATCGTGTTTTCCATGAGTTTCTCGACAAGTTTGTTATTGTTTTCATCGACGACATTTTGGTTTACTCTAAGTCTGAAGAAGAGCATGAACAACATCTCCGAATAGTTTTGGAGATTCTAAGGAAGAAGAAGTTGTACGCCAAATTTTCGAAGTGTGAGTTCTGGTTAAAACAAGTCGCTTTCCTTGGTCATATTGTATCTGCTGATGGTATCACCATGGATCCGTCTAAGGTTGAGGCTATCACTAAATGGCCAAGACCTACGACAGTGACTGAGGTTAGGAGTTTTCTAGGACTTGCTGGTTACTACCGACGTTTTGTAGAAGGTTTCTCTCGATTAGCTTTGCCCCTAACCCAACTGATGAGAAAAGGAGAAAAGTTTGTATGGACGAATGAACGAGAAGAGAGTTTTGTAGAGTTGAAACGGAGATTGGTGTCCGCTCCTATTTTGACTCTTCCATCTGGTTCTGGAGGATTTCAAATTTATAGTGATGCATCTAAGAAAGGATTAGGCTGTGTTTTGATGCAACATGGAAAGGTGATAGCTTACGCTTCAAGGCAGCTGAAACCGTATGAGGAGAATTACCAAACTCATGACCTTGAGTTAGCTGCTGTGGTGTTCGCATTGAAGATCTGGAGACATTACTTGTATGGAGAGACGTGTGATATTTTCACCGACCATAAGAGTCTCAAGTATATTTTCACTCAGAAAGAACTTAACATGAGACAAAGAAGATGGTTAGAACTTCTTAAGGATTATGACACCAACATTCAGTACCATCCAGGTAAGGCTAACGTAGTTGCTGACGCACTTAGTCGGAAATCAGGCATTCTTGCAAGTATTGAGATTGAACCTAGGATTATTCGTGACTTAGAGCGTTTGGATGTTGAGCTATGCGTACGAGGTTTTGAGGGACACTGGGCTAGTATGAAGGTGGAGTCAAACCATATACTGCAAATTAAGGAAACTTAGAAAGATGACGGCGAGCTGTGGGCCGTAGCGCAAAATGTTGAAGAAGGTAAGCAGACGGAGTTTAAGGTTGATAATGACGGAATTGTATGGTATGAAGATAGGCTCTGTGTTCCCAATGATTCGGTACTTCGCGAGAAAGTTATGACTGAAGCTCATAGTTCTCCTTTCACTATCCATCCTGGTTCTACCAAGATGTATAGGGATTTGAAACAGATATACTTCGGTGGAATGGCATGAAGCAAGATGTGGCGACGTTTCTGTCGAAGTGTATGATTTGTCAGCAGGTTAAGATTGAACATCAAAGGGCTAGTGGACTGTTGCAACCATTGGATATTCCGACATGGAAGTGGGATAAGATATCTATGGATTTTGTGACTGGACTACCTCTTACTCGGAAGAAGCATGATGCGATTTGGGTAGTTGTTGATCGACTAACCAAATCGGCTCATTTCTTACCAATTAGAAAGGATTATGGTATTGGTAGATTGGCGGAAATTTTTCAGCAAGAGATTGTTAGACTTCATGGTACTCCGGCATCTATTGTGTCCGACAGAGATCCGCGTTTTACTTCTCGTTTCTGGAAAGGTTTGCAAAAAGCTTGGGGTACTCGACTTAATTTTAGTACGGCATTTCATCCTCAAACAGATGGTCAGTCAGAGAGGACTATTCAGACCTTAGAGGACATGCTAAGGGCTTGTGCTTTAGAATGGACTGGCAGCTGGGATGAATATTTGTGTTTAGTAGAGTTTGCATACAACAACAGTTGGCATGCTAGCATTAAGGCAGCACCGTTTGAACTTCTTTATGGAAGGAAATGTAGAGCACCTACTTGTTGGGATGAAGTAGGTGAACGCTTAATTGAAGGTCCGGAAATGATTGAGATCACTAATGAGAAAGTAGCTATTGCTAGAGAAAAGTTGAAGGAGGCTAGGTCTCGTCAGAAAAGTTATGCCGACAAGCATCGTCGTGATTTAGAATTTCGGGTTGGAGATCGTGTATTTTTGAAAGTCTCGCCATTTAGAGGTGTGAAACGTTTTGGAATCAAGGGCAAGCTCAGTCCTCGATTCATCGGTCCGTTTGAAATTTTGGAGCGTATAGGAGAAGTTTCGTATCGATTAGCACTTCCGCCTCAGTTATCGCATGTTCATGATGTTTTCCATGTATCTCTCCTAAGGGGATACAACTATCATCCGTTACACGTTGCTTCTTATCCGTTTGATCAAATTCAATCCGATATGTCTTATTCTGAAGAACCAGAAGCTATTTTAGAAAGACAAGAAAGAGTCATGAGAAACAAAGTCATTCCGTTCGTTAAGATTCTTTGGAAAAATCACCTGGAGCGTGAGGCTACTTGGGAAACCGAAGAGTCGATGCGAGCTAGTTATCCTCATTTCTTTGAATAGTTTGGTATGTTCTCATTTCATTTTCGTTTCGTTTCATTCAATTTTCGAGGACGAAAATTCTTCTTTTAGAGGGGAAGAATTGTAAAACCTGAAAATCTAAAACATAGATAAAGACTAAAATACCCTCGAAATCAAAAAAAATTATAAAATACATAAAATACGTTTATAATCATTTAACGAAATTAAAACCTAACTTACGAACAAGTAAAACTAAATGAATGTGTGTACGTGATCGATTTTGGTACGACGAAAGATTTAAACGTTTCGCTAATATGTTTGGCCTCGTTTTCGTTAATGGTGAACCACTTGGGCCGAGTATTTTGTCTCGTTTGGATCAAGGGAGCCAAGAGCCAAGAAGGCCATTTGGGCCGTGGGTTTTGTGTGCTCGGTTCGACCAAGCCAAAACCCAACCCCCTCCTCAAAGCCCTAAACTAAAAATGTTACCACCTATAAATACAATCACTTATCATGAAATTGAAACCCTAGTTTTGTTGCCTCTCTCCTTTCTTTTCTTCCCATTCGGCCGAACCCTAGTCTTGTGGTGTCGAGACTTTTGCTTCAACAAAGCTAAGGTATAACAATGTTTATTCGTCTTCTTTCGTTACACCTTACGTTAATATGTTGTGATATGTTTTGTTTAGTCGAGTTTTGTATTTTCTTTTGTGGCCGAGCCGTGTGAAACCAAACAAAGACAAACCGTAATGACTTGAACCTCATAATTATTAAAGAAAATGTTATGTAATACGTATTATTAAATCGGATCATAGATATATGTTGAGCCATAGAACCGAACCATATGTATATAAGAACCGAACCATGTATATGTTTCGGCTAAGATAAAAACATGACAACTTGAATATGTAAAGTACGTAGGTGAGCTAGAGTTTGCGTAAACCTATTAGCTGAACCCTCTACATGTAAACCGAACCATATAAAAGTTTTGAACAAGTATTAAACGAGTAAAGATCATGTAAACCTAAACCCTAGTTTGAAGTGTGAACCGAATAATGCAAGCCGAACCATAAATGGTTTGTGAACCGTGTCTCATATGCGTGCGTTTTATAAGTCAAGTGAGTTTGTGGATATGTAAACGTAGTACGTGGTCATATCTAGTCTAAACTATTGTGCATGTGTGTGTAGATGTGTAATTAATCCGAGTAATAAGTAACTTGTGTGTCACATAAAATCATAAACGTGCATGGGAATAAAAGTTGAAGTATAACATGTATATAAGTAACGTATGGTTAAGACATGAAGGTGTTAGGTTAAGTAGCGAGTCATTAAAAGACGTAACATGAAAAGTAAATGCATATTAATGTGATATTAAAAGAAGGAGAAAACCTAGAACATAAATGAGAGTCGATTAGGGTTTGAAGCTAAGAGTGTTAATTCGTTATTTCATGTGTGAGTTATGACGTTTAAACTATTTTCACATTTAACCCTAAACTTTAATAAATGACATAATGAACCCTAATCTACGATATTAATTATAAAACACTTAAGTCTCATTTAATCATAAAACCCTAAAGTATGAAGATCACTGAATACACTAAGTATAAACACCAAATGTTAAAAGATCATTTCGACGATTATGGAATCATAAATAACATGGACGACCGTTAATGTGTATAGGTTCTGAGAAGAAGGAGTAATCCTTTGCTTTCCGTATTTTTGCTTTTCGATCATTTGCTTTGGAATAAGGTACGAGATATTCGACCTTTTCAGTAAAGGCTCCTTTTAACGTTTTCTTTCGTTAGCTTTTCTATTAGGGTTTCCTAAGCCTTTGCTATGAACCCCATTACGTTTTGTTTGAGATGTTGCTTATCGAACTCGATTTCTGAATTATGAAACATCTGATTTTGAACTATATGATATGAAAACTCGATTTTGAAAATATGAATAACCTTCGATAAAATATGATCTGTATGTCGAGTTATGACATTCCGATTTGACCTAAGATAGTTTGACACACGAGCCAAATATTTCACTAGTCATGGGGGTTCCATGTCCGTATCATTGATGCACCTCTGATATGACTCTAGGGCAGTAGAGTGATGTTCTGCCACGCTCCTGGATGGTGGAGCATATTTTGTATATGTAGGAAGGGGCGTATGGATGCATCCTAGATCTGTTATCTGTTATCTGTTATATGTTATCGGATGATTGATGCTGCGTGCATGCACGTCCTTCATAACTCTGGTAGGTCTCCCCTACAAATGTTGCCTTACGAGAAATGTTGCCTTATGAGAATACGATTATGATCTGATATTTGTTTCTGGGCTCGTGGTAGTTAACTATAAACTTTATTTGAAAATTCTGATTTATACTTTGAAAATGATTATGATTTTGCTATCTTTCGTTTATTATATTTCATATTCGATATCGTTTAGTATTTGCTTTGCTTTCATATCTGTTCACTGGGCTTTTGAAGCTCAGCCGCATTTCTTTCTTCCGCGGCAGGTATCTAAGCATTGGAAGCTGGGTTTTGCTTTGGGATGAGTGCATGAGTGGACTTACCTTAGAGATATTTAGCTTTGATCTTATGATGCCATTTAAGACTTCATTATTACAGATATTTTGTTGGAGTTTATTTTTCCGTTGGGACCTATGTATTGAAGTCATGTTGACTTGAATTATTCCGTATTTATGTTAAGACTTCTTTTGGATATTTATGTTTGCTTTGATATGACACCATTATTTGTGATTCCTTTACCCTTGTCGGGTCGGGGCGTTACATCATCAATAGTGGGATTGCCACTAATCTCTTCATCAAATCGGAAAGTCTCAAGCTCGGGTAAGAAATCACTATCTTTAACGGAGATAGGAGGCGAACTTGAATTATCGTTAAGGGCTTCAATCTTGGAAATGAGAAGATTAACATTCAACAATGTTTCACGTAATGCTTCATTCTCAATATCTATATCATCGGGCTCAATCTCTTCAACTTCCGGCTCAAAATCATTTTCTTCTTCTATGTGAACGGGCTTAGAAGGTAAATCGTCGACAAAATCGATGTCTCCATAAGAATCGTTATCGGAATCGGAGAACATCTCATCATGATCGTTTGAGAATACAAGTGAAGGCTCATCACAAATATCATCAACAACAACCTCGGACTCAATTGGGATTGGGACAAGGACCTCAATATTAGACAATTCCGTTTCCGGAATGGTACTAAGATGCTCATCCCCCATTATGAGAGAGTCAACGGGTTCAACGATTTTTGAAGAAATAGAATCATCGACCTCTTCCAAAAGGACGTCACTTCTCTCAACCGGCGTGAGTGAAGGAGAAGGGTCGGAAATTAAAGGCTCAGAAACGGGAGTAGGATTGCCACTCGGAGGAGTATAATCGTCATCAGAATCAGAATCGTAATAATAGGTAGTTGGACGATGTTGGATCACTTTCGCGGCTTCTTCAGCTAATAATTCACGATAGGTCTTTTGATTAGGATCTTTTTCTTGAGCCGGTTTATTAAGCAATTCTTTTAATTCCTTTAACTCTTGTAATATATTGAAACAACGTTGGTGAAATTCTTGATCATCTGACGGAGTTTGTGGTCGAATTTCTTGGTATTGTGGGGGTTGGTTATAAGAATAATCGTGATTGTAACAAGGTTCTTGCTCGTAAACAATCGGATTTTGCATCTGACAATCGAAATTAACGTGCGGACCTCCACAATACTCACAACAGTATGATTTTTGTGACGAATACGGGTAATGTTCATAACCAAAGGTTGAGTTGTTAAATTGAACTTGACATTTAAAACCTTGGTGAGGACCACCACAGTACTCACAAGTGTATGATTCCGGCTCATGGTACAGAGGTTGGTTAGGAAAATCGGTTGTCTCGTTGTAAGGATTGTGGTGAAACTCGGTTCCAGATTTTCCATTGCTACAACCGGGACAATTCCCACCATATTCGGGTCCTCTGCACCATATGCACAAGAGCTGATAAATCGAAGAATTATCCGGAAAAGAGTTAGCTATTTCCACCATTTCCGTGATAGGCTCGGGAGTCACTTCGGGCTCAGAAACATATTTCATTTCCCCCACCGGAGAAGGAGTAGGAATCGAGGGTTCTCCAATTATGTCATTATAAAGAGCACTTTTTTGTTCTAACCGTGCATAAAGACGAGCGAGATCTGGATTTGGATTAATAAAATTATTGCATACATCACAAAATCCATTCCGAAAATTATTTCCGCACCAATCGCAAATACATTTCAAACATCGATATACATTTTCTTCCATACGGCTTTGGCAATGAAAACAATGACGATAATTGATTGTTTCCATGAAAATTAAACATATAGAGGGTTAAGGAGAAAGAATTATCGGGTTAGAGGATAAAGAAGAATATTTTTGGGTTTTTAAAGCAAATTTTGAAAAGGAAAATCTTTTTGGGTTTTTATAATTAAGAAAACCTTGAAAACACAATATTTTTGTAACCGTCGCGTCAACCGGTGCTCGGTAGCTCTCAAAAGTACGCCCAGCGAGCGGAACGAAGAGTGGATCGTTCTTCAGTCTGCAATTTAATGTCAAGACTTTCCTTATACCCGTGTATAGGTTGTACCTTCAAGGTGAGCCGACGTAACAATTGACGTTTCAGTTTCTTTTGTTGGTTTTTAACTTTTTATGGTTTTGTAAACACTCTAGGAAGAATGTTTTGGTTTTTTAGATGTTTTTGGGTTTTTTGAAAAAAATATATATACAAAAACGACGGTAACTTCACTCGGGGAAGGATCTTCAAATGCACGCGATTTGAGACGGAATACGAAAACTCACTACAAGCCCTCCCCGGCAGCGGCGCCAAAAATTGATTCTTGATAAAAACCAATTATAGAGAAGTGTAGTATATGTGGGTAACTCAAACGTGTTAGGTTTGAGCACCGAGATCGTTCCGAACGACGGTTGAATGGAATTTCCACCTCACGTCGCGATTATCGGGATTTGAATGGAAAAGGGGAATAATTTGATGTTTTCTAAACTACGGGGCAAGGGAAGCATAAAAGGAAATTACACTACGAGGAATCCTAAATACGCGAATAAAACTAAAATGAAACGTAAATAAAATGCAACTAAGTCTAATCTACATCCTAAATATGATCTAAAATTATTTTTAAACTAAAAATGATATTTGAAACTATTTATAAATTAAAACTAATTTTTAGGAATTTTCTTGAATTTATTTGAATTAAAAACTAATTTCTAAGACATTTAAAATAGACTTGAAATACTAAAAATTAGGAAAACAAGCTAGAAAATTACAAAACTATTTTTCAAAAATCTTAAATAACTAAAAAGAATTTTCAGAACTGGAATCACATTTTTTGACTTTTTCTCTATTTATTATGAATTTAAAACTATTTAAAACTAATTAAATTGCTAAAAAATACTAATTTAACTAAGAAAAATATGGAAAAATTATTTTTTTGCTTTTTATATTTTTCTTAATCTAGGAAAATTGAAAATATATTTTTTTGAAACTTTTCTGATTTATTTGTATTAAAAAGTACTTAAAAAGTCTTAAAAACTTATTTAAAATAATAAAAATAGTAAACAGTGACAGAAAATTATGAAAAATTCAGGGAAAATCTAAAATATTATTCTAAATTTAAGAAAATTACTAAAACCTATGCTAGTGTGCAAGAAATGGAAGCTGTAGTGAAACTACCTTGAAAATAAGCTATTAGGAATAAGCTATAAGCTCCTATAGTGAACCAAATGACCACATCAGCTAAGGTAAGCTAATATTACTTAAAAGCAACTAAAATGAACTAATCTAAACTTCTATAGTGTAAGCTTTAATGAAATGACTAATTAGAACTTAAGATGAAAACAGCTTATGACAGAACTTAAGATGAAAACAGCTTATGACACCTACTTCTAGCTTATCTAGCTGCTAAGGAATAAGTCCAAACAACAATCCAGCAATTGGATCCTTAAGCACACCTATCTAACTACTTATAAACGAAAATTCAGCTTATGAAAAGCTAAAATGAATTCTCTAGAAGCTATGCAAAAAGCTGTCACACACTCAAAATTCACTGAGTGTGTGAACAGGCGATTATGACCAAAATAATGAGCTTATTTAGTGGCTTTAGAAAATTCACAAAATTCCACAAAAATGACTCTTCAAAACTTGACCAACTGAAGATTTTAAAATCCAAAATCTCACTTGATTTGAAATAAAAATGAATCTGTGAAAATTCCACAAACTTTTTGCAAAAACTCACTTTTTCCACTTTTGACTTTTTATCAGATTTTGCAAAGTTGACTAAATTGAGATTTGATCTATTAAAACAGATTGATTATGATGATATATGAAGGAATGAAACTATATTAAGCTATAACACCTTAAATCCTAACCTATTTGCAAATTATGAACTCCCATACCTATCTGACATGAACATGAGTGCAGGATACATAAAATTTTGACTTTGAGCAGTTGCAAATGCAAGTCAGTGATCAAACTAAACCTGACTAACCTAGAAATGACTTACTGAACTAACTAAGAACTTTGAATAATCCTCAAACTCAAATAATAGAAACGATCCAAACACCCCGTAATGCAACTTTTTCAATGATTTCAAGTGCTAATCACATCCAAGCTTATCTAATTCCACAAATCAGATTCAAAACAATCAATTACCACTAGATGATGCGAATGAATGAAAATTAACTACTAAAATCCACCTAATCTAGATATGCAGTAAATTCAGAAAATTATGTAGATAACTAATTAAACTAGGAAATGACAAAATAAGATTTCGTAAACTAACATACTACTAAAATAAGCTAATCTAACACTTAATAAACAGATCTACATAACAAAATCAGATTATTGCAGATTTTAAGAACAAAGAAAAATTTCAGAACTTACATGATGTCCTGCCACAATGGCATGCTCACTTAAGATATTTAACCACTAACCTAAACCTGAGTATCAACCCATTTCAAACATAATCAACTCAAATCCAAATTATCAGCAGCAATTCAGATCAATTCCAACCATTATTCTGACTTGTTGACTTTATTTGACCAAGTGAAAATGAGAGTAAATTCTGAGTAAACAACTGAAATGGATTTGATAAGAGATCAAATAACCAATTAGAATATCAATAAGCTGAAATGAAATAATGAAACAGTGATTCAAATTTAATGAAAATTTAAGTTGATAATATTTAATTGATAAAATTTGAGTACAAAATAGAAACAACAAAGCTGAATTTAATCTAAGACATTTGAAAATTATAATACTACTCAGAAGCTACTCTTTACACTACTCCTATTCTACTTCAGATCCATCTGTGAAGGAAGGGGTATATATAGCCAACTGCTTGAGCTCTTCAGGTCTTCAGAAGGATCTAGAAGGATACAAGTGTGTTTTCTCTGAGCTTTTATGTCCCTTGGATCATCTAATACATTTCCCAATCAATATCCACCCTATGATCAAGTGTCCACGCATGTGTAGCCAATCAGAGGAGAGATTTTGAGAGAATCACACACGGATCAGTGACCTGGCACTGATCACATGTTAGGTTGTCAGATAAAAGTACTATGTTACCCTTAATTGGTATAATTTGGCTCAATTGATGAAAGGGCATATTAGGGTTCTTGCTGGGTTTATTTTGGGGGGAAAAATGGCGGGGTAATTTTTTATTTTATTTCGTTTTCTTTTGACCGGGTACGGGTTGGGTTGACCTGGGTATATTGGGTGAAATGGGTTAAATATTGGACGGGTTTGGGTAATGGACCGGTATAGGATGGATAGTTTTGGGCTTGTATTTATGGATTGGACTAGGACTAGTAGTGTGATCCATTTATTAACTTAGGGACCAAGAGTGTATAAGCTGAAAATCCAAGGACCAATCTTGTAATTCTGAAAATGTCTTCCAAGGGCCAATCTTGTCATTCTCCAATAAACCAAGGGCTTATTTTGCAACTTTTGAAACTTCAAGGGTGTATTCTGCCATTTGATGAAAGTTCAGGGACTATTTCTAACAATTCTTCAAACTTGATTATATCTTTCAAATATCATCCTCTGAGCATAAAAAGCTTCACAAATGCACAATTCTGACCTTCCGGCTCAGCTTAAGTATTCTTCTTTCTCTCGTGCTAAGTTTTCTTCGGTTTTGGCTTTCTTTTGTCTGTTTTGTCATATCCGTACCTGCACAACCATAAACTCAAGAAAACAACAAATATTAACAATAAACGGCTCTTTCTTGGTTATTTTGGGTCAGTTTTGATAAAGAAAAGATATGTGTTTAAGCACATATCAATCCCTTTCCCAATATATTGCACACATTTTCAAATTTCAGACATGAGGTAAAATTCTTTTCTGAAAAATATCTCTTTGTTGTCGCGCATGAGGCGATTGAAAATGTTCAACTTTTATTTCAGAATTGATTTCAATTTCACGTTCCAAAAGTTTGATGTCCGATATGAAAGTTTCAAAATATTTAAGAATTTGACATCGTTTGGGTAATGTTTTTACTTCACTGAGTGAAGGTAAAGGACCATTAATTTGTGCAGTATTGGGCTGGGTACCAACATTAGAAGACTCAGAAATAGGCGTGATAACCCAAGGTGTGTTAGAATTATCTTGTTGTGCGACGAAAGTTATGGCTTTTGAATAGTTAAATGGTTTGTTATAAACAACATTTTCTAATTTTGACCGACTCTCGTCTTCTGCATCTAATTCCTCCATACGATTATATTCAACAACACTCATAATGGAATCATCAATTTTGTGTTCTACACTGTAAACTTGAGGATTTGGTTTGAATGCTCTATGTGAAAACTTTGGTTTGTAATCAGCAAGATTCGGTCCATATCCATTTGGATTTGGTTTAAAAGTAAACTTTTAAATAGTTATGATTGACTCACCATGTTTATAAACAACATTTCGAAACTCTTTGATTTTGTTTTGTAAGTCGACAATTTCTTCAAGATAGTCATCTATTTGTTTCCTTGAATGCTTTTTGTACTCAGAGAACTGTTTTTGACAAGTTAACAACTCAGACTTGGCTTTTTGAATTTCTGAAGTGAGAGCGTTAATTTGTTGTTTATGATCATATTTCAGTTGTTCTATTTGAGACAACAAAGCATTCTTGGATGCAACTAGATCACATATTTGTTTCTCCAAAGATTTTTCGTTTTGGTAAGATTTAGCAAAAGCAACTTCAAAACCTTTTTCACGTTTCTCTTGTGTTTGAAAAATGTTGAGTTGGAACTTTAAGCATTCATTATCCTTAGTTAACAGTGCAATTTTATCGTTTAATTTCTTATTGATGTCTAGGCACATTTCCATTCGAGATTCTTGGGTTTGAATTAAGGTCATGAGCTCAATATCTGGATTAGACACAGGTTCAGCTTGTTCAACGTGAGTCTTAACACGATCATTATTTAGATCCTCAAATATAACCACGGAGTCAACTTGATTATCAGTATTAACCATAAGGTCATCTTGATCGTCAAATATAACTACAGGATCTATTTGATTATCATCGGAATGAGATGTAGACGGCTCATGTAGAACACTCTGATCCTCGTCGGATGTAGATGTTGGTGGAGATATCAGATCAGTAATGAATATAGTTTGATCCGGTACCTGAGACAAGCCGTGAGTGTCATACACTGGGCCTATGTCACTCATGTGGAGTTCTTGCATGTTTGCCATTAACATCACTGCTGCATTAGCCTGCAAGTCCTCCATGTCATCCTCAAAATCTGCATTTTCCATGAAGCTTTGTTCCTTGTTGGTAAGAGTTCCACCAGCTTCATCCTTTAGAGCCAAGAGTAAAGCCTCTTTGTGATAAGCGCTGCCTCTTGTCCTCGGCTTTAGGCATGCATTAGCCAGATGACCCTTCTCATTACAGTTATAACAACGAAGACCATTAACCCGAGTCTGAGCATTTCCTTGATCAACCACTTGAGCTCGTTGTTGTGGAGCACCCATGTTATTCCTTTCATTAGCATTAAACCCTTGACCACTACCCATATGACGAACATTACCACGATTCTGAACTTCAACACGTCCATTGTTAACAACAGCCTGATTCCTTGTGTTTGATGAGGTACGAATGCGATTGTTGGATTTGTTGGAATATCGGCCGAAGGCTCTAGCAATCATGACAAACCCTTGTTGCAATGCATCGAAAGCTTCTGTATCCTCATTAGCTTCACTGTAAACTGCTTGATCATTGTTACTGTTGTATGGAACCAGTTGAGTTTCTTGTGAGGGATCATATGGTGTGATCTGAGCATTTGGTTGTGGAGGATTTATGAAGACAGTTTGTAAGGTCGGGAATTGAGGATAACAAGTTTGAGCCTACAAAGCAAGTGTTGATTATCCGGGAGTGAAGGCGAAGCAGGGACTCCACGGATGATCCTTTCTTTGTCAACTTCTTTTTGATGAGGTTTCAAGTAGTCGTACAATAATCCGTATTTAGCATGATGAAGATTCTTCGCTTGACGGATGAAAATAACATACTTTTCCCAATCAGGACCAAGACTACTAAGGAACTTAGTGTTGATTGCAATTCTTGGCATAATGATGTTATGTTTTTCCAAGTCATTAATGATGTCTGAGAATCGATGATGATATGACTCTAATGTCTCCTCTGGTTCAATCATGAAGTGTTCATATGCTAAGTAGATTTGGATTCCATGTCTTCTTGATTGAGTTATGTGCCTTCCTTTAAAAGATGAATGTGCTACCACATTGCTTTAGCAGTCTTCTGAGCATCAACACTTCGAAGTATCGGATTGGGTAATCCCAAAAGGATATATTGCATTGCAAGTTCATCGGCTTCCAAGTGTAGAAGTTGGTCAGTAGTAAGTTCATTAAGACCGACAACGTTGGTGATATCATCTCTTGGTGGATTAGCATTTGGATCTCCGGGTACAGTGATAATAGGCATCTGAAATGGACCTTTAAGGATGACCTTCTTTAAGAACTTTCCATGTGGCTTCTTTAGAGCATTGATCGTAGTTTCCTGGAGTGAGCATTGGAGGTCTATCAAGTGATCCAGCTTCATGAATGGATTGTTGGCTACTTAAAGCTTCACATATCTTTGCAAACCAAGACGGTTCCTTCATAGCATACTTGGATGGATGCTGATTTTGAAAGTTTTTGTACGGTTGTAGTTGTAGACTAGGGGTGGTTGAATCATTTATGGTTGAATTTCTCCTTGAGGAAATTGTTGTTGAAATTGTTGCATTTGTTGTGGTGATGGTGGAGGATATTGTTGATAGAGTTGTTGTTGTTGTTGAGGATACACATGAGGAAAGTAGCTAGAGTATGGTGGTTGAGACATCTTGAAACTTGTGTTGATGATGGATCTTTGTAGTCGAATGAAACAATGTTGATGAAGTAACCTTAAGCGTAACAATAGAGTTTACGCGTAGGAATAGCTTACGCGTAGACTTGAGGAAAACTTAGCTTAGGCGTAAACCAAAGGCTTAGTAGTAGAATCCTTATGCGTAATATTAGCTTAGGCGTAAGAAAATGCTTAGGCAGAAAGAATTCTACACGTAAGATTTAGCTTATGCGTAAAACTAGGGTTTTGCCCTAAAATCCTTTACACTTATACCAGTGTAAAAGATCTCCAAAGTTGAAGTGTTTTCAAGCTTATCCAAGCAAGAAAACATTGAATAAACCAATAGCACTGAAGATCAAACGATGATGAGCTGACGCGTAGACTTTGAAGCTTACGAGTAAAACCAGGGTTTTACTATGCGTAAATCACACAATCTTTTACCAAATCTGATTTTTAAGCTTAAAATGTTAAGAAACCTGATTCTAATGATGAAAGAGCTTCAATATCACCAAAATAACACAAAAGTATGAAACTTGATGATCCATAACACCTTTGCACCTTACGCGTAGCAAGTACTATACGAATCAAAACAAGCTTAAAAACACTTCAACACACGTAAAGTTTCAAACTTGATGCTAAAAACCTAAACTTTAACACAAAATAAACCTTAAAGTACAAGAATCTTGAGTTTTAACGTGTAAAATTAAGAGTTTTAAAGCGTATGAAAGTTTTTAGAACCGAAACTCACGCGTAGACTAATAAACTTCAAAAACAAAGTTGTTTCACCCAACTAGATGGTGATTGATACCACTATTAGGTCACCATATTGTAACACAAGCATCAATATGTTAGAAATGAGATAAGAAAGATCGGATGAACACACTAACACACACACGAATATGATATGAGAAATGTTATGCGTAGGAATGTATTAGAAGTGAACAACCAACCTTCTAAGGAAGGTTTACAAGACTATTTATAGGGAAGATGACTAGGGAAACACATATAGTCTCTTCCACTATTTATTGGGCTTGGGCCAAGGCTCATGGGCTTTCTACATAAGCCTTGCCTTAAATACAAACATAAAAGCCTAATTAAGCAACCTATTACATGTTAATTACAAACACTTGAAATAAAGTTTAGGAGTGATTCCAACAGCCGAAATCTTTATTTAATGTACCAACATTACAACTTAACTTCAAGCCCATACATATTTGAAATTTGGAAAGTCAAATCTTTTTTATCTTCCCCCCCCCCCTCCCCCTTGACTCGGCCGAATATCTCCCATTTACCCCACTTACATCTCATTATTCTAGCCTATCATTTACACATTTCAAAAACACACATAAAACCCTAGCTACAAAAGTGACGGCTACCATCTTTTCTTTCCTTCTTCCATTCGATCAAAAGCAAAGCAAGCAAACAAAGGAGGCTGTGATTAGTTGGCGGTGATCGTGGGTCTTGGTTCGAAGGACTTTGGTCATGGTGTTTCTGGTCGTGGGTTAGGTTCTCTTGGTTTCTTTTGGTTCTTCTCTCGATCACGCAACTAGGGTAACGTATCACTAATCTTGTTTTCCATTTCCTCCTTTTGTTTCTCTTAATCGTGTGTGATGAGAACCCATCCGAATGCATGCTAATATACATTAAGACCTCACATAAAATGATAAGAAAAGTCACATAAAATCATACAAGTGCCACATAAAATAACGAATGGGGAAGACTTGTTTTTGACCTAAATTCAATCGTCCATGTATAATCTGTTTTGAATCCATTCGGCTCACATACATACGACCCGTAATCATGTTATCCTTAAAATGGCATCGAGCTAAATGGGATAAATATATACGTTTACATCTTGGCTTATTATCTATCGACAATAATAGAAATGGGACTTGAATTGTTCGGTTTGTCTCGTGCGGATTGAAATGGGATTTAGGCATGTCTCGACCTAAGGTTGCACATAAGAGGGTCGTATACTTGTTAGGGTTTGGTATCAAATTGATTAAAATGGAAATCGTTAATGAAATGGATTAGGGTTTTCAAAAGGTCTTGGTTTAAATAAAAGAAAAGGACTAATATTGCTAATAATAAAACATGAAGGGTTGACTCGTAAACATGGTAAAATAATGGATTAAATTATAAAATAAGTGAACTTATGATATTTACACTTTTAACCCTATACTTTGTGATAATGACACTTTAGACCCTAAAACTATTATAACTTATCATAAATGAACCCTAAACTATAATAACAATCATTTTCATCATTTTAACCTAATTTGACATTAATTATATCATGAATGACTAAACCTGCTAAATTTAGAAAACTGCTACTTTTGGAAAGTTACTTATTATGGAAACTTACTAATTCGGGAAACCTGCCTAAAATAGAAAGTTACTTAAAATGGTTAAGTTACTTAAAGTGGAAACTTACTAAAATAGAAAAGTTACTATATTTGAAAACTTATTAAAAATGGAAATATTCTCATAAACCCTAAAAGACTTAATCTAAACTAAAACACTTTAACTAAATCTAATAAATGTATATCCTTTCACTTCTGTAGATCCCTCGAGGAAGGAGTAATGTTTCGTGTCTTGTGATTTCATCTGCTTTTATTTTCTTTGCTGTTTAATAAGGTACAAATATTCTAACCTTATCTCTTAAGGTTTCTCATGATTCATACACATCTTTTTGATATTAGCTTTGCTGTCATGCCTTTGCTCTGAGCCCTACTATTATGGCTTTCTTATATGATCTGGTATTATGCCTTATTGGATCTTTGCTATGCACCCTCTAGATTGGTGAACCTTTGATATGAACCTTTGGCATTTGGACTTTGATATGACTTAGACATTTGACTTTAGTTTGACTTCCTTTGACCCTTTAGTATGATACCCGAGCCAATTTGTTTCCAAGCCATGAAGGTAACATGGCCGTATCATTGATGCACCAATGGCATGACTCTAGGGCGGTGGAGTGATGTTCCGTCCCGTCCCTTTTTATGATATTATGCGCGCTTTATATTATGATTATGGCCACTATGATTTGTACAGGGGCGTATGCATGCATCCTAGATTTGTTATGTTATGATATGATATGCTATGATATGATTTATATGGTGACTGATGTTGTGTGCAATACATGTCTTTCACATTCTGGGAGCTGATCACTCCATTGGTTACTTATGCTATATGATATGATATGATATGTTTGGGCTCGTGGTTGATTACTCACTACAACAAAAATGGCTTTTTAGGACCCTTTGTGTGGGACGGTATGATAATGGAGTCCTAAAAAACTATTTAATATGACATATGAGCGTTTAGGGTCCTTTTTAAATATTTGCTACTTAGGCGATGTCCTAAAAAGGTATATAATAGGATGGTCGATGATTTGGGGTCCTATTATCATATAACTTAAAATGACACTTAAAATATGGATCCTAATAAATTACCTTTATAAGACGTTTATTCATTATGGTTGTATTATAATAAACCATAATAGTACACTTGAGCTTTGAGTCATAAGACATCAGTTAGTTAAAACGCTTATTCACAAAAAGTTTTATTATAGCAAAATTTAATAGGACCATTGACACGTGGGTATTATAACGTTAACCTTTATAGGACGCTTATGTACAATGGTTTTATAACATCATTTTTTTAAAACGATTATTTGCAAAAGTTTTATTATAACAAAACTTAATAGGACCCTTAAAGGATGCATATTAATTATGGTTTTATTACAATACACCATAATAGGACACTTGATATATAAGTCATAAAACATTAATTATTTAAAACGCTTATTCGCAAACGTATTATTAAAACATAACTTAATATAACAGTTGACACTTGGGTCTCATAGATTGATACACCATCATAAGACACTTGATATTTGAGTCATAAAACATCGGTTTTATGGAACACTTATTCGCAAACGTTTTTTTATAAGAAAAGTGAATAGGACCCTTGACAATAGCGTCTTATAACGTTAACCTTTATAGAACGCTTATTCATAATGGTTTGTTTTTGATACACCACAATATGGCACATCTTTTTAGAGTCGTAAAACATCCGCTTTTTATAACGCTTATTCAGTTTTATAGAACGCTTAATTGCAAAAGTTTTATTTGAAAAAAAAATTAACATGACCCTTGACAACTGTGTCTTTTAACATTAACCTTTATAGTACTCTTATTTGTTGTGGTTTTATTATCCTACGCCATAATAGAACACTCCTTTATTTGAGTCATAAAACATCGCTTTTTAGAACGCTTATTAACAAAAGTTTTATTTAAACATTAGTTAGTATGACACTTGATACTTGGGTATCAAAACTTGATACACCATAATAGGACACTTGTTATCTGTCTTTGTATTGTTATATGTCTCAATCTTTTGGAAGTTATGTATGGGTTATCTGTCTTTGTATTGTCCTTATCTATTGGGAATTATGCGAAGTAGGTATTCTGCTGTCAATACTGCCGAAGGATTCACTGAAGTAGAAGCATAATCTGGCGAAGAAGAGAATCTGCTGAAGAAGAGATTCTGCCGAAGGAATCTGCTCAAGATCTGTCAAGGTCTGTGTGTATTCAACAAGTGGTATCAGAGCCTCGGGAAAGTCTCTACGATACTGACGAACCATATTTTTCCTCACCCCCATACAACCAAAACACATTCACCATGCCTGGAACTGATGATGAATCAGAAGTCACCAACAACAACATCAAAAAAACCACCTCTATTTATACCCTATCAAACGGGCCAAATCAATCCCGAATCCAAAGCAACACCCACCAACCAAACGGGCCCTTATTTGATAACCCGAGCAACGACCGGGTAATTATACATCAAATTATACCCTATCACCGATTCATCCCGCCCGGACCGATTACAAGCTACAATGTGGTCGACCGCCCGACTACTGATTCGCGATTTTTGCAACATTGGATATGAACCTTTGATATGACACTCTGATTATGATATGATATCGACTCCCGTTTCCAAACCCGAGCCATTTCATTATTCATAAGGTTCCATGCATGTCCGTCTCATTGATGCACCAATGGCATATATGACTCTAGTGTGGTTTATTGTCCTACATCTCACTTTATCTTTCGGGTCAACTAGATGCGGATACGCTTTAACAAACGTAGACCACGTAGGATAAATCCCGTCTGTAAGAAAATAGCAACATTTTAAATAACGCCCGCGTAAAACAAATGAACTATCTGGAGCCGCTCCATTTCGGGCAGTAAGATACAACAGAGACTGATTACTACATCACATTGATATTGTTGTTTGACCCGGGAAGTCGGAAAAACGAATGCCAAATCTACTTCATTTTTAGTTTCACATACAATAAAATACTTATATATTATATATATACAATAATATAATACATTATAAATTTTTTTAATCGATGTAGGATACGACGTCGTATGCTACAGTGCGAACCCGGTTCCAACCCGAAAACATGTGAGTGAGGCAACAGTGTTCAATCCCTTTTTTTGTCGTTTCGAGTATTACAAAAAGATTACTTTTGTCGTTTCGGGTAAACAAAACCCGAATACATCATCACCGCCTCACTCTTATGCTCAAACCTAAATATCACAAACCCAGAAACTTCCCGAAACAACTGCAAAATCACAATTAATCATCTGCACAACGCCTACTGAATTTAATAGGTCCATCTCGCCGGAGCTCTTCTCCATCGCCTTTTGTATCCGCCGTTACTCGAGTAAGCTTTTATCGATTTAGATTCAATTGTTACTGATTTGAAGATATTATTATTCTGTATACATGTAGGACTATATTTGGCAAAAGTAGCGTGGTTTTATAAATTTTTTGTATATATGTAAGTGATTTGATTATAATTGATATACACTGAAGATTGAGGACTATAGTTTGATGTAATTATTATTTAGATTTTAAGATATTTGATGTGCGGTTGACTAATGATTATAGCCGGTAACTGTTTATTAGTTGCTTACCAGGTTTTCCTAATTATGTGGTCACAGGTTATGTGATCCAATAAAGTTATCATATCTTCGCAAGGCAATTAAACTCGAACTTCACCTGCAGCCAACCCTGATTTTGGTACCGCTTCTACACTGTAAGATTTGACTGTCACTTGGATGAAACTCAGTTTCGTGCACTACTACACAAAAGGGTAGATAGATCACTTCACATAGAGCGGTTTAGTGAAAAACCGATCTAACAAAGGAAAAAAGCGGAGAAATGTTATACATAGATCGGTTTGTTGAATAACTGATCTATTAAATTTTGAAACTAGTTAGATCGGTTCTTTATTATTAACCGATCTATTTATTGCTCACTTTTTTAGGCCGTCCCGTGACACGATCTAGCTGGAATCACGTTGCATCTTACATAGATCGGGTATAAGTAAATAAATGATCTATTTCCCTGAAATTCACCAAAATAATTTTAGCGGGATACAATTTTTCATTTGCCGCTTCACCAAAATTTAGACACACAAAAAACCCTATACCATTTCCCCAAAATTACACACCAGCGCCTCCCTACTCTCACCAAACAAACCCTAACCATTTCCCCAAAATTTCACCATAGCTAATTCAAGGTAAATTGATCTAATCACTCAAACTCTTAATTTTGTTAATTAATATCTCAAAGTCGATGTGAATTTGCGTTTTCATTCTCTGCGCAAAGGCGGTTGTGAGGAGAGTAGTCAAAGAAAAACTTTCTGATTCATTACCTTTCTGCTACGTAAAACTTTTCTATCTTTATTATTCTATATTTAATTATATGCTATTCATTTTATTTGTTGTTTTCAAGTTATTGTTATGTCAAGTTATTGGAAATGTCTAAGGTTTGATTTCTAAAGTGAAAAAGCTTTTAACTGTACTTGCGGCTAACAATACTCATTAAGGGTGAAATGTTTTAGTACATTCCTAATGGGAGTAATATAAGATAGATCTGTATTATAGAGATTCATGCTAATATATGTGAAAATATAAGAGCTCTGTGTTCAGATTGAGGGTTGATGAAATTGGCAGTCCTACTATAGCGTTTACTTGTAAAGATGAGCCATGACCTCAAGAAGAGGGAGGGGTTGGGTCTGATGTGTAGGGTGAAAAAGATTTTTTGGGGGATTGCTATTAGTATTCTATATTGCAGATGGCCAATAGGCAAGGAAGTCTGATATGGGTTGTGCTTCTTGTTGCTGAAAAAAATGGTGCTTGACTTCAATTCGTGGCCTTTACTAGTTTTGAATCTATGTTTGATCCATTAGTGGTAATGTGTTATGATGATTTAATTCTGTGCATATTTAGTTTTAGTAAATCGGCTTCTGATTTAGCTAAAGATCTCATTTTTAATGTAAAAGTAGTGTATGGTAATGTATTGGTGTGAAATGATTGGATTTGCAGGAGTGGATAGACTGAAAACGAGAAGTAATGTTAGTTTAAGCCTTTAAGGAGGGAATCGTCGGGTCCTAAGGATAATAATAATCCGTATAGTCAAATTGCTGCTCATACGTTTACTTTGCGTGAGCTTCTTGGTACGCGACGAATAATTTTAGCCCTGATTGTTTTCTAGGCGAGGAGGGTTTGGCCCGTGTATAGAGGCCGTCTTCCGGGTATCTGGTCACTTGGTCGTATACTCTTTTTTCGTGATTTTTATTTGTTGTTTCTATGATTTGTTTTAGTTGTTTTAACGTGTATTGTGTCTGTTATGGTCAATGTACTCCGGTGAGTCCATTGAGTGACAATTGTTCAATACGTAGGAAGAACACTTGGGAATTCAGAACTTAGAGAGATTTGGGTCAATTTATATAGGGTGGCTCAAATCAAGTATAGATAAAAGAGGGTGGTCTTGGTGCAATTTTAAATAGCTCATACGCATTAGGCATAGCTGCATCATTCCAAATTAAGCATTCTTATAGTTTATCTTGTCTATATACTAAAGATCGAGGAGGTGTTGTTTTCACATTGAATGAAAATGGTGGTGCATGTGTTCATTTACATGTTCTTTTCAATATTAAATTTCAAGGTCTCTGATTTTATATGATGCCTTTTTGCAGAGTTCTACAGCCAAAGTCTTGCAAACTATTATGCACTTCAAAAGATGTTGTGAAGACCTATTCTTGATTAGATTATTCTGTTTTCTTTATGTCACTTTGAAGCTTGGTGCAAAACTTCTAAGTACACGATTTTTACATGGTAAGTCTGAAACTGCTGCTAAAGAACTGACTTACAGACATTGTTTCACAATCTTTTCTTTTAGATCCATCTTACATGCTAGCTCAAGTTTGCATCTAAAAATACTTTGACTGTATTTCTATTCGTTTTATGAGTTTTGGTTAAAAGTTTATTAGTTTCTCTGTTTAGTTATAGTAATATTAGAATATGCTATAGGCTCTAACAACAATATTATTGACCAAATCGCTTACGCCTATGTCTTATGAATAAGGCGTGCTTAACTAAGTTACCTCATAAGCCGAAGAAAGATGATTCAATATTCATGTTATGAATTTTTAATGCAGGCTGGCTTGAAGTTGCTTCTTTGCCCACTTAATTCCAACACTGCCCTAAAAACAGCAAAGTAACTTTAACGTGGAGTTGGATGACCATATTTGAAGTCTACTTGAAAGCGATTGAGATGAGCATCGAATCCGATCAACAAAAGATACTTTTGAACTGGCAGGTGTTAGTGATGTGTGACCTATGTGTCGGATGTTGGGAATCAGGTCAATGGTATTGGGCGAATAGTATTCATAGTCATGTATACTATAAGAACTCTAGCAAGATCATTTAATTAAATTTTATGAACATAATTTGCGTTAGCGATTACTTTTTCTGGATCGTAAGCTTATTTTCATTCACATGGTGACACTTTCGTGCAGAAGTTCGACAAGTATCTGCTACCTTGGGATAATTTAAGTTGGATGTTGCACTTAACCGATGGTACCGAAGTTGAAAAGCATTAGCAGATGGTTTTCAGTTTTTCACAATACTGATGGTACCTCCGGATAATTTAACTTCAATGTTGCACAGAACACTAACGACCTTTTGCAGAATCAGGTTTTTCCACACTTTCAATGATTACAGATATTGTTGTAGTGATAAGCTTAAGTTGTATGCTTTATTGACATCATGTGTTGGATTAATTTTGTAATACTGATAGAATATCAACGGTCTCAAATACGACGCTGTCAAACTAATACTCTTTTTTTTTTCTTTTTTTTTCCTTTTTTTTTTGTGGTACAGCTAACATGATGCATAGCTGTATCTCCGACTTGAAACCCGAAGACAAGAAAAAGATTATAGAAGAAAAGTATACGTAAAATGGATTAGCCGAAACTCGTAGCAACCGCTATTGCCGCATGCTGATAGACAAAGAGGTACGTTGTAGAGCAACCAACACATAACCTGATACAAACTGTATCTTATAAAATGTTCACACACGCGGGCAGCAAAGCTAATTTAAGCGAACATGGATGTGAATGACATCGGCTACTTTCAACAGCTTCTATACACTTGATCATCATCAATTAACTGGCAGCAAACAATTGACAATCAAATTTCTCTACCATTTTATTCTTTCACAAACTTTGAAAGTATACCCTCAAATCAGATTCAATAACTCCACCGGATCCAGGATCCAAAAAGAAGCACCATGTGCTGACAGGTAATCCACTGTCATACCCATTTTAGTTTTTATTCTTTACAAACCCCCCGCGTCATCTAAGCACGTTGTATGCACACAGGTTACATGGGTTATGTCGTAGGAGTGGGTCTCAAAGTGTATGGAAGCGCAAATATAAATTAAGTTCTTAAGGAAACTATACTGCCTACTAATTCTTTACAATGTGGGATGATATGGCAAGAAACTTCGATAAAGCTCAAAATACAATGGTATTCCTTTAACACCCAACATATATAACAGACATTTACCACCCAAAAAAAAATTGTAACACTAACTGCCGTTGCCACAAATATCCAATTCAACGCAAGGTGTAAATGAACATCTTTTCTTTATAATGATTATATTCTTTAATATTTTTGGAAGTGTTACAGGCAATACAATGTCTACTTTACTTTATGCTTTTTTACCTTGATATCTGAATAAAATGATCCTTGCTAAATAGGATTCAATATTTGTTGCGAGATATAAGACAGAGAGAAATGTAGATAGGAGCTTTGTAAGATATAGTAGACATTTCCATTGAGATATTTCTCACTCTTAGATTTGAATCTGCAACGTCAAATGGGTCGTTCTAATCAGTAAAGGAGCATTCAGTTGTTTTCTGAACCATCAACATAACATTCCAGCGGTAACGCGGGCTTAAACACTCGTTTGAGACTAAATGTGTTCATACGCTTTTTTTTTATCTTATGCTTACTGCTTAGGAATATAGTAATTATTACTTAGAACTGACCGTATTAATGGATTAGATATACATCATGCTTATAGACATTGCACTTAATGATTATTGCCAAGATAGTGCGTGTTGTTATTTGTATGTCTAACGGGTTTACCCTTAATTCATTTCTTTAGGTGTTACTATCCGTTGCAAAATGTACATTATATCTCGCACGGAGTCAGACAATTGCAAAATACACATGCAGTTTTGAATGTCCTGTGTCCATAATGGTCGTGCACAGCCACCGCATGTAAGCAACCGTACGCTTTTAGTCATCGTTGAACATGTGTATCATGAATATATAATTACATCTCTATTCTTATGCATTATTCAACTTCTACCAGACCATTTATTCATTCTCTAATTTAGATACGACTGGGAAAATACGAATTAACTTCTCTATTTTCATGAAACAGGTCAACAGGATTATAATACGTTGCGGCCGCTGAGTAGGTGCAGTTGTTTTTCTCTCTCTCTCTCTATATATATATATATATATATATATATATGTTTTTTTGTAGTCCTAAAACTAATGCATTGTGTTCATAGACCTCCTTTAATTCAATACATAGTTTTCTTATGGTGATGTATAAAAAAATGAAAGCCAAAAAGCCCGCTGCAACGCAATACATGTGTCTTG
This sequence comes from Chrysanthemum makinoi, assembly GCA_910596185.1. NCBI lineage: Eukaryota > Viridiplantae > Streptophyta > Magnoliopsida > Asterales > Asteraceae > Chrysanthemum > Chrysanthemum makinoi. Next base: position 83,533,070 of record OU343216.1, read on the forward strand.
ACTATAAATTGATAAATGTTTGTTGAAAACTGAAATCTAGGTCGGGGATGAAGTTGTCCTTAAAAGCATTCTAAACTCAACCGAGACTGTAGCAAAAGGATGGGTGAGGATCTTGAACCCAAATGATATAGTTGGTGGTACAGAGATTGGACGAGGATGGTGTGAGGTAAACGTTCAAGTACCAACAAAAAGAGATGAAGTGTTGGTGAGACCCTATGGGTTATTTGCCACAATTGAAGACTGTGTTGGTGCAACCATAGCATGGCCTTGTCCCTTTATCTCGGTATGTCTTTGTTAATCTTGTGATACCAATAATTTTACTAACATGGAGCTTAACGCTTATACATGGGTGTTTATTTGTAGGTGGTCCGTGAGGATTGAGAGAGATGATGCATGATGACCACGGACTAAGCTTCTTGTTACGTTAATGTATTGTTTAATGTTAACAGACTTTATGTTAGATTTTGTCTACCTTATTTATGTTTAGTGATTTTGTTATGACAATTGCTAATTTGAAATACAATTTCGTTTTATTCATTTAATATTTAGTTGATGTTTTATTCATATCGTAATAATAGAGTGTGCATGGTGAAAATAGCGTCCTATCATATGACTTGTCCGGACTTTGAAATTGTCCTATTAAACTTATTAACCGTCCTAACAATTAACTTAACATTGTAAAAGTGTCCTAATATGTTGTTATTAGGACGTTATTTAGGTTGTTAATAGACATTTTATACGACCAAAAATTTGGTTTCATAATCTTCTTTGAGATATTAGAACCCTTTTCTTGGTGCTAAAATAGCTATAATGTTATATGATAAGCGTCCCAACAATTATCTTTTAAGTACGCTTGTATGTGTATCAAAAGATTAAAATTAGGTAACAACGTTTTACAACATTGTAAAAGTGTCCTAATATGTTGTTATTAGGACGTTATTTGGTTGTTCATAGACATATTATGCGACCATAAATTTGGTTTCATAATCGTATTTGGGATATTAGGACCCTTTTCTTGGTGTTAAAGTAACTATAATGGTATATGATAACCGTCCTAAGAATTAACATTAAAAGACGCTTGTATGTGTATCAAAATATTAAAAGTAGGTTACCACATGTTAGAACATTGGAAAAGTGTCCTAATATGTTTTTATTAGGACGTTATTTGTGTTGTTTATAGACCTAAAATGCGACCATAAAATTGGTATCATAATCTTATTTGAGTTATTAGTACCCTTTTCTTGGTTGCTAAAATAGCTATGATGTTTCATCATAAGCGTCCTAACAATACTTTTAAGGACGTTTTTATGTGTCTCAAAAGATTAAAAGTAGGTAATCACATGTTAAAACATTGTAAAAGTGTCCTAATACGGTTTTATTAGGACGCTATTTGTGTTGTTCATAGACATATAATACGACCATAAAATTGGTTTCATAAGGGTT
>OU343216.1:83537259-83552749 GCA_910596185.1 Chrysanthemum makinoi
GATCATGGGAGAAACATGAAGCATGTTGATGAAGAATGTCGATGAGAATGGTCATAAATATGAAGATTTCTCTTCTTCTGAAGATAAAGCACACTGAAGCGTACACCTTTCTTTTCTTTGAGGAACGGGGCCTGAAGAGTTATCTGCAGAAGCCATTATGATGAAGTACGAGGCTTGAACTGATGTGAACAGACGTCATTGCAGATTGAATATCAAGGTTGAGTAACTTGAACCCGTGAGTTATGAGATATCAATCCATTTGTTATCCATACTTTAAGCCAGTCCATGTAGTGAAGGATCGAAGTATCTGCAACTGAGTAAGGACTACCTGCACTAATATTACAAACTTGATTGCATATATTTTGGTTAGTGACATTAGTATCCAAACCCTTTGGGGTTTCACAGTCAACCTTGATTTTGTCATCGGTAAACAGCTTTTCGATAGGAATCCACCTAAGTCCAACATCCTTAAACATTCTACCAGACGGTATCCACTTATGGCAAGGTCTAGGATTGTTAAGCTTCTTATGCATAGTGGAAGACCTATCGTTATTCCTAGTTTCCAAATATTTAGCAGTTGGTATCCATCTAGGCGACGTTTTTTGTTTGTTTTGCTTCATAGACTTAGTGTGGATCTTAGACTTAACAGATTGAACCTTTGTATGAGCATTTACATTCTTTAGGGATTTTGAAAAACAATTATCATGATTTGCCTTAAAGATGCATTTCAGACAATTCGAGCAAACAACTTGTTTGGATTCAGAAGATGTTCTAGGGTTCTTAGAGTGATCTACTATGGGAATAGATTTATTCGAAACACAACTACGCTTAGATTCAAGCCAATCCCTAGTCTTTAGATGAGTGTTCCTAGGTAATAGTTTAAAAATACTAGCAGTGCCTTGAAATCTCGTTGAATTCGTCACCCTAGTTCTTGCACCTAAAATTCCATCTTTTCGAATATGTGCCTTTTTCCTAGCTTCTTCTAGATAATAGTTCTTCCACAAGTCATTCATATCATATGAATTCTAGGTTTTAATGCTTGGTTTTGACATTGTTTTTGAACTAGTCCTAGAGGTCTTTGGGAGTAGGAGTGGCTACTTGTTGAGGGTTAGTGGAGCTAGAAGCATTATACTTAGGTAACTCAGGTGAAGTGACTAGTTTTGTCAAAACTTGTATCGCATCAACTTGGGAGGCAAGCCTTGTCTTTAGAGATTTTGTTCTTTCAGATATAAATGCAGTATGCTGCCTAACAACGGACCGATCTCTAGTGGGATGAGAAACTGGTTTCCCCAAGGTTGATGGTTTTGTAAACTTAGTATTCACACTTTTCCCTATGGTTTTTCTAAGCTCATTCTTTAAGGCAACAATAGCGAAACTCTTTTCCTGAAGTTGAGCTTTGAGTTCATCAATTTTTGCGATCAAAGAGTTTGTTTGTTCCATTGACTTAGTTCTAGCTTCTTTGACAGAGTCACTTAGTTCTATGTGATGCTTTCTCAAAGACTCATTTTCCTTTAGTAATTTGGCCATACAACCAGCTAATTCCTCATTTCTCACTTGAATATCATCAATAGCATTAACATCAGAATTACTTGTAACCAAATTACTTTTCACATGCATATCAGAAATATGTTTCTTCAAATTGTTGATAGTCGAGTTTTTGGCTTGAAGTTGAGCTTTTAAGTCATTTATTTCAAAGAGTTCACAGAATTCAGGAAGTTCTGGATTTTTACATGGTTTGTTAAGTTGAAAACTTTCTTTTTGACTCTGTATTGCAATTTCAAGTGAAGTGCAATATTTTTCAAGATTTGAGAATTTGTTTGAAAGTTCATCAAAAGCCTTTTTATCAACCATATCTTTTGTTTTGAAACACTTAATCTCAGACTCAACCTCAACCAAGGAACATTTATCAGAATCATGTTCAGCATTAAGATCAGATTGTTTAGGTACATTAGCAGATGCACTATGTTGAACAGTTAAGGGTACCTCATCATATGACACATGTTCATTTATCGGTCTGATATCTGCATCCACATCATGTGTAACAAGAGTCATTTGAACTCTTGGTACATGTTTCAAGCGTATATATCTCTCGAGACTCAGTATTCAGGTGTCAACTGATCCATCATCAGGTGCTTTACCCGACTCAACACAACAATCTTTTGATTTAGCCTGACATTCATTCCCTTTTTTGATTTCCGCATCAACTTCTTGTGTGTTAGGAGCAACTGAACAGCTGTTTTCATCATTATTTGTTGTCTTTGACATTCTGCATTCAGCAACACCTGATCTTTCAACTGATGCATTACTCGATTCATCACAACTATCTCTTATCTGCACCCAACAGTCATCCACATGTTCATCATTCTGTGTAACTTCCTTAATATACTTCTCCACATTATCCATGAGTTGGATTAATGTCTCTCTGAACACATTAGCTTCCATCCCAGTGTGATTCTTAAAGCACATTTCAGTCACCAGATAATCATAATTTGAAGTGTATTCCCTTTTGATGAATGATGAAGTTTTTGTTGATCACATGAAGTGCAGCTTTAGAACTGGATTCTTGAACCTTTTTCCTATTAAGTTGTTGTTTTAATTGTTCCAAGTTCAAGAACAATGTGCCAGTAATCGATGATAATTCTTGATGGAAGAGTGTAATACATGATCGTATAATTCCCATTGTGTATTTGTCATCAATTCTAAGTAACATGAGGTGTGAATGAAGTTGTCGATAAGGTTCAATGTAACTTTCCTTACCCATTGCAAGAGCATTCTGTAACCTTGACTGGTGCATTTCTCTCTCTTTAGATTCTAAACATGGAGATCTCACATCCTCATTGATTGAATCCATCATCTTTAACCGTTAAGTATAGCTAATATGTTAGGAATTAGAAATTCCCGGTATTAAAGAGTCGGCCACCTCAAGTATATGTAATCGTTAGAATGCTCGTAGTCGTAGTTATATTTAGGTTAGTAGTATTTTGTTTAGTAATACCGTGGAGGACGGACGGGTCTTTACCCACTGTATGCCTGATCCACAGCCCGTTGTGTGGCGATTTATGTAAGACTATAAATACTCTCTACCTCCCAAGGTAGAGAGTTGGAGCTCATAATAATAGTTTTTCTTTCTCTCACTAAGTTCCCTAAACCTCTAACTTTCTCTCTCTAGAACTCACCATTATACGCCCACTTTGTGTTATGGTTTGATGTGTATGTGAAATCCAATATCCAACAATTGGTATCAAGAGCCATGGTTAGATCATATCTTGCACATCTTTGGATTTCTAGTGGTTTTAGGTGGTTTTTGAGTTTGAAAAAGTTTAGTGGTTTGTGCATCATTTGGTTGATTTCTTGTGTTAAAGCTTGGATTTTGTTAGTACTTTTATGTTTAGAATCATCACAAGTGTTTAGGTTTTCCTTTGGTAAGCTTGAATCATCTTGGTTGGGTTGTTTTTGGATTGAAAAGTGATGTTTATGTGTTTTTTCTTGCTAGCGACTTGATATACGGATCTCTTTCTTCGTAGCGACTTGCTTCACAATTTTGTAGCGAGTTACAGTTTTGGAGCTAGCGACTTAGACCTAGCGATTAACAGTACAAGTAGTGGACTCTCCACTACGGGTAGCGACTTGGTGGTAGCGACTTGGTCTGTAGCGAGTTGCTCTTTAGCGACTTGAAGTTTTAGCGACTTGAGTAGCGAATTGCTGCCAAAATTTTGCTAGCGACTTGAGGGTTAGCGAGTTACTACTTAGCGACTTGCATTTGTCTAGCGACTTGGGACTTTAGCGACTTGGGGGTGTAGCGAATTAGGTGTTAGCGACTTGGTGCATTATCTTCTAGCGACTTGGGTGATTGTTTACGGTTTTCTCTTGATTTAGTAAAATCCGGTGAAAGAATCTATTTCCCGGTTTAATCATAGAGTTATAAAATCCCGTATAATCTGTTAAAATGTCTACCAACGTTCCTACTATCATCTCCACTGTTGCCGAGGATGTTCAAGCAGGTGGTTCAGATACTCGTCCACCCATGCTTGACAGGCCCGACTACGATTCTTGGGCTCAACGAATCAGATTGTATTGCCTTGGAAAGGAAAATGGTGTCAACATTCTCAAATCCATTGATGAAGGACCGTATCGAGTTGAGACGACTAGAGATGTACTTGATACTGCTGAAGATGGAACTCGGATTTACGGAATGGACAGACCAAAGATGTATGATGAGCTTGATGATAAGGAGAAAAAGAGATTCGATGTGATATCGGGCTTCTAACATTGTACTTCAAGGTCTTCCTAAAGACATCTACAAGCTGATCAATCACAACACCGAGGCAAAGGCAGTATGGGATAATGTCAAGATGCTTCTCTCAGTTCGAATTAACTATGGAATACAGAGAATCACAACTCTATGACGAATTTGAACACTTCAAGATGAAACCAGATGAGAGTGTCTATGAGTACTATGTGAGATTTCATAAGTTGGTGAATGACATGAGGAACATCGGAATGACTATGCCTAACATTCAGCTGAACTCAAAGTTTGTGAACAACATGAATCCCGAATGGCACAAGTTTGTCACTTCGGTGAAGCTCACTAAAGGATTGAAGAATACAAACTATGAGCAACTCTATGCCTTCCTTCTTCAGAATGAGAGACATGCTATGTTTGAAAAATTGGTTCTTAATCAATTCAAAACCAACCAAGGAGAGACAAGCTCGTCTAATGACTCAACTGCCTTCTATTCAAACATCGGAATCACAACCAAAGCCTCACAAGTCATACCCATGGGAAATGGTAATCACAAACTAATTCCGATCCCATGTTCAAACAAGCCGATGCGATGCACACGTGGTAATTTCATTAATAAACTAGCTCTTCTGATCAGTCAAAACATGAATTCTCTCCCACAAACCAATAACAACCTCATAACAGCATCTAACCCACACAATCAAGCTACTGTTAAAGATGGGAGGATCGTGGTGCAACCAGTTCAGGAAAGACAAGATGATCGGGGAAGAGGTGGAGCTGGTAGAAGTTATGTTGTTAATCAGAATCGAGGAAGGAATGGTAATCAAGGTCAAGCTAAGCGGATCAAATGTTATAATTGTGGTGGTGAGGGACACATTGCAAGGAACTGCACATCTCCAAAGCGTCCACGAATCTGATTACTTGAGATAAGATGCTACTTGTGCAAGCTCGGGATAATGGTGCTACTTTGGATGAAGAGGAATTGTTGTTTCTTGCCGAGGGCAATGCCAAGACCTATGATGCAGATGTGGATGAGCAGCCTATTCAGGAGATAGGTCACAATCATCGGAATGCCTTTCAAGTCGCTGATTGTGATGCATACGACTCTGATGTGGATGATGGACCTCTGCACACACACATCTTTATGGCTAGCATTTCTCCAATGGTTTCTCCCAAGGTCTCCTCTTCACACAGGTGGCCCATCCAAAGACACACTCATCTCGGAGGTACTAAAACTATCGATGATGCTTGATGTGCATAAGATTCATGACAAAGTACTATCAACTGAAACTTTTGTATCAAATAGTGAAAATATGGGTAATATCAATGTTGTCCCATATGATCAATATGTGAAACAAAGTGAAAGTGAAGTTGTACCAAGTGATGCATCTCCCGATCAACAATGACTATATTTTTGATGAATACACGCATGTGCCCGATGATTACTGTAATATCCGAATTAAATGCCTATAAAGAACGTGTTGCTATTTATGAACAACGTGCTAAATTTGAGTTGACCACTCGTGAGCAGGAAATGGATGACCAAGTGCGTACAATTATTAGAAAAGGTAATTTTAGAGAAGAAGTATTAAAACAAGAGTTAAATTCCTTGCAAGAAAAACTTTCTAAAACCGCTAAGCAAAAACAAGAACTTCAAGAAAATGTGAAAATGCTTAAGCAAGAATTTAATGCAAAGGAATCAAAACTCTTGAAAGATTTTTCTAATCTGAAAACTTTGAAAAACAAACTTGAAAACAAGTTGTACATACAAGGAACCACCATTCAGACTGCTCACATGATCACTAAGCATAGGGTCCTAAGCGATAAGCATAGCATTCCCTTGTTGAGGAACCAAATCCAGAGGTCATTAAAAGGGCTAGAAATGCTCATAAGGTTCTTTATGATGGCAATGAAATCCTAAAACCTAGACGGAAACCTAGTTGCGTTGAGTGCACTGAGGAAGATAAGAAATCAGATGAAGTCACTAGGGAAAAGATGAACAAGAAATTAGATGATCCTAAATGTAGAGAGAAGAAAATAAAGATCACACCCCATGATTACAAGAAGGAAAACTGGATTTCCTTGAACATGTTTAAACCTCGGACATTGTTGACTCGAACAAGTTTTACGGAAAATGGATTTAGATAAGAGAAAAGCTGAAAATATTGTTGAAACAAACCCTCCTCTTTGGAAAATGCCTAGAGCAACTGTGTATCCTCCCAATACACCAATGCATCTTGTTCCTAGAACAATTGCCACTAAAAGCAAGACCTTAATTAGCCAATATGTTATACTTCAACTATTTGCTGATTTTGAGAAAACTTGCAAGAAAAGGATCACACCCACTGGTATTACGGAAGGAGAAAGAGGTTTTGAGCAAATGAAAGAATGTTATTTAACGGAGGTCATGCCTTTCTTTAAACTTCTAAAAGATCACTTTGAGAGTCTTAAAAGGGGATAGAAACTGATATTAAGGGAATGGAAAAGGAATTTGATGCAATGATAGTTGAAGTTAGTGACTATGAGCGTGCACTAAAATATAATGAGATTGAGAGGAAGAACTTGCATACACTAAATGAGAACTCGATTTCGAATGTATTACTCAGGATGTGTTTTTCAATGCTACAAATTGTTCCATTAATGCTTCCAAATTTCATGAATTATCGGTTGCGCTCAAAGTCTCCCATGATCGTGTCATTGAGCTTGAAAAACTAATTCTGAACTAAACGAGAAAATTGAACTGGATGATCACGACAATTTGGTTAAACATTTTTCTAAACTGGAAGTTGAGCATTTTAATTTACAACTAAAATATCAACATCTTAAAGAAAATGTCAAAACTTCAAATATCAAGACATCCTCGGATGCTCCAGAGTTTGATGCAGTTTTTCAAATTAACAAGTGATGAACAATTCAAGCTCATGCAACACGATCAGAAAGTTGAAAGCCCAAATCTCTCAATTAAAGGGTCAAACGAACAATATGACAGGCTCCCAAATGCCTCCTCCTTTAGATTCTCAAATTCTCAAACTTTTCATCTTCAAAACTTAGTTGATGCCTTACAAAAGGAAAACAAGAGTTTTTTAGAAGAAAATGAAAAAGTTAAACGACATTTTAAAGAGTTATATGATTCAATAAAAGTCACCCGTTGACCAAAACAACGAAAAATAACGTCTTTACAAAAGGAAATTGAGAATCGAGAAGTCGGGAAATGGGAAGCGCCACTTGTTTTCAATAAGAATGTTGTCTCAAAGTCACCCTTAGATTGCAAAAACACTGTGACAGTTAAATATATTCCTCCTCATCTTAGGAATAATGAACATGCTTTTCATGAATCCTGTGCTCACCTTAAGGATAGTCTAGAATGTCTCCGTGAGATTGTCGAAGAGGATTTCATTAACAAACCTCTTGATAGTGAAATTAGGTTTGCTTGCCTCCGGGCCAAACGATCTCAAGAGTTGCTAGAATGTGTAATTGCAACATGTCCCAAATCCTTAACCTTAGGTGCAAAAGGCAAAGCTGTGATGCCTTGTTCTATGCCTAGTTCCAAGCAAGAAATCCGTTCTATGCCCAGTCTTAAGAAAGGAAACACTAATGTGCCTTCAAGTAGTTGATTCGGATATGTTAGTGCTAAGAAAGTGAACGTTAGTGTGCTGCAAAAAGCTCAAATCACGTCTTAAGAAAGTATACACTAATGTGCCTTCTAGTACTTGATCCTTGCACATCAAGTTGGAATGCAAAAATAGATCAACCAACTAATGTTTCCATTCCCTCTACAGAGTAATCAGGTGACATTAAAGCAAGTAGGTCAAAGTCTCAAGACAATACAAGGAATGATAGGACCTTGCAAGCTAAGAATGTGCATTGGAAGAGAGTAGAAGACCAATCTAGGAACTTTAAGCTTGAGTTGAATAAAGCGAATCGTGTTGATTCTAGTATTAGCCTTAGGCGTCTGTAATTAATTAATTCGATACTATTTGCAAAACCTTGTAATGATGTCTGCTTGAATTCTGTTGCTAATCATGAATGTGGTGTGAATGCTTTGTCTAATGCTATCAAATGCCCAGTTAAAATTGTTAATGCTAATAATCGTGCAAATAAGGCAAAAGGCAAAAACGAAAGATTGTTAGAAAACATGGAAACCACAGGGAAGAACTTTTATAAAGATAGGTTATTAGTGGATACCTTTTGGCCATAAGAATAATCAGTTTTGCTCTCAAACTACTAAGATTATGCCCACTAGAAAATGGATGCCTACTGGTAGAACTATTCCCTTAAGAAGTGAACATACTTTGAATAGGTCAAATACTGACACCAACATTGCATCTATTCCCAATGATTCCATTGCTTCTACTTCTGATATGGATGTTTCTATTTCGGATGTGGGTGTTCCAATTACTGTTACTAACCAAGTGGAACCCATTCTTGCATGGGGATCCCAATTATCCGATTATCCATTCTTGTCGTGTTCAACTGCAGATCGTTCAAATCGTTCGTGGTACTGGACTCAGCCGTTCCAAGCATATGACTGGAGACGGTCGTGCTCATGAACTTCGTGAGCAAATTCATCGAGACAGTTAGATTCGGTAATGATCATTTCGGTGCAATTATGGGTTATGGTGATTATGTTGTTGGTGATAGTGTTATCTCTAGAGTATACTATGTGGAAGGTCTTGGTCATAATCGTTCTCTGTTGGTCAATTCTGTGACTCTGATCTAGAAGTAGCCTTCTGAAAACATACTTGTTTTGTTAGAGAACTTGATGGTAAGGAACTTTTAAGAGGAACTCGTGGTTCAAATCTTTACACCATCTCTATAGAAGATATGATGAAGTCTTCTCCAATTTGCTTGTTGTCAAAGGCTTCAAAACCAAAGTCATGGTTATGGCATCGTCGTCTCAATCACTTGAACTTCGGCACCATCAATGATCTCTCGAGAAAGGACTTAGTTGTAGGTTTACCTCGACTAAAGTATGAAAAGGATCATCTTTGTTCAGCATGTCAATTGGGAAAAAGCAAGAAGTATGCCCATAAACCCAAACCTACTAACTCGTCACAGAAGTTCTTCATACAATTCATATGGATTTATGTGGACCAATGAGAGTGCAGAATATCTTTGGGAAGAAATATGTGTTAGTTATAGTTGATGATTACTCTAGATTCACCTGGGTCAAGTTTTTAAGGACAAAGGATGAAACTCTTGATATCATCATCAAACTCATCAAACAACTGCAGGTTCGACTTAACAAAACCGTCAGAATTATCCGGACAGACAATGGGACTGAGTTTGTTAACAAACAACTTAGTGAATTTTATGAAAGCATTGGAATCAACCATCAAAGAAGTGTTCCACGAACTCCTCAACGAGCGGTGTAGTTGAAAGGCGAAATCGAACTCTTGTAGAAGCCGCTAGAACAATGCCGATTTACTCAAAAGTTCCAATGTTTCTCTGGTGAAGCTATTGCCATGCATGCTACACACAAAATCGTTCCCGATTCACACTTGTTCATGGAAAGACACCATATGAACTTGTCCACAACAGAAAACCTAATCTCTCCTCCCTTCGTGTGTTTGGAGCTTTGTGCTATCCAACTAATGAGGGTCAAGACTTAGGCAAACTTAGAGCTAAAGCAGACATTGGAGTATTTGTAGGGTATGCACCAAACAAAAAGGGATACCGAATCTACAACAAAAGAACCTGAAACATCATGGAAACAATTCACGTTACGTTTGATGAGTGACGGTCAAACGGCTCCTGAACAATTCAGTTCTGGACCCGCACTTCAAATCAGTCCCATTGGTTCATCCCTTGTTCCAAACTCTTCTCAAGAAACTCCATATGTACCTCCATCGGAAGATGATTTAAAGAAATTGTTTGATCCTATGTTTGATGAACTTTATGATTCAAGTACTAATGAGGTGTTGATCCCTACAACAGAGGATGCTCATATTCCTGTGAATGAAGTCAATCCCTCAGTCTCAATATCTTTAAGTCAAGAAGTGCCTTCTGGCGATCCTTGTCTCATCAACAAATCATCATTCTTCAAATGTACATCATGGAACTGTTTACGGCATCAATGATGAAGTTAATCCCTTTGCTAATCCTGAAGATGCCCCATTTGAAAACATATTTGCTCTGAATCTTCTTGAACCATCTTCTTCAGGAGACATCGACTCTGCTACTTAAGTTCCTCAATAACTACCACATGAACACCTCAGAAAATGGACTCACGATCATCCATTAGACAACATCATTGGAAATCCTCTCGTCCAGTATCCACACGGAAACAACTTGCAACCGATGCCTTATGGTGCTTCTTCAACTCCGTACTCTCTAAGATCGAACCAAAAGATGTTAAAACCGCCATGAATGAAGATAGCGGGTTCAATGCTATGCAAGATGAAATTCATGAGTTCGATCGACTAGATGTATGGGAATTAGTACCGCCTCAGATTGTGCTATGATAATTGCTCTAAAATGGATCTTCAAAGTGAAACTTGATGAGCATGGTGATGTGTTGAAGAACAAGGCTCGATTAGTTGCTAAAGGATACCGTCAAGAGGAGGGTATAGACTTTGAAGAATCTTTTGCTCCTGTGGCTCGAATCGAGGCAATTAGAATCTTTTGGCTAATCTTTGCAAGTAAGAACATGGTAGTCTATCAAATGGCGTAAAGACGGCATTCCTGAACGGAGATCTTAAAGAAGTCGTCTACGTCGGCCAACCTGAAGGATTTGTAAATCAAGAGCATCCTACTCACGTTTATCGTTTGAAGAAGGCCCTTTATGGTTTAAAGCAAGCTCCAAGGGCATGGTATGATACATTGTCAAAGTTTCTTCTATCAACCGGATTTAGCAAAGGAGCAGTTGATCCAACATTGTTCACCGAAGTCAGGGCAAACATTTAACTCATGTTCAAATTTATGTTGATGATATTATTTTTGCCTCGACCGACCCAATGGAATGTGATCGTTTTCTAATGAAATGAGTTCAAAATTTCAAATGTCAATGATGGGACAAATGTCATTTTCTTGGGATTACAAATTTCGCAAAGTCCCGGAGGCATTTTCATAAATCAATCTAAATATGCAATTGAGATCTTAAAGAAATTTGGATTTGATTCAAGTGACCCTGTTGACACTCCCATGATTGATCGAACCAAACTAGATGAGGACCACTCGGGGATCATGATTGACCAAACAAAATATCGTAGTATGATTGGATCCCTGATGTACCTCACGACTAGTAGACCAGACATCTTGTTCGCTGTTTGCATGTGTGCTAGATACCAGGCTAAGCCTACTAAAAAGCACCTTGAAGCGGTTAAGCGGGTCTTTCGGTATCTCCAAGGAACCATCAATATGGGACTTTGGTACCAGAAGGACACCGGTATGTCACTAACGACCTATGCAGATCTGATCATGCGGGATGTCAAGATACTCGTCGAAGTACATGCGGAGGTGCTTTCGATTTTGGGTGATAAGCTTATGAGCTGGTCTTCAAAGAAGAAAATGAGTACTTCTATTTCCTCTACAGAGACTGAATACATAGCCATGTCATCTTGTTGTGCTCAAGTCTTATGGATGAGATCTCAATTATCGGACTATGGCTTTGAATTCAACAAAATCCCTCTGTATTGTGATAATAAAAGTGCTATTGCTCTCTCATGCAACAACGTTCAACACTCAAGAGCAAAGCATATCGACATTCGACATCATTTCATCGGGGAACAAGTGGAAAAAGGTGTGGTGGAACTCTATTTTGTGAGATCTGAATATCGGTTAGCAGACATCTTCACCAAAGCTCTTCCAAGAGAACGTTTTGAGTTTATTCTTCCACGTCTTGGCTTGAAAAGTCTTCAACCGAAACACTCAAAGCGTCTTGAGGAGGAAGACGAGGAGTAAAGGTCTATCTTCATCTATCTCTTGTATATATCTATTCGAAAATCAAAATACAAAATTATAAAACCTTCAAAAACCATAAAAATATGAAAAATTCAAAAAATCTTCAAAAATATTGTCATTTTGTCATGCGTTTTCTCGGTTCGACAATATCTACGGTCTTTGTGATGTCATTCAAAGAATGACACGGGACTTTAGATGTTGTTGGAATGAAAAAAAAAAAAAATAAAAAAATCAAAAAATATTTTTGGGAGAAAGAGAAACAATGGTTTATTGTCATTTCGGTGATAACCCGCTTTTCAAAGAAAAACGAGCCATACTTTATCTTGTTTTCAAAATTCCATGCTCTGATTCTTTAAACATTTATCTGCTGAAAACTAAATGCTTTGAAAAATAACTCAGTCTCTATTTTTGATAATCATCCGGACTTATTTGTCAAAATATCAATCTCTCAATCAACAACCTATGTCATTGATTGAGGGGAGAATGATTTCAATTAAATTAAAAAGTTATTTGGCATTAAATTGTTTTCAAAAGATATTCAAGCATGTTTTATCAATGGAGTTTAAAGTCTTAAAATCCGATCATTATCAGTTAAAGCGCTTTCATAATCAAGTCACAATTCTCCTTAAAAGCTTTCAAAATCAATTTAAATCTATAAGAGATCACAAATCTCAAATGATTTGATAATTGTGATCAGGGGAGAATGTGTGATTTAAATTGGATTTAAACTGATAATTCGGTAAATGGTTTTATAAGGATGTACAAGCTCCCCTTCCCACATATGACAAACGATTTCAAATTTTCCATGCACATGTTGAGGGGAGCATCTATCTTAAACCTATGATTTGAAACGTGATAACTTATCTCAAGGTGCGGGTTCCCTCTAGTATGTGCAAAACTCTTTTCAAATCTCGAGGCACATATTGAGGGGAGCAAAATCATGAAAACCTCATCCTTCCCAAAATGCTTTATCTACTTGATTCGATTAGGGAAGTGATGTTGATATTTTTAAAATGGTAATCAAAGAAGTTAATTCTTTCTCTTGCCTCCGTGTGGAAAACTATTTCAAATACTTGATTCACATGTTGAGGGGAGTTCTTCTTCTAAAAATATCAAAAACAATTCAGGTACAAAATGCTTTGATAAAATATCATAAGTATCCGGATTGATTTTCAAATGGTTTTCAATTGGTTCCTATGGCGGATGAACAATACCAAAAAGACCGACCAACTTTACATTATGTATGGTGATATAAGGATGATAAGGTTAGGTATGTGTTCCCATGATCCGCCGAGAACAGGAGGGATCTACCTAGGGACTATCCACTAGTTAGTGTAGAGTTCTTAGGTATGATGATAAAAGGAGAAAAATGAGATATGGGAAGAGTGCGGACTAAGGCTGAGCTAGTCTTGGAATAAACCCAACATGGATCTAGCTATGAAGTCTCGGTAAGCACTGAAGGGGTTGAAGAATTAAAAAGAATTGAATGAGAAAAGGGTGAAAACAAATAGCCCTCCATTTATTCAACCTTAGAGGCGTAAACCGGGTTCAATTCATATACTACTGATGGTAACATCGGTATTGAAGACAAGGCGTCATGGACCCAGGACGCTGCTTTACTTCAACTTTCCAAACCACTCAAGTTCCTCTTAAAAGGACTTGTTTCATTCTCACGGGAACCGACATTATCTATCGACTTTCTCTTAGAGATTGTTGATATTGAAGGAGGAGACCCTCTCCTTAGTCTCTGATATAGGATCCAAATATGCACAAATTGAGTCTAGAGCCACGAGATCATCAATAAATCTCATTAGGACACTTTCAATGAAGACTCTCTTTTTCACACAATGTGGAAAGAGATATTATATCTTGAGTCCTACGCATTATCCTTGTGGTATTGCGTAACATCAGTGATGTGTTTACATATTCCTGTGAAGATGGAAAGCCTTACGGAGCCAACATCTAACAAGCTCATGGTAGGTGGCATGTGAGATCTATTATATAGATCAACCATGTGACAACTGAACAGAAACAATGGGGCGATTCAATCTTTTGAATCAATCATGGTTCAGGTTATGGATTGGCGGATACCTTTGAAAAACCGGTCTTTGTGCTTTAAAACTCTTTTCATTAGCACGTCGACCGTGTACTAATTTTTCAAATCAAAAGGTGTTTTATGATTGATAATTGATTTTCATTAAAACCTTGGTTATATTGCAAAAACAATTTCTATTGAGCAATACACGATTGTTTTTCAAATCTCTTTTCATCAATCGATTGGACTTAAATTATTTGGTTCACTCACTCGTGTTGTCTTCTTTGAGGCGTTCGGTTTGAAACATTTGAACGCTAGAGGTTGCGAAACCTGTCAAGAAATTCTTGAATTATACGATCACGGGCAATACTTGTCTTGATCAGCGGGAACCGTGGGCGTGTACCTCAATTCATCGAAAGTGATCAAAGACACTTTCGGTGCGCTTTATTGCTAAGCGTCTTATGCGTAGTACACCCGGCGTTTGATCGAATGAAGCGGTCAATACATAGCCGCATGCTCACCTAACACATTCATCTCAAAAGAAATCATGATTAGTGCATCAATGACTCGGATATTTTCACTCCATGCTTCGCTACGCTGTTCGCCAATATCATGAATCAACGAATGCTTCCGCTACTCTAATGAGAATATATCATGATCCAGAATGTGAGCATGTCGGTCCGAATGTCACAACATCACATAATACCAACACCACAATGGATGTATCGGAGATTTTCTATTAGCTGATGATCTCAAAAGCTGGCTCAACATTATTATCCGTGGATCAGTAAAAGACCTCCACTTGGTTTAACCAAACATGCAATGAGTGGAATCAATGACTCTGAGCTTGAGCAAAGTACTACATCAAGAATGCAAGATCAATTGTTAATGTAATATCGGATTGTATTCAATGTCATTTTAGTATATGTTTGAGGTGACCTCCTTTAAGGGGAGATTGTTAGGAATTAGAAATTCCAGGTATTAAAGAGTCGGTCACCTCAAGTATATGTAATCGTTAGAATGCTTGTAGTCATAGTTATATTTAGTTAGTAGTATTTAGTTTAGTAACACCGTGGAGGACGGACGGGTCTTTACCCACTGTATGCCTGATCCACGGCCCGTTGTGTGGCGATTTATGTAAGACTATAAATACTCTCTACCTCCCAAGGTAGAGAGTTGGAGCTCATAATAATATTTTTCTTTCTCTCACTAAGTTCCCTAAACCTCTAACTTTCTCTCTCTAGAACTCACCATTATACCCATTACTTTGTGTTATGGTTTGATGTGTATGTGAAATCCAATATCCAACC
>OU343216.1:83552849-83580578 GCA_910596185.1 Chrysanthemum makinoi
GCAAAGTTGGGTTTATGGATGAAAAGACTTCTGCAGTGCCTACTAAAAGGACTAGAAGATCATGTAGCAATGGAAGCACTGGGAGCACAGGGAGTACAACTAAGTACAAGAAAAGACACCCACCCAGTAAGAAAAGAGTCTGCTCAGATCACATCAATGTGGAATAGCCCTCTTTCAGGCTTCTCAATCACTAGACAGTTCACGAACTTAACACCTTCAGGCAGCTCCCTGTTGCATTCTAGTCCAGGCACTTTTATCTCAGGCTGGAACTCAACCCTCTTTCTTTTGCCAGTGGATGATTGTGGTTGAGATCCTTGAGGTGCAGTTAAGGCAGGCTGAATCCTCAGTTGTGCTGGTGCATCTCTCAGTCTTTCATATCTTTTACTGAGCATCTTCATCAGCTCCTTAACCACCGCATTCTTTTTCTTTTCGATAATTGGACCAAGCTCATCGAGTTCAGTGATCCCAAAGTCAGTGAATTTTAGGGGATCATGAACCTCGAAGTGTCTTTTATCATCCCCTCTATAAACATTCATGGCCAGTGGTTTGGTATTGGGGATGATCTTGACATCTATGATCTTTTCAGGTAGCCTTCGGCTTGTCATTGTCCAGTTGTAATGCTCAATTATGCTTTGCCTGAGAGCTTCAGTTTTCTTCTTCTTTTCTTCCAACTGTTTTCTCATTTCAGCCATCTTAGCAGCCTGAGCTTCCTTGAACTTTTGTCCTGCCTAACCCTTTTTAAGCTTCTTAGCATCTATTCCAATGTTTTCATCTTCTTCAGCGACCACCTTTACCAGTGCCTCTCTGCTTTTTCTTTCTTCCTCAGCAAGTTTCTGTTTCCTTTCTTCTTTGGCAAGATAGGCACTTAGCTGTTGTGGTGTGAGCAGGTATTCAGTGTCACCGATCTTAAAGGGAATCTTCTCAGGCTCAGGAGGTGTTGTCATTATGCCTTTTCCTTTGTCCTGGCCTAAAGAAGAAGATGCTACCAGGGGCGGTGTTGTTGTTGTTATTGGTGTAATCACTGTCAGTGTTGTTGTTGTTGATGTTGGTGGTGGGATTGATGAGATGGGTATTGCTGAGACTGGTGGTGATGATGAGATTGGAGCTGCAGATACTGGTGGTGTTGTCTCCCCCTCAGTGTGAAGAGGAGTTTCTTCAGCTTTCTCCCCCTCAACTGTTGCCGGAGCGTCAGTGAGGGCAAGAGTTGGTGTTGGTGCTGAGGGGGACTGAGCAGCTTGACCCTTGAAGGCCTGATAAATTTCAGAGATCATAGCCTTGATGTCTGAAGTGTCAGTTTGAATACCAGTGACTTTGGCTTCCAAATTTGCCTGAGAAACTTCCAGAGCAGTCATTCTTGGCCCGAGATTCCAGGCCAGGGAAGAAGATGCTTGAGCCAAGGTAGCCACCTGAGTATTCACAGAGCCCAATGTAGCTTGAAGGGACTGAACTGAAGATTGAAGACCCTGAACATTTGCAGAATGGAGCATTTCGACCAGTTCAGCGAGGCTGGAAGATTGTTTCAGGTAAGCCTCAGTAGCCTTCAGCACTTGAGAGTTGAGCGCTGGATCTTCTTTGACAAATTCTCTGATTTCATCTATCTTTGTGCCTACACCCTGAAGGTGCCTGAGAAATTTAGCCAAGTTTTCATCCAGTCTGTGAAGGTTGTCATACATTAGATCCCTGTGCTCATGAACATTTTCATCAAAAGTTTGGACTTCAGCTTTCAGGTCTGCATAACTGGCACCAGCTTCAGTATGTTGTTCCCACAGAGTGTCAGTGACCCCTTTATATAGTTTCCTTGAAGCTCTTGTGATCCACTGAACCAGCTGTCTTTCAGTTAGTGGGAGAACATTGTCAAACTGCTGGAACTCATTAGTGGAGGAAGAGGAGTCATCATTGTCAGGCTTGACTGGTGATTCAGTATGCTCCTGTGGATCAGGCTGAGGTCCTTGTTCAGCTTGAACCTCAGCGTCCACTTCTTCCCCTGCGGATAGAATTTCATCATCAGTGTCAGCAAGCTCATCTTCAGAGAAGAGTATTCCAGTAACATCAGCAACAGTTAACAGGGGGTTGGTGATGGGTTCCATATCAGCGGGTGGTATTAATCCCTCTGAGTCTTTGTCCCCCGTTGACCCCTCAGACACTGGTGGGCGTTTCCCAGTGCCTTCTCTGGAGTCAGGATTGGTTTTGGGTTCCATATCGGCGGGTTGTTTCTGTCCCTCCGAGTCTTTGTCCCCCTAAGACCCCTGAGACACTGGCGGGTGTTTTCCAGTGCCTTTAGCAGAGTCAGTGAAGGTGATATCCCTATCAGTGGGTTGTTTGTTTCCCCCTGAGTATTTGGGATCATTCAGTTGGCTCTCAGACAAAGGCTGTGATTTGCTAATGTCATCCTTGGGCGTTGTGGAAGGCGCTCCCCTACCAGCGGGTTGTATGTTTCCCTCTGGATCTTGGGGAGTAGTGGTTGTGACCAAGGGCACTGACTGTGATGTATCAGTGTCCTTCGTTGTCACGGGGGTGGATGTTGCCTGGTCACCAATGGGTGTCTGTTCAGTCTGGGGCTTTTTGTGCCTCTTAGGCTGTGTTCCAGAAGCCTCAGGGCCCTGAGACTTGGGTTTAGTCTTAGTCCCAGTCTGAGACTTCCCCTTTCTCTTTTTAGGAGCAGGGTTTGGAGACACTGATCCCTCCTGGTTGTTTACAGCAACCATATGGGCCGTCAATTCAATGTTATGGACTAGGGATGGGTCTTTTTGAAAATTTGATTTGCTCAGGACGCCAGGTAAAGCACCAAATTTTTCTTCCTGAGGGTAATTGCAACCCAGTAACACTTGTAAAGCACAAGAGACAAATCTAGGATATGAGACATATTTTGCCCTAGATTTGCTCTGTAGCTTAGTTACGAGATCACTGTAAATGATCTCCCCAATGTCGACATTTACCCCATTCATCAAACAGTAAGCCATCATCAACTGAATAGAATTAACTTGTTCAGTTGATGAGTGGTTCCCGCCGAGGACCTGAATCACAAAAGTGAACAAGATCCTCCAAGCCACGGGGAATGAATTTTTGGTGACTGGGGTTCTGTCTAAAAAGTTTGGCTCTAAAGCAATTTGTTTTAACCCATCCTTCATTGTTGTGGGTTCAGGATGGGCGACATAAACACCCTTATTATAGTCTAGCCCTGAAGAGGTGGAAAACGTTTTGTAATCCAGGGTGACTGATTGTTTCCCATCAAAAAGACTGAACTTAATGAGATACTCCCTTAGTGGTCGTAGGTCAGTCTCATTAGTAGCAGGTGTCGGGTCATAGGCCACGGCTGTTGGTCAAAACTCCCTGAGGAGGTTTTGGTAAACAATAGAGGGACACGGAACAAAGGCATTTTTTAGGGGACAGTTAAACAAAAATTTCATAATGTCTTTATAGGCTGGGACATTTTGTGGGTATTCAAAACTGCCTATGACATTATTGGTTTTAAATTCAACATTAGTAAGATCCCCTGCCCACTGTTGTGCATACTGAAGAGATTGAGTTCTTGCCATTTCCATTTTGAAATAATTTTTAGGGTTTTGAGAAAAACTTGACAAGAACAATCAAAGGTTTGAATCTCTTAAGTTGTGATAAAAAACTTTTGTAATGGTTTACAAGGAAGACTTTTCAGAAAAGGTTTTGAAGAACACAAAGATTTCTGGGTTTTTAAAAGAGATTTTGATAGAGTTTTGTTAGCAGAAATCTTTTGTGTGTGTTTATGAGGTTTTGAAGAGGGTATTTATAGAGTGGTGAGAGGGGTGGTTTTTGCATAAACGTGGATATGTAAAGACGGTTTTTGAAAACGTTTGAAATTCCACATTTAATGCCACCCACCACTCCCCGCAGTAAAATCCCGTATTTCAAGGGAACAGTTGCAGTGCACAGTAAAAGTGCACTTTTGCAGTAACAAAATATCAATGAGATATTTCAAGTGAGAGGGGGCAATTAATGCCAAGTGGGGATGAGGTAAGTTTGTGAGGGACCCTTGATATGGCTGACAGTAAGACAAGGAGACATATATTCCTATATTAAATTGGCATAGTTACCAACCTAGGACATTTAAGTAACTGATACTTGGATCATTTAGTTACTCATTTAATGCTCAATTTTAACTGCCAGGGTCCCTGAATGAGTCTTACTCAATCAGTGAGAGGTAGAATTGGGTTTTGTTCAGGGAGGAGGAACCATTTCAGAGTACTTACTGAGATTGGTTTTCAGATGCCTGACTTTCAATGTCAAGCATTCCCAATTCAGCTTTTAGTCTCCGGAAGGTAGGTTCATCCAAGGGTTTGGTGAAGATATCAGCCAGATGATATTCAGTAGGGATGAAATGGAGTTCTATGTCTCCTTTCATTATGTGGTCCCTGATGAAGTGATATCTGATATCAATGTGTTTGGTT
Organism: Chrysanthemum makinoi; assembly: GCA_910596185.1. Lineage (NCBI taxonomy): Eukaryota > Viridiplantae > Streptophyta > Magnoliopsida > Asterales > Asteraceae > Chrysanthemum > Chrysanthemum makinoi. The sequence goes on from OU343216.1 coordinate 83,557,274, forward strand.
CTTTGATGAAGGACGGGGTTGTTGGAGATTGCAATTGCACTGGTGTTGTCACAGAAGATGGGTACCATTTTGTAATGGATGTCATAGTCACTGAGTTGACTTTTCATCCATAAAACATTGGCACAGCATCCTGCAGCAGCTACATACTCAGCTTCAGCTGAAGACATAGCCACTGATTGTTGCTTTTTAGCACTCCAACAAACCAGTTTTCCTCCAAGAAATTGACAGGACCCTGAGGTACTTTTTCTGTCCATGTTGCAGCCAGCATAATCAGAGTCAGAGTAACCCTTGAGATCAAACCCTGAGCACTTTGGATAATAGAGTCCAAGGTTTAGGGTTCCTTTCAGGTACCTGAGTATTCTTTTGGCTGCAGTGAGGTGGGATTCTTTTGGATTGGACTGATATCTTGCTATTAGACAGACTGAGAATTGTATGTCTGGTCTAGTAGCAGTTAGATACATCAGTGAGCCAACAATCCCTCTAAAATGGGTTTGGTTGACTGATTTGCCAGTGAGATCAGGTCCAAGATTGTTAGGAGGGACCATTGGTGTCTTCACTAAGGCACAGTCAGATATCTCATATTTCTTCAAGAGATTTCTGGTGTACTTCTCTTGACTGATGGAGATTCCTTTATCAGTTTGCCTGATTTGTAGTCCAAGGAAGTATGTGAGTTCACCCATCATGCTCATTTCAAACTTCTTTGTCATCAGTTTTTCAAACTGTTTGCAAAGTTTGTAGTTTGTTGAGCCAAAGATGATGTCATCAACATATACTTGAACCAGTATCACATCTTGTTTGGTCCTATAGACAAACAGGGTGTTGTCTATCTTTCCTCGGACAAACTTGTTTTGTATCAGGAAGGCTGAGAGAGTTTCATACCATGCCCTGGGAGCTTGTTTAAGTCCATAAAGGGCTTTGTCAAGCTTGCAGACATAGTCAGGGAATTCACTACTCTCAAAACCAGGAGGTTGCTGAACATACACATCTTCCTTAAGATCACCATTTAAGAATGCACTTTTAACATCCATGGTATGTGCTAAAACACATACCTTTTCATTATCAAAATAGACCCAAAATAACCAAGAAAGAGCCGTTTATTGCTAATATTTGTGGTTTTCTTGAGTTTGTGCTTGTGCAGGTACGGATATGTAAAAACACGCAAAAAGGACCCAAATCAGACGTAAATCCGAGCACGAGAGATTAAGAGAGCTTAAGCTGAGCCGGAAGGTCAGAATTATGCATTTTTGAAGATTTCTAATCTCTGAGGATGATTTGTGAAGATTTGATCAAAGTTTGAAGAAATGTCAAAAACAGTCCCTCAACTTTCAGCAATTGGCAGAAATGACCCTTGAAGATTCAGAAATTTGCAAATTAGCCTTGGTCTATTGAAGAATGGCAAATTCAGTCCTTTGAAGAGAATGGCAGAATTACATGTTTGGTCCCTTGAAAATCTGCATTTACAAGATTGGTCCCTATGATATATCTTGGGTCATGTACAAGTCCAATATACATTCCAAATCCAATAACTACAATCCATTACCCAACCCTTTAAACCTTCGGCCCAAAATACAATCCAATTAGCAAACACCACAACCCGGCTAATTATCCAACCCGAATACACCAATTACCCGATCTTAACCCGGTCAAAACCTACTCGACCCGTCAAAGTTTTGAATTATATTAAACAAAACAAACGCGCCCCAAACAGGGCACCTCCTTCTTCCTCCCAAACACACCCGTACACCACAAATAACACCTCTCCCAAACATCAACCTCGTACTAGAATCTATTTATCCTTCTAGAAACCTTATCCCACTTGACTTGTCAAGATAAGAGTGACCACGTGGACTATTCAAGCAATTTCATTGGACAAAACACCTCATTGAGCTATATGGTGTAATATGATTGGCTGCAGTGACAATGGGCGATTGAGTGGCTCAGAATTGCTTCTAGGATCTTCTCAAGGGCATCCCAAGACCTCCTCAAGGCTATAAAAAGGACCCTTTGGCTCTCAAGAAAATCGTGCAACCCTAGTTTTAATTTTAGCTTATTGTCTTTAAATTCCAGTAGTTTTCTAAATGTTTTAAGCTTTTATTGTATTTCCATTTCCTTGTAAACCCTTTTCAGTTTTAATAAAAGTTTCAAGCTTTTTGAATCTTATCTTGCATTTATGTTTTTAAAGTGATAAATAAGCTAGATTGAATAATGGGATAAGCTTATTTTAGCTTGTTATAGCTCTAGTAAGTTTAGATTGCACCATCACTGTTAACCTAAATCACTTTCATTCACAAAAAGTCTCGGTCAACAAAAGTCAACAGGTCCTTCATTTGGTTTAGAAATGGATGTGGGTTGATTGTAATGATGATTTTGGTTGTTGATTGGTAGTTTGGTACTGTTACTTTGCTCAATGTTTAGCTGAATTTCTTGTAAGTGCTATTTTCATTTCATCTCTAGCTTATTAAAAGTAGCATTAGTGATATCTGTTAGATCTGATTAAGTCTTGTTAATTGTTGTCTCACTAGCTCTATTTAGGTATTTTAAACCTGTTTTAATGATTAGCATAAGCTTAGTTTGTGTTTGGCTTTGATATATTGCAAAACTGTTCTTAAAAGGGGTGTTTGGTTAGCTTGCTTAAACTGTCTTCAAGGCTGCTTTGATCTAAGCTTCTTGTTGCATTTATCTCTAATAACACCAGTAATATTATTTCAACAAGAGTTTGCACCAGTTTTTCTCTAAAAGTCAAAATGATCTAGTAACTGCTCTTGATTGCTTACTGTTGGAATCAGTTAACCCATAACAACTCAAATAGGTTTAAAACTTGTTAAGTTTGCTTGATATAGTAGCATTACATCATATTTCATCAAGATCAGTCCTAAATTTGCATTGGAATCTCACTTAAGTCAAACCTTCAAACTGATTAAAAAGTCAAACATGTGTCAAAGACAGAATTATGCAGAACTTGTAGCTTCTGCACAGGCTTCAATAAGGCTTTGTAGGGTCTGATTTTTGGCTTAGGTGTAGTCCACTAGGTGGTCTTTAGGACTCATTATCTGTTTTTGGCTAAAGTTTTCTGGATAAGCTAGTGCATAAGCTCAAAGTTGGTGCCTGATCACTGTATGCTGTTCCAAATCAGTTAGCTCCATAACTTGTGAAACTGCTTATCAGAGGTTAGGAGTAGTTAGATTTAGCTTACATTAGCTTATTTGAGTATCATCTAGGGTTTGTAGAAGTTTGGTGGCTTATTGTAACTGTTTGCTTATTTATAAGTGCTTATTTGGTATCCATTAACACTGCAGCTCTTGATTCTGTCACATAAGCACTACATTTCTCATTTTTCATAGAACCAGAATAACTTTTTAGAATTTTCCTGAAATTTTCATCATTTTTGGTCACTGTTTGCTATTTTTCTAGAGTTAAATTAGTTTTTAATCACTTTTAAATAGGTTTTATTCCAAATAATTAAGAAAAAGTTCAAAAAAAATAATTTTTCAATTTTAATAGTTTAAGATAAATATAAAAAGCATAAAAAAGATTTTTCCATATTTTTCCCCTTTTATTTTGTATTTTTCACTATTTAAATTAGATTAAATTAGTTTTAAATTAGTAGAAAATAGGAAATTAATCTGAAAAATACAAAAATAGTTTTGAAAAGTCTCTTATGATATTTTAGATTTTTAGAAAGTAGTTTCACATTTTTCTCCTTAAATTTCATAATTTTTAGAATTTAATTTAGATTAAATAGTTAAAAATTAGTTTTTAATTTAAATAAAATTCAGAAAAATCCAAAAAAAAATAGTTTTAATTCTAAATTAGTTTTTAAATATCATTTCTAGAGTAAAAGTACTTTTAGGCATTTTTAGGTTATAATTTAGACGTAGTTGCATTTTAATTACGTTTATTAATTACGATTTAGTTTAAATCGCACTTAGGATTTCCCGTATAATAGATTCCCTTAATTACTTTCCCCATTCCCGTAGTTTAATAATCAAAAACAAACAAATCAAAACATCGAGCATTAAATTCCGAACCAAGAACGACGTTGGCAATTCACGCCTCGTTGGGAAAACGATTCGGGTTGTCTAATCCGTACACACGATCACACACGGGATTTGGTTTATTATTCTTTTTCCTAAGAGAATTTGAATCTATCTTCGTGATTATTTTTGATATCGATATTGAGGTTTTATCCACACACATAACCCTTAAGCCTTCATTATCAAATCAGTGTCCGAGCCGTTTTAAGCTTCTTACGGTTAGTCATTCACAAGTGGCTAGCTTGTGTGAGTCAAGCTTGACGTCTCTTTCATTGAGAATCAAATTTTGGCGCCGCTGCCGGGGAGGTTGTGTCACGACAATATCGTTTGAGGTTTGACGGTTAGTGACTCGAGATCCTTCATTCGTGAAGTTACTATTTTTCTATAAAATAAAAAAGTAAAAAAATATTTTCCTTTTTCTTTTGTATATATATATATCATATTAAAAATACAAAAAGATTTTCTCTTGTGGTTTTTGCTAATAAATAGAAGACACCAATTATATAACATTCTCAACGGAGGTGTTATCATTATAAGTTCCCGAACTAAAGATCAAAAACTTGCCTTTGTGTCGCTTGTGAATTGATTTACTTCTATCAGATAAACAAACTGGTGGTGGGTATAAGGGACGGCCTGACATTAAAATTGCGCTGTAAAGAAGCGGGATTTTAATAAGCTTCGCGCTGACCTACAAAGCTTCTCCGCTCGCTTGTGCGTTGGTCTTGTAGAGGTGATTTATTCACTTGGGATTATTGGTTTAAGTTCACTGTGTTTTCGAATAGCTCTCTTTAATTGCCTGGTTTTAAGTGCATGCGCCCTCGCTCTCAATCACGACGTAGACGTAATCAGAGAATAGACGTACCCGAGTTACGTACTATCGTTGAAGAACCCGTCATGGCAGACACTCGAACGATGACGAGTTACTTCAAGCTCCGTAGACGGCTACGGTGATGCTATCGTACTTCCACCAATGACCCGAAAATTTGAACTAAAAACAAATTTAATACAATTGGTGTCTAATAAACCTTTTTGTGGTTTAGATCATGAGGAGCCCCACGCACACCTCCGTTGGTTTAATCAAGTGCTTCTAGATTAACTTTCGGGGCGTCTCTTATGAGTCAATTAAGTTGAGATTGTTTCCATTTTCCCTTGAGGGGCAGCCGGACTTGGGCTCGAAAAAGAACCCCCTCAGTCAATCACAACATGGGAAGATCTTTCTAAGAAATTTGTGAACCAATTCTTTCCTCCGTCAAAAATAACAATGTTACGAAATCAAATCATAAATTTTCAACAAAAATTTGACGAGAGTTTTGGAGAAGCATGGGATAGATTCAAGGAACTTTTACGAAAATGCCCGAATCACGGTTTTACCGATCTTCATCAGATTGATACGTTCTATAATGCTCTTACTCCATCCGATCAAGATTCGCTTAACGCGGCCGCCGGTGGTAATATCTTGAGTCGTATGCCCGCCGATATTAGAACGATTATCGAAAATAAGTCAAAAGTTTCTTCGTCTAGGAACCGTCCGGTTGTTTCTAAGATCACTACTAATGATAACTACGGTTTGAAGAGTGAGTTGAGTGGACTGACTGATGCTATTAATTCTATGATGAGAGAGTTTAAGATTCATAAATCCGAATCCGTCAAAGCCGTTACTGAAACATGTGTTATTTGCGGTGGTCCTCATCCGTACTATAATTGTCAAGCTACCGATGGCGATCTCCGAAATGCTTCCGTGCGCTCTGCTAATCCGGTTCAACATCAGAACCAAGGATACCGTGCCAACCAAATGGGACCACCCGTTTTGCACCCATTCCTCAACAAAACCAAAACCGTTATCAAAACCAATCTTACAATCAAAACCGAGGAGCCAATCTCAATCATGGTAATCAAAACTACCAAGCTCCTCGGCTCAAGTTTATCAACGAACACCTCCTCCTCAACAACAATATCAATCACCTCACCAAGCTATTTCAAACAATGAGTTTCTGTCTTACATGAGAGTTTCTGATAGCATCATTAAAATTTGCAAACTCAAATTACGGCATTAGGAATGATTTCAAAGAGATATGGAAGTTACGATAACAACAGATGAGAGAAATTAGGGATATGATGGCTAGTTACTTTCAAGCCAATCAACCTTCTACTTCTTATTCTCAACCCTCGGGTTCTGGTTCTCTTCCGAGTAATACGATTCCTAACCCGAGAGGTGACATGAAAGCTATCACTACCTGAAGTGGTGTTGCTTACGATGGACCCACGGTTCCTACCACTATTTCTTCTTCTCCGTCTGGTGTGGTAGACCGTGAGATTGGGGTGACAAAGGACCCGGTGCTTCCTACTGATAAGGGGAGTACTGAGAATGTCCAACCCACGGTTGTCCCAAGCTGAGCCAAGGATGCTCCGGTTAATGCTGAAAGACTAACTCAAAACAACACTTCCGTACCCATCAAGAATGAATGATCAAAAGCAACGTGAACAAGCAAATCTTCAAATGGAAAAATTCTTTCAGATATTTCAAGATCTTCACTTCGAAATTAGCTTCGCGGATGCTCTTTTTCTCATGCCTAAGTTTGTTTCGACACTAAAAGGAATGTTAAGTAACAAAGAGAAAATTGTTGATTTGGCAAAACCGTCTTTGAATGAGAATTGTTCGGCGGTTATTCTCAAGAAACTTCCCGAAAAGTTAGGTGACCCGGCAAGTTCCTCATTTCGTGTGATTTTCAAGGAATTATTCAGTGCTCCGCCTTGGCCGATCTTGGCGCGAGTATCAATTTGATGCCGAAATCAATTACGATAAACTTTCATGCCTCCACTTACCCCGACATGTATGACCCTCGAGCTAGCCAACCGAACTACGACAACACCAATCGGTAGAGCGAGGATGTTTTTGTTAAAGTGGGGAAGTTCGATTTCCCCGCAGATTTTGTTGTCGTTGATTTCGATGCCGACCCTCGTGTGCCCGTTATTCTCGGAAGATGCTTCTTAAGGACGGGCCATGCATTGATTGATGTGTATGAAGGAGAAATCACTTTAAGAGTTGGAAAAGAAGCCGTCACGTTTAACGTTAACCATACTTCTAAATCTTTTACCAAACAATATGATGTGGCCAAAATTAGTAACACCGAAGTGACAAAGGACCCGAGAATTCCTACTCATAATGGAAGTACCAAAAACGTCCAACCTCCGGTAGTTCAAAAAGTTGGGCCTAAGACATCGAGAATTGATTCAAGTCTTTCACGTTTCACGGTTAAGAGTTTGTCTACGATACGTGCTGAGCAAAAGAAGAAACTAGAAAAGGAGACTACAACGGTTGTGGTGGAAAATGCTAGCTCTAAGAGCACACCACTTGTCCCACCTCCGCTTTCTGTGTATCGGATTGATCTTGTTCCTAAAAACACCAAGTTTTCTTTGAGTGGCAATCCCACTCCTTCTTCTGAAAATATCCCTTCCCATACTCAATATGAGGAAGATGATTCTATCATGAAAGAAATTGAGGCTTATTTGAAAAGTGATTCAGTTTCACCGGAAATTGATAACGCTAACATCGACATCGAAGGAGATATTTGTTTGATTGAAAAAATGCTTTATGGGGATTCTTATATTCCTTCGGAAGAAAAAGTTATCAAGCCGTCTTTTAACCCTTCGGAGCCCGAGCTCAAGGATTCTCCCATTGATTTACTTCTCGAGGAGTTCGCCGATGAACTCGCTCGCATGGATCCCCTTCCACCGGGAAGTGAGGATGACATCTTTGATTTTAGAGCCGACTTACGCAAAATTGAATATTTGTTATATCAAGATCCGTCGATTTACTTTGAGAAGTTCACCGATGAACTTGCTCCCACCGACTCAATTCTTTCCGAAAATGAAGAGAACGAATATGATGATCCGTTTTTCCCAAAGAAAGATAAGGAAGTTAAGATTTCGACTGATGAGCTTGTTGATTCAGAGGTCCCACACTATTTTTTATCCGAGAGTGATTCCTCTTCTCGTGAGGATTTTCACGTGGATGATACTTTGATTTCATTCCTTTCCGAGGACAAGATTTTTAACCCTGGGATACTCTTCGAAGAGTACATTCTTATCACCAAAGTTATTCGGAAAAAGGATCCTATCTTGGATGCCTTCATTTTTGAACCTTTGCAATACACCTCTTTGTACCATGGACTCCCTTCTCCTTTGGAATATTCTCATCTTGATCCGTCATCTTTTCGTCCGCCCGCAAAACCACCGGATGATGGATCATTATTTCATATCCCTTATGTGCTGATGCCCGACACTTTCTTTCCCACCCAACCCACCCAGTCTCATTCCTTCGGGAATGAGGACACCGTTTTGCCTGTATTTCTACCACCTTTCTTCCCAAAGGACAAATGAATTCGGGGACGAGTCAGGCTAGCGACTCGGTGATCAAAACAGTAGCGCTTCGTGGGAGGCACCCCATGCTTATCCATCTATCTTCTTTCTATTTTCTAATAAGTGACGTAAAGGGGTCCGCCTCTTCGATTTCTCGTGTTTGGTTGTTTGTGATGTTGTGTAGGATTTCCCCGATATGAAGACTCTCGTGCTCGAAGTTTGTCATTTCTCCACTCGAGTTTCATGATCGATGCTGATGAAAATCCGATATCCTAATCTTATCGACTAACGTTTATCTTCTAGCATACTTAATACACGGCTTTTAGATTTTCGTTGATACCCTTGCTTTAAACATTGAGGACAATGTTTCGTTCTAGTCTGGGGTAGGGTAATCTTCGATTTGATTTGACCGCACTTGCTTATTTCTGTTGTGTTTCTCTCGCAACCCCGTTTTTCCTTAGAAAATAAAAATTGTGCAAAAATGAGAAAAATTTAAATTTTTTGTAAGCTTTTGTTAAGTCTTTTTGATTGAAAAGTTGGCTAGTCTCTTAGATAAGAAGCTATAAAAGGCGAATTCTAGCTCACAAGGCCAAGATTTTGCAAGTTTCCCTAAGTGACTTTAAATATGCATAACTTGATTTCATTAGACGAAACATTTGCTAAGTTAATATATGTTTTGACACCTTGATTGACTTTCCGCTGGTGAGAGTAGAATAGAATTTGACTTGACGGGCGTGTTGAGCCTTAGCTTGTTCCCTTAACCATAGGTAATCTAAAAATTATCGGCTAAGCATCTGCGGATCTCATTATTTGGGATTTTAAATTTGCAGAGATTGAGAAATGATAGAGTTACTTATGAGTTTAGATGCTAAGCGTGGAGTAGTTGGTTCTCTTTAGAGCCCATCGAAGGTACTTATGGCTTTTTGTTCCCACAAAATTGTTTCACCCCATATTTGTCTAATAATAATTAGAGATGTTGAGTTTTTGGCGATAGTTAGTTCTTTATCTTCTTTAAAGAATCTTTGTTTTAAAAATTGGGTACACATCAAGGATCCGTAATAAATAAATGAGTAATCAGTGATAAGTGATAAAGTAATAAGTAAAGTTGTGAGCTGCGGTGTCGAGATCGGACCCTTGGATCTTTAGCCGGGATTGAATGAGGTCTTAGCCTAGCCAGCCGGGATCCTCATCTCATGAAGCCTATAGTCTTGGAATTACCCCGTGAAGCTCCGTGGTTCACAGCTCATATAAGTAAAGGTACAAGTCTATATAAAAAAAAAAAAAAAAAAAAAAATATATATATATATATATATATATTGAAAAATGTTGAAAATTGTAAAAGTCAAAAGTTAGTAATAAAATTCCTTGATGTGGACCTCATTTTTACGACAATGGTTCTTGAGAGAAGGCGGATAACTAATTATCGACTTAGTTTTGTATCTTTATCGGAATAAAAGTTATCGAAACGAGAATTTGAAGAAATTCATTTCTCACAAAAATAAAAAAATCTAGAGGAAAATAGGAAAATGGGAACGAAAGGTAAGTACACAAGTAACTTCCATGGGTAGTGTTAGCATCTAGAGTCGTATGTAACAATGATTTCGGTTTTGCGCTTAGTTTGGGACTTGTGAAAAATCAGGGACGATTTATTCTATCCGTATGGTCACTTCACGCTGTGTTGTGTTTTCTACTCCGTGATCCTAACGTGTCGTTTGAAAAATGTTGGAGTTATTGATCGACATGAAAGTTCAACAAACCGTCATTCATAATCGGAATGTGCTTAATCATAATATCTATACATGTGAAATAAAAGGTAAACGGGGCGTTTTTAGAATTAAGGCTTTCTTAATCTCTTTTGAGGAACATTGACTACTTCTTTTCTAATTGGTTTGTCTGAACTGTTTGAAGTTTCTTACGGTTAGTCATTCACAAGTGGCTAGCTTGTGTGAGATAACTTAACGGTTTGGACATATCAATGGTTTAGTAGAAAGAGATTGAAATCCTTGGTTTTAGAAGCGTGAGTTGATTGCATTGCGTGAGGACACGGCAACGGTTTCGTCTGGGGTATTTTGGTATGTGCTAAAACACATACCTTTTCATTATCAAAATAGACCCAAAATAACCAAGAAAGAGCCGTTTATTGCTAATATTTGTGGTTTTCTTGAGTTTGTGCTTGTGCAGGTACGGATATGTAAAACACGCAAAAAGGATCCAAATCAGACGTAAATCCGAGCACGAGAGATTAAGAGAGCTTAAGCTGAGCCGAAAGGTCAGAATTATGCATTTTTGAAGATTTCTAATCTCTGAGGATGATTTGTGAAGATTTGATCAAAGTTTGAAGAAATGTCAAAAATAGTCCCTCAACTTTCAGCAATTGGCAGAAATGACCCTTGAAGATTCAGAAATTTGCAAATTAGCCTTGGTCTATTGAAGAATGGCAAATTCAGTTTGAAGAGAATGGGAATTACATGTTTGGTCCCTTGAAAATCTGCATTTACAAGATTGGTCCCTATGATATATCTTGGGTCATGTACAAGTCCAATATACATTCCAAATCCAATAACTACAATCCATTACCCAACCCTTTAAACCTCGGCCCAAATACAACCAATTAGCAACACCACAACCGGCTAATTATCAACCCGAAATACACCAATTACCCGTATCTAACCCGGTCAAACCCACTCGACTCGGTCAAAGTTTTGAATTATATTAAACCAAAACAACGCGCCCCAAACAGGCACCCCTCTTCTCCTCCCAAACACACCCGTACACCACAAATAACACCTCTCCCAAACATCAACCTCGTACTAGAATCTATTTATCCTTCTAGAAACCTTATCCCACTTGACTTGTCAAGATAAGAGTGACCACGTGGACTATTCAAGCAATTTCATTGGACAAAACACCTCATTGAGCTATATGGTGTAATCTGATTGGCTGCAGTGACAATGGGCGATTGAGTGGCTCAGAATTGCTTCTAGGATCTTCTCAAGGGCATCCCAAGACCTCCTCAAGGCTATAAAAAGGACCCTATGGCTCTCAAAAAAGTGGTGCAACCCTAGTTTTAATTTTAGCTTATTGTCTTTAAATTCCAGTAGTTTTCTAAATGTTTTAAGCTTTTATTGTATTTCCATTTCCTTGTAAACCCTTTTCAGTTTTAATAAAAGTTTCAAGCTTTTTGAATCTTATCTTGCATTTATGTTTTTAAAGTGATAAATAAGCTAGATTGAATAATGGGATAAGCTTATTTTAGCTTGTTATAGCTCTAGTAAGTTTAGATTGCACCATCACTGTAACCTAATCACTTTCATTCACAAAAAGTCTCGGTCAACAAAAGTCAACAGGTCCTTCATTTGGTTTAGAAATGGATGTGGGTTGATTGTAATGATGATTTTGGTTGTTGATTGGTAGTTTGGTACTGTTAATTTGCTCAATGTTTAGCTGAATTTCTTGTAAGTGCTATTTTCATTTCATCTCTAGCTTATTAAAAGTAGCATTAGTGATATCTGTTAGATCTGATTAAGTCTTGTTAATTGTTGTCTCACTAGCTCTATTTAGGTATTTTAAACCTGTTTTAATGATTAGCATAAGCTTAGTTTGTGTTTGGCTTTGATATATTGCAAAACTGTTCTTAAAAGGGGTGTTTGGTTAGCTTGCTTAAACTGTCTTCAAGGCTGCTTTGATCTAAGCTTCTTGTTGCATTTATCTCTAATAACACCAGTAATATTATTTCAACAAGAGTTTGCACCAGTTTTTCTCTAAAAGTCAAAATGATCTAGTAACTGCTCTTGATTGCTTACTGTTGGAATCAGTTAACCCATAACAACTCAAATAGGTTTAAAACTTGTTAAGTTTGCTTGATATAGTAGCATTACATCATATTTCATCAAGATCAGTCCTAAATTTGCATTGGAATCTCACTTAAGTCAAACCTTCAAACTGATTAAAAAGTCAAACATGTGTCAAAGACAGAATTATGCAGAACTTGTAGCTTCTGCACAGGCTTCAATAAGGCTTTGTAGGGTCTGATTTTTGGCTTAGGTGTAGTCCACTAGGTGGTCTTTAGGACTCATTATCTGTTTTTGGCTAAAGTTTTCTGGATAAGCTAGTGCATAAGCTCAAAGTTGGTGCCTGATCACTGTATGCTGTTCCAAATCAGTTAGCTCCATAACTTGTGAAACTGCTTATCAGAGGTTAGGAGTAGTTAGATTTAGCTTACATTAGCTTATTTGAGTATCATTTAGGGTTTTCAGAAGTTTGGTGGCTTATTGTAACTGTTTGCTTATTTATAAGTGCTTATTTGGTATCCATTACACTGCAGCTCTGATTTCTGTTACATAAGCACTACATTTCTCATTTTTCATAGAACCAGATATATATTTTAGAATTTTCCTGAAAATTTCATCATTTTTGGTCACTGTTTGCTATTTTTCTAGAGTTAAATTAGTTTTTAATCACTTTTAAATAGGTTTTATTCCAAATAATTAAGAAAAAGTTCAAAAAAAATAATTTTTCAATTTTAATAGTTTAAGATAAATATAAAAAGCATAAAAAAGATTTTTCCATATTTTTCCCCTTTTATTTTGTATTTTTCACTATTTAAATTAGATTAAATTAGTTTTAAATTAGTAGAAAATAGGAAATTAATCTGAAAAATACAAAAATAGTTTTGAAAAGTCTCTTATGATATTTTAGATTTTTAGAAAGTAGTTTCACATTTTTCTCCTTAAATTTCATAATTTTTAGAATTTAATTTAGATTAAATAGTTAAAAATTGTTTTAATTAAATAAAATTCAGAACAATCCAAAAAAAAATGTTTAATTCTAAATTAGTTTTAATATCATTTCTAGAGTAAAAGTACTTTTAGGCATTTTTAGGTTATAATTTAGACGTAGTTGCATTTTAATTACGTTTATTAATTACGATTTAGTTTAAATCGCACTTAGGATTTCCCGTATAATAGATTCCCTTAATTACTTTCCCCATTCCCGTAGTTTAATAATCAAAAACAAACAAATCAAAACATCGAGCATTAAATTCCGAACCAAGAACGACGTTGGCAATTCACGCCTCGTTGGGAAACGATTCGGGTTGTCTAATCCGTACACACGATCACACACGGGATTGGATTTATTATTCTTTTTCCTAAGAGAATTTGAATCTATCTTCGTGATTATTTTTGATATCGATATTGAGTTTTTATCCACACACATAACCCTTAAGCCTTCATTATCAAATCAGTGTCCGAGCCGTTTTAAGCTTCTTACGGTTAGTCATTCACAAGTGGCTAGCTTGTGTGAGTCAAGCTTGACGTCTCTTTCATTGAGAATCAATCCATTTGGTAGACCCTGAAGTTCATGTATGTTGCATATGCAAGGAAGATCCTGATGGCTTCCATTCTTGCAACAGGAGCAAAGGTCTCATCATAGTCAATGCCTTCTTGTTGACTGTAACCTTTTGCTACAAGTCTGGCTTGTTTTTAATGACGTGCCTTTCATCGTTTGTTTCTGAATACCCACTTCATTCCTATGACTACAGCATCCTGAGGACATTTGATCAAGGTCATGACCTTTTTTTTATCAAACTGTTGCAGTTCTTCTTGCATAGCCTGAACCTAGCTTGGGTGCTTTAGAGCCTCAGTGACACTTTTGGGTTCTATTTCTGATAGGTAATCAGCATATAGACATTCATCGCTGAAGCTGCAGCTAACTTAGCAGCCATGCTTCTAGTGAGCATGCCCAGTGGGTCACCAATAATGTTTACAAGTTCTATGTCCTGAGATTTTGTCTACTTACTTTGTGGTCTAGGATCTGAGCTTGAAGAGGTCACTGGAGACTCAGGAGTGGGTTCTGGTGCTTGAGCCACAGAATCATTAAGAACATCTGTTGAGATGTCTTGTTCAGGTTGGGTTTCTTGATTTACAGGTTCCTGAATATTTGGTCCAGTATTACCTATCCCAGTAGGGACTGATTGATTATCAATGATTCAGTGATAGTTGGTTGGGAAGGTTAAGTAACAAAAATAGATGTGAGGTAAGACATAATATGAGATGTCAGCATCAGCTTGATATGATGAATTGAATTCAGTGTTGTACTCATCAGGAGGATATCTTGATGAGTCATCAATTCCTATTTCCTCCACTGAGGTGTTGGTGAACCTGATGCTTTCAGCACTTTCATCATAGGTGACATGAAAGGTTTCCTCAACTTGTTGTCTCCTTGTGTTAAAAACCCTGAAGGCTTTGGAGATCAGTGAGTAGCCTAAGAAATATCCAACACCAGCTTTTGCATCAAACTTGCCTAGATGATCCTTGTGGTTATGAATGAACACAGGACATCCAAACACATGAAAATAGCTGATGTCAGGAAGTCTACCTTTGAAGATCTCATATGGGGTTTTATTATGTCTTTTGACAATGATTGACCTGTTTTGAGTGTAACGGGAAGTTTTGACTGCTTCAGTCCATAAATGCTTTGAGAGGGCTGAGCCATTTAGCATGGTTCTAGCAGCCTCAATGAGAGTTCTGTTTTTCCTTTCAGCGACCCCATTTTGTTCAGGGGTATAAGGAGATGAGAAATTTTGAGAAATTCCTTTTTCATCATAGAAACTCTCAAGCTCTTGATTTCTGAACTCAGTACCATTGTCAGTTCTGATTGTTTAACTATAATGTCATTCTGGTTTTCAATCTTCCTGATGAATGACATTATTGTATCAGTTGCCTGACTCTTTTTGGAAAGAAAGTATACCCAAATGTATCTTGAGAATTCATCAACAATGACAAGTGTATACTTCTCATGCTGGATAGATCTGGGACTGACAGGTCCAAAGAGATCCATGTGCAGGAGGTGAAGGCAGCTTTTGATGGAGAAATTTTGTTTGGTTTTGAATGATGATCTGTGGTGTTTACCCTTTTCACAGGCAGAGCATGGTTTGTCTTTTGCAAAAACCGTGATGGTAAGCAAGGACCTTGTTTTTTTTTGCCAGGTTGTTGAGGTTTTTGAAGTTTAAGTGTGAGAGTCTCTTATGCCACAGCCATTTGATAGTTTCAGTGGCTTTAGCAAAGAGACAAGTTCCATCTTGGGAGAGTTTTGACATGTCTAACACATAAACATCATCTCTCCTATGAGCTATCAACACAACCTCCTTGTTGGCATTGAAGATGGTACCTTGTTTGTCATTGAATTGCACAATGTACTTAGCATCACATAGTTGACTGACACTAATGAGATTGTATTTTAGACCATTGACATAAGCTATTCTAGAGAAAACTATTCCATTGCAGTTTACTGAACCATAACCTTCAGTGGGACATGATGAGTTATCACTAAACACAACTTTGGTTCCTGGTTCCTCTATATACTTGTACATATACTCCTTCACACCAGTCATGCTTCTTGAGCATCCACTGTCTAGATGCCAAATAGGCTCCTTGGCGTGTCTCTGCACAAGTAGTAAACTGAATTAGTTTCTCTTAGTGACCCACTTACTAGTGGGCTTGGGTCTCAAGGTCTCTTTGAATTTGGTGATTGACTCATGGTCAGTGGTTGAGTGCATTGTGCTACCACAGGTTTTGCATTTGGAGACTGAGGAAGACTCAGTGACTCTGGGGGTTTTTGAACCTCTCCTTGCATGAATGACACTGTCATGTTGGGAAATCTCATGAGCTGGATTACCGCATATATCACAGCATTTGTTTATGAGACAATCATCCTGATGATGATCATTAAACCCACAGTGAGGGCAAAGAGGAAAAGGTTTTGCTCTATTCATGGGAGCAGTTTTGGAGGATGAAGCATACTGATGACCAACTTTGGTATAGTTTGCTTGACTGACATACTGTAGGTGGTCAGCAGTTCTGTGATCATCCTTTTTGCAGATCATGCAAAAAAGGATTCGATAGCAGTTGTCAGTGGTATGGCTGGTGTAATGACACAACTCACACTTCTGCTTGGGTTTGTTGGTGGATTTTGACTTTGATGAGCTAGATGACGCTGACTTAGTTTCTTTGATTGAATCAGGAGCTTTTTCGATGGATTCCATCTTTTCAGTCAGCTTTCTCACAAACTCAGTCAGTTGCTGAATTTGGTCAGCTTCAGTGGGAACAGAGGATGATGAAGTCTCAGTAGGAGTAGACTCTTGTTGAGTTGGTTTTGTTGGTCTTTTCAGGATGGTTCTACCAAGTCCAGACCTTTCTTTTGGTGAGTGAGGATTGAATTGTAATGGAGTAAGCTCAGAGCTTGGTGCAGCACCCTGAAGAGGTTTCAGAGGTGGAAGCGGTGCTTGAGATTCTGCTTCAGACTCGGAGATGTGTTCAGTACTACTGGGCATATCAGGGAGTCCAAGCATGCTCTTTAGAGCTTGGCTTTCAGGCTCTAGAATCCTTCCAGAATCGAAATTTGGAAGCTTACTCTCAGGATTGACCCTTTCAATCCAATCACTTGGTTTGGGAGTAGTTACCATGTTGGTAATCATACCACCAGACACAAATGGCTTAGGACCCTGGTCTTTGTTGAGAGAGTCAGGAAGATGATCTTCACCTAAGACTCTCTTCTTGCTACTGGGGGCTCCCACAGCATCAAAGACCCTGGGATTCTTAGCAGTCCAACTATCAAGAATATCTTGAACCTTTTTGAGTTCATCTTGAAGATCCTGATTTCTTTTTAACTAGTTCAGTGTTTTGAATTTGCAAAGTGACAGCCTCAAGCTTAGCTTGTTTTAAAAGAAGCAGTTCATCCCTACACTTGTTTAATTCAAAACTTAGCTTGTTATATTTTGAAAAAAGATTTAGTATTTGCTCCTCTACGAACTTAAGGTCAACATTAAGATAATTCATGTAAGACTGCCAATCAGAGTCATCATCCATAGAAAGTAGAATATTTACCTTCTTCATTATGATATTGACCTATTCTCCATTCCTGGCATGATTTTTTCCAACAGCTAGCTTGTCCTCTTCTGAGAGGGCCATCAGTGCGCTGACATGCACCATTTCATCATCTGATGACACTGGCTCTTCATCCCAGTCGAAGGTCCCAGCAACAAGGCCTTTGTTTTTTACCCTGCACAGTTGAACACTTTTGTTGTTTCTGAGGGACTGGTCTCGAGCAATGCAAGCTTAGCTTTGACTTTCTTATACTTAGCTTCAAAATCAATAGTTTTGTTTTGATCAGATTTTTTTTGAAAGTTTTGATGAGACTGATAGATTTTTGGTTGAAATTTGCTAAAGCCTGAGGACTGATTTGACCCTGATGGTTTATAAGAGGGTTTAGAAATTGTTTTTGAAAAACAGTCTTTTGCAAAATGACCTATTTTGTGACACTTAAAGCATTCAGTGTCCTCATTTGCTTTGGCATTTGAAAAACCTTTGTTTCTTTTTATAAACCTTCGAGAGTTAACAAGGAGTGCCCTTTCCTGAAATTCAGTGTTCAGGTCGTTTAGGTACTCCTCATTTGATCTCTCATCAGGCTCATCATCAGAATTTTCCTGAAAACCTTGAACAACATTGTTAGAATAAAAAGCAGTTGATATTGGTGATGAGGGTGGTGGTCGGACTTCTTGACTTCTCGAGACTTCTTTAAGTCAGGGTATCGTCTGTTGATGAGGTTTTCCTCATAGACAAATTTCCCATAAATTTCAGGAAGCTCAAGATTCTGGATATGATTAGCATTCCTAAGTCCCTAAGAGAAATTCAACCACTTCTCAGGGAGACTGTTGACAAAACCAACATTGATTTCATGTTTGGACAACTTAACACCATCATTTGACAGTTCATTTAAAAGAGTTTTGTACCTGGTGTAAGTTTGAGAGAGAGTTTCTGAGTCCTTAGCCCTGAAGGTGTTATACTCAAGTTTCAGGTCTATTATCCTGTTTTCCTTGGTATCAGATGGTCCTTCATGACTATGAACTAGGTCATCCAAGGTTTGCTTAGCTGTACTACAACTTATAACAGACTCCATAATATCGTCAGGAAGACAAGATATTATGATACTTTTGAGTCTTTGGTCCTGGTTGACCACTCTCCTTTCATCCTGGGTCCACTGAGCTTTAGGTTTAGGCAAACCTTCAGCAGTCTTTGGGACAAATGGACCTTCATTTATACACTTGATATAATAAGGTTCCATCCCAATCAAATAGCAAAGCATTCGCTTTTTCCATTTGTTGAATTTGCCAACTTCAAGTCTAGGGGCAACAGCTGAATAAGCTCCACCCTTTTTATCGACTAGTTGGGGTACATCAATTTCAGCCATTTAGGATCCTAATTTAAAAACTTTTAGAGCGGCCTAAAAAATGTTTTATAATTAGCCTTGCTCTGATACCACTTGCTGTTCCCCGTTCACTATCGTTTAAAACAGTTTAGAAATATAAAACAAGTTAATAGTGAACAATGACTGAAATTAAAGTAAGTAAAACACACTAGATAATTTTCAACATCATATTCTTTATTAGAAATCAATCAAAAAGAATACGTTACCCAAGTACTTGCGGAATAGCACTTGGGATTGAAATGACAAAGGTTAGTGACTCCTCTCTAAGCTCAGGCTAAGTCTGAGCACAACTCTTAGAATCCACTGAGCTATCTCAGGGATAAAGTTGTGTTTGGAGGAGTGAAAAGATGGCTTGCGTGTATGTGTATTTTTTACAATTCACAAGCTTAACCTTTTCACTCCATCTCTTATGCTATTTATACATGTATGATATTTGACTCTTTCCTAAGTGACAAACTGACATCATACAGAAGACAAAATACTGATGTATTTTGTCTCTGTTTACAAGACTATTCTAGGTAAGAGACAAGACTACTTTCCTAAGTTCAGTGTTGACACTGAGCCTGATCTTTTGCCATTTAGGGAAAGTTGACTTTGGTTGATAAGGACTTCGTCTTATCTGATTCAAACTTATCCCGCCTTGTCCCGCTCATTCTTTAGTCTTTACATTCTTCAGTCTTCTACTTCAGTTTGTCTTCAGTGTAAGTAGTTGGAGAGGAGTCTTAGGGATTCAGTGAGTTATTTCCATCACTCACTGAATCCATCATCTTCTTCTTGACTCAGTCTTCACCCTTTAAGTTCCGCCTTATTGACAGGAGAGACTTCTTCTTCACCTCATACTGAGTATCCTGAAGATGACTCACTGAGAGACAGTGCACTTAGTGACCTGTTAGTGTTTATCGGACTAAACACTTGGGCTATTTTCTATTCAAATCCTAGATTAAGGGGTTTGGGTATTTACTGAACCCAACAGTTATATGAGCCAACTTTGAACATTGTCAGATTTAAAGACTCATCAACACGAAAACAAGGTGCATAGTTACTTGACTGCCTGATCACTAATGAAATCAAGGATCTTCCCTCGTATCTTCGTTATAAAGAAGCAATGAGAGCAGGCAAAGTTGGGTTTATGGATGAAAAGACTTCTGCAGTGCCTACTAAAAGGACTAGAAGATCATGTAGCAATGGAAGCACTGGGAGCACAGGGAGTACAACTAAGTACAAGAAAAGACACCCACCCAGTAAGAAAGGATCAGACTTGAAACAGACAACTACATCAAAGATAATCCTGAACACAATCCTAAGCAACACTCAGAGCAACCTAATGACCCATCTGTAACACCCCTGGAAATCTTAATGACAGCGGAAGATTAATTCAGGGTGTTACTCGAATGGAGATCATAGTCAATAATTATAGAAAACGACTCGAAAAAGACGTTTTATTAAAAGTAGTTATCATTCATCGAAAACTCATAGTTGTTACAAAACGTTGTAAATTGTTCAAGTGTTTTTCCCAAAAGAAAGATCATGAGTTTGAAAGAAATTACAACTTTATGTTTTACACCACCAGATAAGCCTTGCCAAGCCCCACTCCGCGCCTTGGTCATAATCTTCACAGATTACCTGAGATAACATGCTTAAAAGGGTCAACAGAAATGTTGAGTGAAATTCATAGGTTTGAATAAAGTTGAACACAAGTATAAGAGCATGATCATTGTAAACTAATAATATCGTAAGGAAAAATCACATATTATTATGCACTAAGCTCATGCAACCAAGACTCAACTGCATACACCGAATTACCAGTGTACGTAAGTTTGCCCCAAAGGAGGTAATAGCCATTTACCTAAAGAAATTCAAATATGGTGCGCCCCGGTTATTTCTCTATAACCGAAACGGGGTCGTTAATCCCCATAGTACTATTCATGATATCTGCGTTCACTCGCGGTGACTAATGGTTCATGATACAGGGGACTTATGGCTAAATACTTAGGCAGTACCAATAATCAAGAGGCGAACATTTATGAAAAACCTTGTGTTCTAGTTTAGAGCATGTATCTCCCTCGCGGGGTTTGCAAAATAAATTAAAATCGAGGCTATGAACTTACCTTGATGTTATGAATAAGAACAAACAGATCAAGCACAATGTAGCGGAGGTTCCAAACTGAAACCTAAAAAAATGATGAGATGGCGAGTCTCAGTATGATGAACAGTTTGGTTCGCGACCAAAATAATAAAGCATTGAATATTCTTATTCAATAGATCTTTGGATTGTCCAATCCAATAGTGTGCGTGCGTGCTTAACGTCTTAAGTTAATTTACTTGCTACATTGCCTTATTTAAAGATCCTCACTTACGCATAAGTGAAATGTTTTCCCTTCGTTGTGATCTTGATAGGTTTGTTGAGTATTTTAACTTGTTTAGATTCCCCATGCGTTTTATCGGATTTTATATATATTGATAACATCAAATAGTCTTGAATATTAAGTGTCAATTTCCCCCGATAATGCTTGTAATTTATATCATTTATATGGATTTATGCGTTTTCCATTGTTTTCCACTTTCAGGTAAATTACGAGCATTGGAGCTAAAGAGCGCGAATTGGAGGAATTATCTAAAGATTTATCATAGTATGCTGATTTGAAGAAGTTACGGCAGTAATCGTCTCTCACAACGCGTAACTATTGCGTGACTCAGAAAACCAACTCATCGGAAGGTACGGGTAACTCTTCCCAAGGCTCCGACGTAACTATATTAGGTCAACGAGGGTCCACGCAGCTGAAAACTACGCGTAACTATTCCATCAACTACGGCGTAACCAAGTTTATTGAAGACTAAGGCATAACCATAAAAGGTTTCCGCCATAACTAGCAGATCTAGTGCAAAACACGAAGGAGTTGTAAGTTACGGCATAACTTGTTATGGTTACGCCGTAACCCAGATCTGCCTTAAATACCCCCCAATTCAGGCATTTCTAATCATCCATTCCACACACAACAACAGCGAACGTGGGAAAAAGCTCACGCAGGTCTAGAGTTAGAGGATACGAGCTGTCTCCAAGGGAGAAATCACTCCCCTACGATAAGCATTAGCATTTTATATTTTTTTACTTTCAATTCATGTATTTCGTACCTTTGAATATTGAATTGGTTTGTATGATTAATATGAGCGCAAAGCACCTCTTGGTGCTGGCCTATTATGATTCCTTAAGTGTTTTGTTTGCGTTTACTTTACTTCCGTACAATTATTTCTAAGTGTATGCATGCATAGTTTATTGGTAGCCACCATTGGTTGGTTAGTTTTGAATGGCGGTAGAGGCCAATTGCCAAGAAGATATGACCAACTGACCCTAGGTGAGCGGACTGAGATGGGAAGGGTAAGATATGATCAATGACGACCTTTCTACTTGTGCGATTTGACCAACTGATCACCTACCGTTTGGATGAACTTTAAGAATTAGGGGGTGAGTGTTTAAGTTGCTAGCGCCCGGGCACTTACTATTATAAATCTAGCATGTAGCGGTACTTAATGACTTGGCTTAGGGGACCCGAAAAACAACAGGACTTATGTGGGGACACCTGACTTTCATGTGGTGGCATCTTTGCTGATAGGTTTAGGCGAATTGACCAAATGTTGTCCTCTCGACTTTGACCCCACCTGAAGTAATTGGAAGTAAGTAGACGGTAGGCATAACTAGATAGAGGATTAACTAGGTTAGCACCATTCCTCTATTTGATTATCCTTTACCTTTTATCTGCCTTTCATTTACTGTATTGCTTTAGTAGTTTAAATAATTAATTCCTTATCGAAACCATTATAAATCATGACACCTAGACTTAGTAATAATCCAACACACTAGCTCTTGGGACGACCTCGGCTTTTACCGATTACTACACTACACGCGACCCGGGTACACTGCCGTTAGTGCAAGGGTAGACCATAGGTAGAACGAGACTTTATAAATATTAAAAAACTGGTCAGTAAAACTGCATCATATATATATTATATATATAATATATATATATATATATATATATATATATATATATATATATATATATATATATGAGAGTAAGGATCGGTGATGAAGTAATTAAAATAAAAGTGGTGAGAAGTGACAAAAATCACGCATTTGAGATGCAACGACTTGCAATAGATGCATTTTATTCATATAGATGCTAATTGAGTTTCGAAAGTTAATTTGATGTATAGATGGTGCAAATTGATTTTCATGATGTCGGCACGTTGCAGACAGGAACAAAAACAAGAAGAAATCATGACATGCATCTAATATATTATATGCATGCTGATTAAAGCTAGTGAAAACACATTATTGTCGTTATAATGCACTAAAGATTTATAGGATATGAATCTAATTAGCGCGGGCATCTCGGAGTTTGCGGTTATAGTTTTCTTATTACATCTTATTTTAAGTAATCCTTCTTATTTGATCCTAACTTATTATATATATATATATATATAGATATATATATATGATATATATATACATATATATATTAATTATTTTTTAATAATATGTGTGTATATATATATAATATAATATAATATATATATTAAAAAATAATTCTATATATATCGATATATTAAATTATTATTAAAAAACAATTTATATATATATAATAGAA